>CM034710.1:125261268-125275849 GCA_020142125.1 Phrynosoma platyrhinos | reverse complement strand
GCCGCATCCGGCCCCCGGGCCGCAGGTTGCCTACCCCTGCTATAGACTAACACGACTATATCTTTAACTTCAGTTTAAAAGGACATACATACAATTTGAAAGAACAAGTTATATACATATTAGAACAATCCCTATTTAAAATTCACAATTTAAAAATCATCTGGATAAGCCTGCTGGAAGAGATTAGTAGTAGTAATAGTAATAGTAGTATTAGTAGTAGGATGATGATGATGATGATGATGCATATGTGGGCATTAATCTAATATCTTTCCCCTTTTCTTCATCAGCAAAACTGCTATCCAGGCTGTCCAAGCACAGAACCAAATCTGCATTCTGGATATCGACATGCAGGGTGTGAAGAACATCAAAAAGACTGACCTTAATCCAATCTATATCTCTGTCCAACCCCCATCCATAGAAGTCTTGGTGAGGATGGATATAAGACTCAGCAATTGTTGTTGCAACTATTCTAGTGAAATGTTACTACCTACAAAGTTTTTACCTGATGGAATAGAACCTTGGCCCTCTGGATGTTCTGAACTACAACTCCCATAAGCTTGATCTGCATCCTCCATCCCCTTCCCTTTTGTACGGACCTTGGTAGGCCTTTTTTCATAGGAAAATTGCACTTTCTGGTTCATGATTTTCCTTGTTTTGGTTAAAAA
Source organism: Phrynosoma platyrhinos (assembly GCA_020142125.1). Lineage (NCBI taxonomy): Eukaryota > Metazoa > Chordata > Lepidosauria > Squamata > Phrynosomatidae > Phrynosoma > Phrynosoma platyrhinos. The sequence continues at coordinate 125,275,184 of CM034710.1, read as the reverse complement.
TGTTTTCCAAAAACAGGTGGGTAGCCCTATGGGGCTAGTCATGCCCGAGTGGCCCACGCTCAATGTAGACAGTTTGTGCCCATTATGAAGAAGTGAGACACAGAATGTTTGGAACCCATAGGCAGATGCTGAGGATTTTTCAAGCAACAGTGAATGTGTGGATCTTAATTTTGTTTTGTTTTTTTTCCTCTGGAATTTAGGAAAAACGGTTACGGGACAGACAGACGGAAACGGAAGAGAGTTTACAGAAGCGGCTAAATGCAGCTAGTATCGACATGGAGCTCAGTGAGTACAGCAGGGGTCCATTTCAAAGCACAATCCAAAGTGCTGGTTATGACTTAATAATTAAGACCTAGAAATCTCAGGTCCAGGTTATTTGAAGGATCGTATTCTCCTGTATGAATCTGCCCATGTTTTGTGATCTGCTGGGGAGGCCCTTCTCTCTTTCCCACCACCATCACAGGTACATCTGATAGGAACTTGAGAGACAGGGCCTTTTCTGTGACTTCCCCCCAGGCTCTGGAACCAACTCTATAGCTTCAGTGTTTTATTGGAGCATGTTTCTTTTTAATTTATCAGGTAAGGAGCCTGGTCTTTTTGACTTGATCATCGTCAACAACGATTTGGAAGAAGCATATACCGAACTGAAAAACATTCTTGCCGACGTGAGTTTCCACAACTGCTAGTGAAACTTCCTTGGTCATGGAATGTGGGAGCAGCGCCTTTAAGATCAAGTAGAGCTGGGAAGAAATAAGTCAAAATGGCAATTTCCCATGAATTATCCATTTCTTTGCAGTTCATGTAGTTTTGTCTTCTCCAACCTAGTGCCTTCCAGGTGGGACTCAGGCCTTAGCCACACTTCAGGAATAGAGTAGTTTGACGCTACTTTAACTGCCATGACTCTTAACTGTGGAATTCTCGGATTTATAGTTTGGTGAGGCATCAGAGCTCTCTGACAGATCAGATTGAATAACTCACTGAACTACAAATCCCAGAATTCCCCAGAATGGAACCACGACATTTAAAGTGGCGTCAAACTGCTTTAGCAGGACTAGACTGCTCTTGGCAGCAGACCAAATGGTTGTGCTGGCTGGGGATGGTGGGAGCTGTGGTCCGACACAACTGTGAGGTGCCATGTAGGAGAAGGTGGAGTTAGATACCTGACTCATTTGCTCTGAAGTCTTAGCTAGGAGTATTCCCAGCCTCCCACCAGCCAAAACAGCTCCCTTCTTCCTCCATAGCAGCCATATTCTTTATAGGAGAGGTTGACTTTTTCTGAGAACTGTTTTCAGTTTAAACATCAGGTAGTTTGGTTTTTATAAGACAATCTCAGAGGGTCCCTTTGAGCAAGCAGATGGTCTGAAGGGATTCTTCTTTCTCCATTCCAATTCTCTGGTTCAGTACTTCATGCCTACTTTCTTTCAATGTCTCTTAACCAAAGTTTTAGAGTATGCATCTCTCAGCAAGCTCTTTTCTAACAGAGGGTTAACCCTTGTTCTTAATCCTACTTGCAGGAAATCCAGAAGGCGCAGGGATCCAAGAAATCATGAGACTCCCAGGGTGCGGATGCTGGGACTTTGTCGACATTCCCAATGTCTTTTACCGCTTATTGTTATGTGCTAGAGAGAAATAAACACATACATTCCCTTTTAGCCACATCGCCTCCAGAATTCTTTTAGGGCACTTTCTATTAAAAAAATAAAATCGCCTTTGTGCTTATTATGCTCTCTAATATCTAATGAACGATGCCTCAGATGAAAGAAGGGTTTGCTGTCATTGGTACAAAATGTAGTAGCAAGTGCTTAGAAAGAGAGGCAGCATGAGACAGGTAATCTCTCCTTTCCTGCATAGTAATTGGGCTTTTTTCTGGGAACATGAAAGCCAAAAGAGTTGGTAGAAACATATAGAAAAGTTACAAATGAAAGATGACTTTGAGCTCCCTATAAAATCTGATGGATGTAGCAAAGAGGACACAATGACAGCTTGGGTGAAAGAGAGATTGAGAATCCATCACTTCTGTTGTAGTGAAAAATTTAGCACCTGCTTATCCAGTTACTCTGCTCGCTTTCTGGTCTTGCAGTGTTTTGTCCTTTGTTGCATGCTACACAAGAATTTAGACCCTGAAAGGTTTGAGTTGCATAACCCAGAAAAATACACTAGAGGGAGCTGATGGAAAAAGGGAAAAATAAGTATTGTATGTTTTTCAGAGGAATACCTCTATGTATTCCTTGCCTTAAAAAACCTTATGAAAGTCATGGGATCACCATACGTCAACATGCAACATGGAGGCATGTACACACATGTTTGGCTTTCCCATGTGGTATGAGTTTTCATGATTGCAGATTTTCTGTTTCTTGTCATCGCCACCTCCACTTATTCCTTTCTTTTCCGAGACTGATTTCTTGGATCTGCACTAGTGTTTTGCCAAAGGTTTTTTTTTTTTTAAAAAAAAGTGTGGCATGGTTTGCTGAAATGATCCTGTAGTTTCAAGGTCAGTTTTTAGTCCTTTTTTCCTCTTTCTTTTTGTTTTAAAAAAAAACTTTAAGAGTTGTAATATTATAGTGCAAAAGTAGCCTTTCACAGATGCACTGTAAGATTTTTAAAAAGAGATGAGATTATTTTTTTTATTTTTATTTTTTTGTTCTGACATATATCCAAATTGAAAAACAAAACAGAACACTGAAGGATGGAAATAAAAGGTTGCAAGTCATGCTTGGAATTGCAAGAAAATAGTCAATGTGGTGTAGTGGTTTGAGTGTTCGACTACGACTCTGGAGACCAGGGTTGAGTTTTCAGCTTGGCCATGAAACCCACTGGGTGACCTTGGCTAAGTCACACTCTCTCAGCCTCAGGGCAAGGCAATGGCAAATCTCCTCTGAACAAATCTTGCCAAGAAAACCTTAGGGTGGCCATAAGTAAGAAATTATTTGAAGGCACACAACAGTAAGGCGCTGCCTTGAGTTCTTATATTGGGAGAAAGGCGGGATATAATAAAGTAAAATAATAATAATAATAACAACGATCCAGGGCTAAACTTTGGATATTTTCTTAAAATATTCAAAAAATATAACAACAAACACCACAACCACAACCAAGACTAAACTTTGGATATTTTCTTAAAATATTCAAGAACTACAACAACAAACACCACAACATCTATGTGCCCCATCTTTAAAATCTCACTGGTTCCAGAACCACCGCATTTCCAGAGGATAATGAGTTTCCTATCTAGTTAATCTCTCTCTAGGAAACCATTGGGGTTTTTTTGCGAAAAGCTTTAGATTGTAAGCACTTTGGGGCCAGGTCCTGTCCTTATATATTTTATTTATTTATGGGATTTATACCCCACCTTTCTCCCAAAATGGGATGGAAGGCAGCTATATTACATTACATATTTGTAGTGTACATTATATAATGTAGTGCTTTGGAAAGAACGGGAGTGGAATAAATGTTGAATTGGACTAATACCATGAATGCAAACAGCCATAGCAAAGCTTTTTGCTGGAGACAGGATCTGAGAAAAACTACAGTCTTTTCGAAAACAGGAGGAATCCAGCTCATTGTGATCCCCCAGCCAGCAAGTTCTGCCAAATCTTTTCCCTGGCACTGTTGCAGCAAGCTGTTGGTTGTCAAATTAGGCTCAGCTAAATAAATTGGGTAATAAGCTATTTTTGGTTGTGGCGCAAGGGTCAAAAGCTCTGAACGGTTCTTGGTGTTTTGCCTTAATTGAAAATGACACTTTTTATTTCCCCAGCACTGACGCAACAACAAAGGAAGAGGGAAGTCAGCTGGGATGGGTGGCTGACGCTGCAGCATCATTTTTTGCAATTGAGCACTGGGAAAAGGACTGCCAGATGTTGGAGATGAATTTTATATATATATTTGGGGAAACGGAAGACATATATAGTGTTTTGCATTCTCCCAAATTCCAGATGTAACAGTGTGTGGTTACTTTGCACATGCTCCAAGGCATGTTTTTCATGACTATTTCATACTTCGTGAAAGAACGCAGACACATAGGTTTTTGTAGGTTTTTCGGGCTGTGAGGCCATATTCTAGAAGAATGTATTCCTGACGTTTCGGCTGCATCTGTGGCTGGCATCTTCAGAGATTCCCAGGAATACATTCTTCTAGAACACGGCCTCACAGCCCACAAAACCCACAAAAACCTATGGATGTCGGCCGTGAAAGTCTTTGACTTCACCTTCAACACAGACACATTTCTCTGGTAGAGAAGGCTAAATAACAAAAACTACGAATCCAAGGATTCCATAGCATGGACCCATGGCAATTAAAGCAATGTCGAACTGCTTTGGATATTGCACTTAGGCAGAAAAAATGAAATGCATAGATATAGGATAAGGGCCACCTGGCTTGTCAACAGTACATGTGAAAGAGATCTAGGAGTCCTTGTAGACCAGAAGTTGAAGTTGAGTCAACAGTGTGTTGCAGCAGCTAAAAAGACCAATGCAATTTTAGGCTGCATTAATAGAAGTATAGTATCTAGATCAAGGGAAGTAATAGTGCCACTGTATTCTGCTTTGGTCAGGCCTCACCTGGAATATTATGTCCACAATTCAAAAAGGATGTGGAGAAACTGGAGCGTGTCCAGAGGAGGGTGACTAAAATGGTGAAGGGTCTGGAAACCATAAAGCCCTATAAGGAGCAACTTAGGGAGCTGGGCATGTTTAGCCTGGAGAAGAGACGGCTAAGAGGGGATATGATAACCCTGTTTAAATATTTGAAGGGATGTCATATTGAGGATGGAGAAAGCTTGTTTTCTGCTGCTCCAGAGAATAGGACACAATGGAGCAATGGATGGAAGCTATAGGAAAAGAGATTCCACCTCAACATTTGGAGGAACTTCCTGACAGCAAGAGCTGTTCAGCAGTGGAAGACTCTGCCTTTGAGTTTCTTCTTTGGAGGTTTTTAAACAGGGTCTGGATGGCTCTCTGTCAGGGGTGCTTTCGTGGTGAATTCCTGCATGTCAGAAGGGACTGGATGGCCCTTGAGATTTCTTCCAAGTCTATGATTCTGATTTGATGAAGCTGCATTAATTCTGCAGCGTAGATGCAGCCCAAATCTCCCCGCGCCACTCTTGATGCCAACCAGCGCATCGCTTTTGCAATCCCCCTTTGCCTTAAAGCTGCCCCTCTTTTCTGCCTTGCCGAGGCTGCTTCTTCTTCCATGACCTTGTGCTTGTTCTTGTCCTTCTCAGCCTGTCCTCCAGCTGTCAAGAGCTTCTTCTAACTTTTTCTCTGAACTCCTCAAGGCCTTTTCCCTTTCCTCCGCTCTTCCCCTCTGGGCAAGGGCTGCTTTGTAGGACCAATCTGGAAGCAGAGAAGAATAAAGTCATCAAGCCTGAACCATTCGCTGCAGGGTGTGCTCTTATATGTGTATGCATCTCTGTTGTGTATCCGAATGCTCTTATACTAAACTTTTCATCACTTTGGGATCAAATCTGCTATTCTGAAATGCTTTAAGAAAAATGATGCAAAACCTAAGCCTTTCATTGCAATGACAAGTAATATTTCAGGCCAGTATGGCGTAATGGTTTGAGTATTGGACTAAGACTCTGGAAGCCAGGGTTCGATTCCCAGCTTAGCCATGAAACCCACTGGGTGACCTTGGGCAAGTCACACTCTCTCAACCTCAGGGGAAGGCAATGGCAAACCACCTCTGGACAAATCTTGCCAAGACAACCCCAGAATAGGGTTGCCTTAGGACAGGGGTAGGCAACCTTTCCCCTTTAAGGGCCAGTTCCCAGAAGCCTCAGCCATGTTGGCCAATAGTCCCATGTTGGCCAATAGCTCCTGGGATTCTGGGAGCTGAAGTCCCTCGGCCCTTAAAGGGGAAAGGTTGCCTACCCCTGCCTTAGGATCATCATAAGTTGGAAAGGACTTGAAGGCACACAACAACCAACAAAATTTCTTGCTGAAATGTTCCTTTGGAGTTAGGGGTTTGGGGTTTCGGGAGCCACCCTGGCTGGAGGTGTTTGGTAGGTGTAGGAATGGTAATCCAATAAAATGTTTTTCCAACATACATGCATAAAGATGATTAAATATGGATCAGTGCAGTCGCCTGCAATTTGGGGCTTTTCTTAGGAGATGGGAATTGTCATGCAGGTAGCACCTCAATTTCAATATGCATCACTGCACCATTGCTTGTCTTATTTTATGCAGCAATGGTGGCCTTTTAATAATAATAATAATAATAATAATAATAATAATAATAAAAACAACTCTGGCAGAGTTGCACTGGAGGACCTAGAGATTCCTAGAGAGAACATACTGATCAAAACCACAATTAATCAAAGCTGCAAAAGGCAAAGCCGCAAATGTGGACGGCCAACTGTACTTACTGTTTTAATATGTGAATATCTTTTTTGTCTTTTTTGTTATGAGACTAAAATAAGACAACTCTCATATCTGCTGCCTAGATCTCTTTGTAAGAGCGATAGGATATGAGAAGCAGAATAATAGGAATTTAGCATGGTGTCGTGGTTTGAGTGCTGGACTCTGGAGACAAGGGTTCGAATCCCAGCTCAGCCAATCTGACTAGGTGACTTTAGGCAAGTCACACTCTCTCAGTCTTAAGGGAAGGCCAATGGGAAAACTCTGAACAAATCTTGCCAAGAAAACTCTGTGATAGCTTTGCCTTAGGGTTGCCGTAACTCGGAAATGACTAGAAGGCACACAACAACAACAGAGTTTGATGGTGCATTGCAACACCATGCTCAACCAGCCATGTCGGGGGACAAGGGGTTCAAATCCCTTGAACTTTCGGTTGATCTGGGACTAAATAAATAATCTGTCATTTCCCCTTTGCTCTTTGAATTTAGTTGCAATTTAGCCCCTACAGTATTTGGAGAGGCAATGGATTTTCCCAACACCAGAGCATTGTTATGAGCTCTCCAAGTTGTCCTCCAAATAATCTTGGAGATGTTTCCTCTTAAGTGAGCAAGAACTAATAACTTTGCAAAAGATCCCCTCTTGGTAAAGATGAAAATGACTAGGGTTTTTTTTTTATTTGTTTGGTAATGTAGAAAAGCCAAGTGCTTGCATTTTTTGGTTTCTCCCAAGGAATGCCACATTGAGGACAAGCACTTCAAAAATTTCCACTCCAGCCCTGCATCTAACCCCTTGCTCAATGCTCAAATGAAATATGGCATTTTTGCATAAACAGTTTGATCCAAGGTTTACGACAACGGGAAATATCCTAAACTGGAAACTGGGCAGCAGGTGGACTTGGGCTGTTTGCATTCAGTTCTCTCTTTCTGCTCCTATCCATTTTCCCCATTTGCTTTTGGTGTTGCTCAGCCGGACAAATCAGGCCCAGAGTAAGAATTAAGAGATCTGCTGATTCTCACACAATGCCTTCACAGTCTTTTCCACTACAATGATTAGTATTTTATTTTAGTACCAAGCTGCAAGAAAGCATCCAGCTGTGAAAATCGGAGGAGGAGGAGGGATGGATGTTCAGAAGACAACCAGCTCAGTCTTGCGCTTCTTTGGCCAAAATGACCATTTCCAGGAACCCAAAGAACTGGACAGCTGGACATCTAACAACTCAAGCTGTCTCCACTCAAAGGGTTTAAATATTTGTTTAAATCTTTCAAAGGATGTCATATTGAGGAGGGAGCAAGCTTGTTTTCTGCTGCTCCAGAGAATAGGACACGATGCAATGGATTCAAGCTACAGGAAAAACAATTCCACCTCAACATTAGGAAGAACGTCCTGACCGTAAAAACTATTTGACAGTGGTATGTGCTGCCTCGGAGTACGGAGGAGTCTACTTCATTGGAGGTTTTAAAAAAGAGTCTGGATGGCTATCTGTCAGGAGTGCTACTTAGATTGTATATTCCTGCATGGCAAGGGGTTGGATTGGATGGCCCTTGGTGTCTGCTCCAGGTCTATGATTCTAGGAGTGCATCTACACTGTAGAAATAATGCAATTTGACCCACTTTAACTGCCATGATTCCAGCCCACAGAATCGTGGCATTTGTAGTTTCGTGGAGCACCAGCACTTTTCATCGAGAAGGCTAAAGACCTGGTAAAGCTACAAATCCCAGGACTCCATAGGATGGAAATACAGCACTTAAAGTGGTGTCAAACTGCATCATTTCTATTGCACCCCATGATTCAATTAAAAATAAATGCTACTAGGTAATAGCATGGCCAGAATGAGTCCATACATTAGTACAAAATGAGCTCTGGAACAGGCTGGTGCACTTATTTAGGAGGAGAGGTGTTGCACTGACCAGATGTCTGTGATTCCCAAACTTTGGTCCTCCAGGTGTTTTGGACTTCAGCTGCCAGAAACCCCAGACAGCTTGCCCAAAATTCAGGAATTCTGGACGCTGAAGCCCAAAACATCTGGAGGACTAAAGTTTGGGAACCACTGGGCCACAGACCAAGGTGAGCAAAGTGTTGTCCTGGGCCCTCACCTAATTCCCAAATCTATTTTGCAGTCCTCAGTGTCTTCTGGCTCTCCAGACTTCCTCCCTTTATTTTGGAAATAAAAAGTGAAATTGTTTCATGGATGCATAAGTACTGCATACTCTTCAACTGTCTCAGTTTAGCAGGGACATTCCCTATTAATCCTTTGCTGTCCCACTTTCTCCACTGCCTTTAAAATGCACCGGTTTCTCTCTTCTCCTTCTCCTCATTCATCCTCAGATTACTTCAATTGCTGCAAATTTATTTCAAACTGTAAAAGTATTTAACACTCTGTTAATTCAGCCAAAGGGAGAGAAGTGGGCAAAAACCTATCCTTGTCAGTTGGTCAATTGTTTTCTCTCTCTTTTATTCCCCCCCCCCCCCGGCTTGCTTTAACTCAGTGCTGTACATTACATTCCTGGGGTTTTCTGCTTAAAGCCAAAGTTTTAAACCTTTGATAAGAGCTCTGGGTATTCTTCATTTTTCAATATGGTATGTTCTGGCAGAGGCAGTGTGGTGCAGTGATTTCAGTGTTGGGCTATGACTCTGGAGACCAGGGTTCGATTCCTAGCTCAGCCATGGAAACCCACTGGGTGACCTTGGGCAAGTCACACACTCTCAGCCTCAAGGGAAGGCAATGACATACCTCCTCTGAACAAACCTCATCAAGAAAACCCTATTATAGGTTCTCCTTAGGGTTGCCATAAGTCGGAAATGACTTTAAGCCAGACGACACACCTGGCCAGGATACGAAAATTGGCTAGGTCGCTGATGTGCGTACTGTACATGTATTTGCAGCTTTGTAGTGACTTCCTCCATTAAAAACAGTAACTTTCAACACAATGTGAATGTCAGGTTTGTGTGTAGTAGAAAAGCTTCCACTCAAGTACCTTTTGAATGGGAGGATGCATGTCTAGGAATATATATATATATATATATATATATATATATGCCCTAGGTTGCAATGAGTGCACAGTTATAGTACAATAAGCTAATTGTAAAGCAGTGGGGGGGGGGCACCTTGTGATGATTTTGCCCTTGCCATTGTGAAGCTGGTGACTGCTAGCCCAATTTCCTGGTCCACTAGCCCTCGATGCTCATCTTTACGCTAACACACAATGCCAGGGATGACTAGGAACGCTCAGACACAGAAAGAAAGCTTGCGTGCCAGGCCACTTGCGGTTCTTGCAATGCCCACACCCTCGCCATTGTTATTTCCAGCACATTGGATCGGATGCAGTGTGTGCGATCAGGACTAGCGGCATGTTCTTCCAAATATTGGATAAAAGTGTGTGTGTATGGGGGACCACTGCAGGGAGATGCCCTGAGCAAGGAGCAGGGAGGCTCTTCCCAGATACCCGAAAAATGAGCTTATTTTAGAATTTGATTTTTTTAAAAACACACAAAACCATCACCACCAAACTCTCAGTGTATGCGAGGGACAAGTCTGCCCTGACATTTGAGCCCGGAGGGGAAGGTTAGAGGTCGTCTTTTGCCCTGCCGACATGCCATAGCTGGTTCCCTGAAATGATCTCCCATTCCTTAGCATTGGCAAACAGCCTTTGGCAGCAAATGATGCACCCTCTGGGCCGAGCAGCCAGCGCACCAGCTCTCAAATATCGTATTTCTTATAAGCAGAAAGACTTATAAGAAAATGAGGGAAGGAAAAATCTTCTATCCTTATTTGAGAGTGCTGAATCCCAGCTGAGAAAGGCAACGTTTTGAATATTGGTAAGAAAACCTAAATTTGAGAAATGCAAACTGGGGGGTGGCTGGGCAGCTAAGATTTTTGAACACTTGTTGTGCACTTTCAAGTCATTTCCGATTTATGGCGGCACGCTTTGTAAGCATCGGTGGTTTGAGTTCTGGATTAGGACACTGGGAGACCAGGTCCTGGTTCCAGTTTGGCCACAGAAACCCACTGGGTGACTTTGGGCAAGTCACACTCTCTCTCAGGGTCAGAGGAAGGCAAGGGCAAACCTCTGTGAACAAATCCTGCAAGAAAACCCCATAATACAGGGTTGCCTTGTTGTTGTTGTTTGCCTTCGAGTTGTTTCCGACTTACGGTGACTCTAATCGTGGGGTTTTCTTGGCAAGTTTCTCCAGAGGAGGTTTGTCATTGCCATCCTCTGAGGCTGAGAGAGTGTGACTTGCCCAAGGTCACCCAGTGGGTTTCACAGCCGAGCCGGGATTCAAACCCTGGTCTCCCGGTGTCCTAATCCAACACTCAAACCACTACACCACTAAGCATTCTACCTTTCATAAGGAGATTATAAAGCAACCTTTGGTCTCATATAAAGATCAGGACATGGGAAAGGATATTTACAGAAGTTAAGATGAAGTGAAAGTAATTTGGGCTGCTGCCATACTGCAGAATCAGTGCAGGTTGACACCGCTTTAACCATCATGGCTCCATCTAGGCTATGGAATCCTGGGATTTGTAGTTTTGTTGCAAGGAATCAAACCCTGGTCTTCAGAGAGTTGATGGAGAGTTGTTGGACCAGATATCTGTAATTCCCAAACTTTGGTCCTCCAGGTGTTTTGGACTTCAGCGGCCAGAAACCCCAGACAGCTTGGCCAACAGTCAGGAATTCTGGAAGCTGAAGTCCAAAACATCTGGAGGACTAAAGTTTGGGAACCCCTGGGCCATAGACCAAGGTGGGCAAAGGGTTGTCCTGGGCCGCACACAACTCCCAAAGCTACCTCCAACAACTCTCCATCCAACATTCAAACCACGACGTCGCGCTGGCTGGTTTGCCGTAAGTCAGAAATGACCTGGAGGCACACAACAATGGCTACACAGATGCGGCTATTCAGTTTTTTAAATCAATGAGAAACACACACACATATACAAATCCTTCAAGGCAGGGTTCTTGCCCTGCGGTCGCCCCCCATCACTCGAACGGCCCGAGACTCAGGGTCATTTCAGTCATTTCTTCAGACTTGGACAGCTCCTGGAATCTGGCAACACCATACCTGGCTACAAGGAGCACACAACTCCCTTGTTGCAACAGCCAAGGTATTGTGTTGCCAGATTTCAGGAGCTGTCGGTCTCTCTCTCCAGACACAATCCAAAGCACCAGTGATGACTTACCAAGTCTTGTGCAGCTCAGGTCCACAGCTATCTATCTCAAAGACCGTATTGTCCCCTAGGAACCTTTGGAGGTCTTTAAGCAGAAGCTGGATGGCCATCTGTCGGGGATGCTTTGATTGTGAGTTCCTGCATGGCAGAATGGGGTTGGACTGGATGGCCTTTGGGAGTCTCTTCCAACTCTAGGATTCTATGAACCTCAACGTCATTTGACATCTTCTGGGGAGACCCTTCACTTTGTTCTACCACCTTCACAGCCACTTCTGGTCATAATATAGGAGAGGGCCTTCTTGGTGGCTGCTCCCAGTTTGTCTTCCCAGAGGGATTAAACTGGCACCTTCCTTTGGTAGCCAGGTGAAAACCTTTTTGTGTTTCAGGAGGCCTTTGATGCCTCCTTGCCCATCTTGGGATAACAGGACAGATTGTTAATGGTATCGATGGTGTTGATAGCACAGTATGAAGCAGTGTATATATAAATGAAATGAAGCTGCTTGTTTGCTTTTACCTTTTTATATAACTGCTTATTTTTCCACTGATTTTAATTATATGGTTGTTTACTTTTACTTGTTAACTTTTGCATGGTGTCAATTTCTCAGGTGTATCCAGTTCAAACTTTTATAAGCTTCATCCTGTTTTAACTTTAGATGCTGCAGCCTCAGATTCCAGGCTGGATCCAAATCTTATAACCACCAACACAACCCTACAGCCCACGCAACTAACTGCCTGACCATTGATGAAGTATATACTTCTTTTAAAGGGTGGTAGATTTAGAATCATAGAGTCCTAGAGTTGGAAGAGACCTCCAGGGGCCATCCAGTCCAACCCCAACCTGCCATGCAGGAACTCTCAATCAAAGCACTCCCGACAGATGGCCATCCAGCCTCTGTTTAAAAGCCTCCAAAGAAGGAGACGCCATCACTTTCCGAGGCAATCTATTCCACTATTGAACAGCTCTCGAAGGCAAACCTATTACAGGGTTTTCTTGGCAAGATTTGTTCAGAGGAGGCTTGGCATTGCCTTCCCCTGAAGCTGAGAGAGTGTGACTTGCCCAAGGTCACCCAGTGAGTTTAATAGTTGAGCTGGGAATCGAACCCAGCTTCCCAAAGTTGTAGTCCAACACTCAAACCACTACACCACACTGGTCCCAAAGCAGAATAGCGTGGCACTATGACTTCCCTTGATCTAGACACTATACTATAGTTTTATTATGGGGAGCCAGCATGGTGTAGTCTGAATGCTGGACTATGACTCTGGAGACCAGGGTTGGATTCCCCACTCAGCCCTGGAAACCAACTGAGGGATCTTGGGTAAGTCACACTCTCTCAGCCTCAGAGGAAGGTTAGCCGTCTCTGAACAAATCTTGTCAAGAAAACCCCATGACAGAATTGCCTTAGGTTGTCATAAGTGAGAAACTACGTACTTGAAAGCATACACAACAACAACAACAAGTTATTTTCTGTATAGCTTCATGCAACTGTAGAGAGGCAGCGTGGCATAGTGGTTTGAGTGTTGGACTACGACTCTGGAGACCAGGGTTTGATTCCCATCTCAGTCATGAAACCCACTGGGTGACCTTGGGCAAGTCACACTCTCTCAGCCTCAGGGGAAGGGAATGGCAAACTTCCTCTGAACAAACCTTGCCAGTAAAGGTTTACCTTAGGGTCTCCACAGGTGAGAGCCACCTTGAAGGCACACAACTGTAGTTTCCCTGGCTCTCCCTTTGGGCTGGACTCTTCTTTTATGGCCATCCTTTAAAACTTGTTGCCACCTTTCCAGGGAACCCTAAGAAAAAGAAGGAGAGCTTGCTAGACCTGGCCTGTTTAGTGGGGAGGGGGCCCAAGGCTCAGAGGCCAAGGCTCCGAACAGCTCTGGCTTCTGAAGGCTTTATAAGGACAAAAGCTGGAAACTTTGAACCGGGAGAGAGAGAGAAAGAAAAAGTGCTGGCAAGGGAAACCTCAGGGGTCTGTCTGTCTGTCTGTCTGTCTCTTGGAGAGCAGGAGAGGCCCCTGCCTCCCATTCCCAAAGCTCCAGAGGCTGGACTGGGAAGGAGGACAGGAACAAGGGAAGCAGTCTTCCTTCCTTCCCTGTCTGTCTGTTTTCCTTCCTTCCTCTTTCATTCACTTCCTCCCTCCCTCCATCTTTCTTTCATTCTTTCCTTCTTTCTGTTTGTCTGTCTGTCTGTCTTCCTTCCTTCTTTCTTTCTTTCTTCTCCTTCCTTCTTTCCTTTTTTCCTTCCTTCCTTTCTCCTTCCTTTTTTTTCTTCTCCCTCCTTCCTTCCTTTCTTCTTTCTTTCTTTCTCCTTCCTTCCTTCCTTTCTTTCTTCTCCTTCCTTCCTTCCTCTTTCTTTCTTTCTTTCTTTCTTCTCCTTCCTTCCTTCCTTCCTTCC
>CM034710.1:125228214-125252921 GCA_020142125.1 Phrynosoma platyrhinos | reverse complement strand
TCTATGGAATCCTGGGATTTGTAGTTTGGTGAAGAACCTCAGATTTTCTACTAAATTTGCACTGGTATGAGAATTAGAAGTACCCCCTGAAACTATATATGCCACGACTCCCAAAGATGCAACAATGGCATTGCATGGAGAGTCTGTGTGGTATAGTGGTTTGAGCATTGGACTAGGACTCTGGAGACCAGGGTTCAAATCCTGGCTTGGGCATGTAAACCCACTGGATGACCTTAGGCAAGTCACACTCTCTCAGCCTCGGGATGGCCATGACAAACCTCCTCTGAACAAATCTTGCAAAGAAAACCCCATGATAGGGTCACCTTAGGGTTCCCATAAGTCGGAAATAGGTTGAAGGCATACAACAACAACAACAACTACAACAATAACAACAACAAAGCATTGATCCACCCTGTGTTTCACATTGGCAAAGGCTGTGTTGTCAAAGGATGGCAGAGAGACCATATTTAGTAATGTTATTCCATTTGTCTCATGGAGTTTCCTCCATGATTTCCACACATTTGTAGACAAACTTATCTTGCAAATGAAAAATGAAATGTGACTCTTCACCCACTGCTGTGTTATTGGAGGGCAAACTACTTTGGACTCTGTTTGCAGTAACTGAAGTAAGCGGAGGACAAAAAGAGAAAGCGGGAGGAGGAGAAAGAAACTAGGACATTTTAAAAGTAGCTGAAAAAGTGGGATGACAGAGGACTGATCTGGACTATCCCTGCCAATTCAGGACAGTTGGAGAGTATGACGTTTCTGAGACTTACGGTTCATTTTGTGTGGATGAAATCAACGTTTAAATTAAAATGTGAAGATGGCTAAAAGTGTGGTCACTTGGGGAAAAAGGCACAGGCAAAAAGTATCTTCAGAGTTGTGTGCAGCACAAAAGTATGAAAATACAGCTGTGTGTTACAGAAAAATCCTAATGGAAAATGCGTATGAATTTATTTGCAGGAGAGGAAAAGCAAGTCTCATAACTTCTATATATGAATCAATGTTGGCGTGCGAATGCAGAGAGGATTTAAGGAAGACTGGGAGTTTTGCCGCATCCGTTCACTGTGCTCAGCCTGCATTTGGATTATGCAGCGGTCTTTTTCTAAGCAAAAGCCAATAAATATGAAAGGCTAACTTCATTTCTTAGCCGCTGCAACCCTGAACAGATGACCGCAACTGAAAAGATGGTTTGCAAGCTATCCAGCGTGCATTTCATTGCCTCTCCCTTTAGCTCAGAGAGGAGGAGAAGGGATTTTATAGATTGAAAACCAATTGCTCATTAGATTTATTTTTGCTAGAATAGAGTGCCCTGCTGAGACCAGCTGGAGGTAACATTTCCAATGGCGTTCTGACCCACAGTAGGGTTTCCGACTAGCTCAATTCTCTCTGCTTGTGGCCTTTGCTCAGTTTTTGCCTATTGGCCCCATTCTTCCCAGTAAGGTCTACTCTTGGAACAGAGGTCAGCAATGGGGGGAGCCAGTTTTTGGCCCCAGGACGCACTCGGGGCCACACAGAGTGCCAAAATGCCCCTCCAAACCCATAAGAAAAAGTGGCATTTTCAAACTACTGCAACCTTTTTATGAATGGAATTACTTCTTCTAGGTAAAACATTTCACTTTTTTTTAACAAGCCAGAAAAAGGCTTGCTTCTGGAAGACTGGAAAGCTCAAAGTCCGGGGAAACTGGACATGCCCTCTTGTTGTGGTTCTGTCCTGTCGAGCCAGCATGGTGAGGATACATTGGAAGGAGGAAAGGCACAATACAAATGTCTGTTGTTGTTGTTGTTGTTGTTGTTGTTGTTGTTGTTGTTGTTGTTGTGTGCCTTCAAGTCCTTTCTGACTTATGGCGACCTTAAAGCAAATATAAAAGATAAATAAGGAGGATGATTTGCTCACTTGTATCCTGGGATGTATCCACACTGCAGAATTTAAGCAGCTTGACACCACTTTAACTGCTATGATGCTATTCTGCAAAATCCTGGGATTTGTAGTTTGATGAAGTGTTAACCTTGTCTACCAGGGATTTCTGGTGTCTCACCAAATCACAAATCCCAGGGTAGACTCTGAAACACTGACTGTCCAAAGCTCCCTTGAGTGAAACTTAGCAAACTGTGAAAGCAGGATGAAGATCATCATCATCATCATCATCATCACCAAGAACAACAATCATAACAATACCTACCTTGCCTGATGAAGATGCTCCAGTGCTTCAAAAGCTAGAGTAATGTATAAATTACTTATACTGTCTTAAATTATTCTTGATTTAATTTGTATTTTAATTATTGTACTATTTTAATTCGATTTTTATGGGGTGGGTGGGTTAAGGATGGGTGGTGGTGGAATTGTTTTAACTGTTGTCCTGTTTTAACTGTGTATGCTGCCTCGATTGCCTAGCAGAGAGGCAGGTTATAAATAAAATTTATTATTATTATTATTATTATTATTATTATTATTATTATTATTATTATTAAAGTAAGCCAAATTAACTTCATTCCAATTTCACCCAACCAGTTGCTATGGTTAGTTTTTCTTTCTTGTCTCTATTCTCTATCTGACATATTTGTTAACTTTGCAGGCTTTGCTTCTCGTATCTGTGGAGCAAAGTTTGGAAACGTTCAATTGCGGGATTGCAATTGGGGGATTGTAATTCCCATCATTCCCAAATCAGCAAGAAAGCAACCAAAGCTCTGAAACTGTCCTTTTACCCAAGCGAAGAACCCGAGGCCAGATTTATTATTGATTTATTAGAATAGTTGTTTCCTGCCCTATATCACAGGATCTCCAGGCAACACACAGATAACTCAATAATGCAAAACAACCGGGAACAATTTAAAAATTGAAAGCACTGAGGAATAACTGGAGAGCGTAAAAGCATATTAAACAACGGGACAGTTAGACTAAAACAGTTTCCAGCCATGTATTTGCTATTGCAAAATCACTAGACTTTCATAAAGGCTAGTGTTTTTATAGTGTTGTGTTTTATCGTTCGCTTTTTTGTTGTATATGTTTCTGATGTACCCTCCTTTGGTGGAAAGGGCATTATAAATAAATGTTCTTGTTGCTGCTGTTGTTGTGGTTAAGGCTTCAATAAAAAGCCAAGGGTTTTTTTGGACCAGGAAGAAGGACACAAAAAAGACATATAAATGGATCCAGGAGCAAATTGAGCCTGAATTCTTTCTAGAAGTTAAAAGTGATTACGCTCAGGCTATCCTACTTTGGACGTATCATGAGACAAAGTGACTGGTAAAAGGGGAAAGCAATAAGAAGAGACTGCTCCACAGTTAGAGTGATTCAATAAAGGTGGAAGCCACAGCTTTGCAAGACCTGAGCAGTGATGTGGATAACTGGAGCTCTTGGAGCTCTTTCATTCATAGAGCTGCCATATAAATGAAAGCTGATTTGATGGTAAATAATAACGACAAACTCTTGTTAGAACAAGCCATTGGATTTAGGCCAAGATCCAAGCCATTGGATTCACACCTATTGCTTCCAGAGCTTGTTAGAACTAAAATTTGATCATGAGACCAAAATCTCTTGAGCACTTTAATACCCAAATAGTTATGGGTATCATAAGCCATAAGTCAGAAATGACTTGAAGGCACAACAACATATAAGGAGCAGGAGGGTGTAGTGGTTTGATTGTTGGACTATGACACTGGAGACCAGGGTTCGATTCCCAACTCATCCGTGAAACCCATTGGGTGACCTTAGACAAGTCACATACTCTCAGCTTCCAGGGAACCTCCTCTGGACGAATCTTGCCAGGAAAACTCCATGATAGGTAGGGTCACCATAAGTCGGAAATGACTTGAAGGCACACAGCCCACAGACACACATGGCCTTTAGCCTTCTTTGCTAAAGATTGGTGCTGCAAATTCAAAACTACAGACCCCAGGATTCGGTAGGATGGAGCCATGGCAATTAAAGTGGTGTCAAACTGCATGATTTCGATAGTGTGGATGCACCCTCAGTGGGGAAGGGGAGGGGCCAGAATCGTGCCCTTCCCAGTAGGCTCAGGCAAAAGCAAGCTGCTGCAGCTTCAGCTAACTTGTGTTTTCTTCCTCATTAATAACTTTGCCGATCTTAACTGCATTCTGATGTTGCTTGGCTGGCATGGTGTCTTGGTTTGCATCTGTGAAATGTCAGAGGGAGTAGGAATGAATAAATAATCTTATAGCAATGATTGGATGGCCAGTGTGGTGCAATGGTTTGGGCATTGGACTAGGACACTTGGAGACCAGGGTTCAAATCCTGGCTCGGCCATGGAAATCCACTGGATGACCTTGGGCAAGTCACACACTCTCAGATTTAGAAGATAGCAATGACTAAACCTCTCTGAACAAACTTGCCAAGAAAACCCTATGACAAGTTTGCCTTAGGGTCTCCGTAAGTCGGAAACGACTTGCAGGCACACTGCAAGAAAATGATAGAATTGCCCTTAGGTTTGTCATAAGTCAAAAATGACTCAAAGGCACAGCAGCAGCAACAATAAAAGGAAATGCCTTGTAAAATAAAATGTTCCCCAGGTGCAAGGATCATCTACCTGCTATGCTCAGCCAGAGGGTCACACTGTCACATCCACGGACTATGGCTTGTGTCACAATTGCCTGTAAGCCTGACCCTTGCTGGCCTCATGGTTTTGTTGAAGCAGTTGCGCTGTCATCTGGCCATGAGGTGACCGGAGGGGGATTGAGAAATGCAAACATTTGAACCCAGAAATGTGAATGCGGTTCCAGGCGCACGAGTCTCACCGACTGCAACAATGGGACCCTTTCAAAAAGGGACGCAAAACGATGCCACGTTGTGCTTGGTGGTGCAAGCCGGCTGGTCCAGTTCCCAGATAATGATGAATTGTGTTTCTTTCTTTCTTTTCGTGTCAGAGGTGAAGCCACCGCAGCTCCATTGCACGGATCCTCTGTGTTAAAAAAAGAAAGAAAGAGTGAAAAGAAAAGAAAAGGAAAGGAAAAAGAAGAAGAAGGAAGCTCTACGGTGAAAGACCACCCATTTTTCCTGTCTGTGAAAGGTATGGAATGCATTCTGCTTTTTCTCATAATAGAAAGTTCAGTGCATCTTCCATGAGTTGCAAACAAACTTTATTCTGGAAATTTATTGTACTGTAGTTTGTCCAATGCAATTCACGACAATTATTATTATTATTATTATTATTATTATTGGAAACGATATATCTTTTCCAGTTTACACATCTACTCGAAGATCAGCTTTATGGAATTAGAAGCTCCGTAACAGTTTCATCGCACGGAAGTCCTAATTTCTTTGGGTATCGTGGCATTGCAGCTTGCACATTTTTTTCCCTCTCTCGCTCGACCTTTGAGTCAGGCATCCCCATGTTCACCTTCCAAAGGCAGAAGAGGCTGGCAGCTTCTCCGGCTCTATGTTTATGCAAAGCCGTGCTCAGTTTAGGATCTTTAATGCATCCTTCCCAGATGTTTTGACGGGTTGTCAGCCTTGTCCAGCGCCTGGAATTCGTCTTGCGCTGTCATTTGGACTGCTGCATCCTGATTTTTGGCCCCAGCGAGGTTGCTTCTTATCACGAAAAGAGCATCAGGAATAGGTTGAGTCCCGCACTCATAGAATCATAGACTCATAGAGTTGGAAGAGATCCCCAAAGGCCATCCAGTCCAACCCCCCTGCCATGCAGGAACTCACAATCAAAGCATCCCCGACAGATGGCCATCCAGCCTCTGTTTAAAGACCTCCAAAGAAGGACCTGTTTAAAGACCTCACAGTGGGACCGAATCTGAAGATGGGTTGAATGAGCCCGTAGAAAGGATTTAGTTAACATTGGTGATTGGTGTGTTCTTGGTGTGAAAAGTGCACACTTACCATAAATAACTTAGCTTTAAGTGCCATGTAATAATAATAAAAAAATCAACAACATTCTGATTTATTCACACAACGTCAATTTCCCCTTTCACTCCCAGATTGTCCTTCTCTGTAAATGCAAAGGACTTAGCAGAATCCCCCCCCCCCATAGATTCTAGGAGTTCTAATATAGTTATAATATAATTATAATATAACGTGTGATCTTCTTCCATATTGGTAGAATATGAGGTGAGAGCAAGCAAAGTATAGTGCTTTGAGCGTTGGATTATGACTCTGAAGAACCAGGGTTCGAATCCCAGCTTGGCCATGTTAACCTGCTGGGTGACCTTAGGCAAGTCACACTCTCTCAGCCTCAGAGGATGGCCACGGCAAACCTCCTCTGAACAGATCTTGCCAAGAAAACCTCATGAGAGGTACACCTTAGGGTTGCTGTAAGTCGGAAACAACTTGAAGGCACACGGCAACAAGAATATGAAGTTCCTCTGTTGTGTTTCCATGGAAGTAAGCCTAAATACCCCAGAGGCAATGCATGCTTCTTCGTCATGCTCGAAATGGAGGACATTTTGGAATTCCTCCAGGGCAGAAGGCTGAAATGTACGGCATGTCCTGGAAAAGGAGGATGCCTGGCCACCCTGATGGAAGCTTATATGGTGTTAAAGCTGCATTAATTCTGCAATGGAGATGCAATCGCTGTTAAGCCTTTTCCAGTTTCCTCGTGTCTGGCTTTTAAGCATGTTGCGTCTTTTTAGGAAAGCCTCCCAGTGGCATTTTTTGCAATGATCACTCATGCCAATATCTCAAAGCTTGGTCTCTCCTGAATCTTCTGGGCTCCAGTCCATCTCATAATAATATCAACATTATATCCATTTACTTCTTGATTTCTTCTAGCGCAGAAAAACTTTTTGTTTATATTTTACTATGCTTTCTATAATTTCTTCTTAATTGATTCTATATTAATATGTTCTCACTCTTATCTTATACCAACTACTGTATTATTAACTCATTGATGACATATAAACTGTACATTCTGAACAATTTAACATGCGTTTTTTCTGTTCTGAAGTGATACTCATGAAGGTACCCTTTTCTTCTTGTTTATTTGTCTATTTGTATTATTATTTTAAGTGTGTTTTTAAATTGTCATTGTTTAATAGTATTTTAAAGGGTGGATGGGATTGTGGGATATGTAATGCATATTTTAATGTTGTAAGCCGCCCCGGTTGTGTTACACAGAGGGGTGGGATAATAATAATAATAATAATAATAATAATAATAATAATAATAATAATAATAATAATTTTAAAAAATTTAATCTGAGGTCCCAATCTTTTTAAAATTCCTCTAGCAATTTCTTTTTGAGCAAATAAGTTAATGTATCCATTTCCATGCAGTCATATAATTTTAAAAAGCCAAGCATTTACGTCCGGGAGTTCATTACTTTTCTAATAAGAAATGCATATAAAATTCTCTAATGGCGGAGACGTCCCTTTTGACCTCTTCCCTCTTAGCAGCTGCAACTTTTCTCAGTGCAACCTGTTCCAAATCTTGAGCGGATGATCTCTCTTGTTGTTTTTCACTTGAAACCCGCCAGGACGTTGGGTCATTCTCTGACGGAAAGGTTCAACTTCCCGCTCTATAAAAGAAGAAGTCCAGTTGTTGTTGTTGTTTTTTGCACACTGGTGGTGCTGCCAACAAAAAATGCATCCAGGATGCTTGATTTTAAAGGAATGGCGAGACAGAGACAGTGGCTTTTTCAGTTGCTTTGTGTGATGGAGCTCATAGCCAGATGTGGCTTGGCTGCTTGTCTGTGCTTTATCATATCCGCCAACATCTGGAATAGCAATATCAGAGTGGGGTTAAAAAATTGATCTGGCCAGGCAAAGTTATTTAGGGGGAGAACATGCAAAGCTACTATTTTAAGCAGAGAAATCCTGGAACATATGCACAGAGTTGAAGAATAAAATAAAATAAAATAAAATAAATGAGCCTACTGGGAAAGACAAGATTCTGCCTACTCATTTTACCATCTTGAACTCCATTTGCGGCAGTTTGAAATAATTTTATAGAATGTACGCCATTGGCAGGCTTATTTTTATCTATTTTTATCTATTTCATTCACTGTATGTACAGCACTATGTAAATCTACAGCGCTAAATAAATAAAGCATAATAATAATAGTAATAATAATAATAATAATAATAATAATAATAATAATAATAATAAAAAATATCTTCACTCCATGCATCTGATGAAGTAGACTGGACACACTGCAGAAATAATCGAGTTTGAGACCACTTTAACTGCCCTGGCTCAATGCTGGGGAATTTTTGGGAATTGTAGTTTTGTGAGACATTTAGCCTTCTCTGTCAGAGAGCTCTGGTGCCACAATGAACTACAGTTCCCAAGATTCCCTAGCACTAAGCCAGGGCAGTTAAAGGGGTCTCAAACTGGATTATTTTTGCAGTGTGTTTTGGCCCTCAGTCTACAATAGTTTATGTTATCAATTTCTTTCTTTCATCTGCACTACTGCAGAAATAATCCAGTTTGACAATACTTTAACTGCCCTGGCTCAGTGTTATGGAATCCTGGGATTTGTAGTTTGTGGTAGCACTAGAGCTCTCTGATAGAGAAGGCTAAACTATCTCACAAAACTACAAATCCCTGAATTCCATAGCATTGCACCATGGCAGATAAAGCAGTGTCAAACAGTAGTGCAGATGCAGCCTCAGTTAAGATGTAGAAATAATGCAGTTTGGCACCACTTTAACTCCCATGGCTCTGTCCTACAGAATCCTGGGATGTATAGTTTTGTGAGGCACTAAAGACTTTGTCAAACTCCAAATCCCAGGATTCCGTAGGATGGAGCTGCAACATTTAAAAGTGGTGTCAAATTGCATTATCTCTGCAGCATAGATGCGCCTTAAGTCTCAAAGGTGCTACAACAGCAGTTCCCAAACTTTGTCCTTCCAGGGGCTTTGGACATCATCTCCCAGAAGCCAGCTTGGCCAGAAGTAAGGAATTCTGGGAGCCGAAGCCCAAAGCCTCTGGAGGACCAAAGTTTGGGAAACACTGCGCTACAAGATCCCTTTGCATAGTTGAAATAAAGCTGCGAGATGGAGGCAAAAGCAGGGCTTTGCCCTCCTAAATGAGACTTCTGCACAGCTGGCTTGGGGATTCTGGGACTTGTAGTCCACAGAAGAAACTTCCCCACTTTCTAGCACGATTGCACACATAGAGATATTTGTGCAACCAGAGTGGAAGGGGGGGGGACCAATTTTTGAACTTCAGTCCACCTTCCCAAGCTCTCCTGCAACTGGAGAGCCAAATGTCCTCCTCCTTTCTCTCTTCTTCTCTCTTTCCCCTCCTCCTTTTCTCAGCCTCTCCTGTTCCTTTGCTCAGGAATCCAGCTGATGAGTGAAGTTTCCAGACTCCTGGAAGGGGAAGGGGAAGGGAAAGGTTGCTTTTGTCCAGGCAGGAGAGGAACAGAAGGCAGAACCCAGCATTATTGCAAAGTCTGCTGGAAGCAATCTGAGAGAAGTGGGAGACCCTCCAAGCCAAAAGGGAATGGAGATCAACTAAACCAGAAGAGGCTGTCATTTGGGGGGCTGGCTGGCGGAGGTCTTTCCAGAGAACTTTGCCAAGGATGGGATACTTTTGCAAAGACCCAAGGCCAGGAATTCCTTGTATGTTGGTTTATGCTCTTTTGAAAACACGGTTGCTTGCGGATTCCTTCTGAGAATGCTTTGCAAATTCTCCTTGCGCTTCCTTTGAGCATTGGCTCACGTCTTTCTGCTTTGCATTCGAGAGGCGTCTTTGTTGAGAGAGTGCAAATGTTAGGCTGGCTAGGTGGGTATGGAAATGGATTTGGGGACAAGATGTCTTAGCCGGACCACTCTGGACTGTGGCTTTGCACTCTAGATTCCTTTCTGGAGATGGATGGCTTCTTTCAGCAAATGCTAATCCCTCTCTGACTTGGTAAGCGCATATCTCTGCTGTGCAAAAAGTGGGTATGGTTCCCCCCCAAAAATTCTGCCCCCCAAATGAAATATGTCTTCAGTCCCCAAATTTCTGGCATTGCAGTAATGCAAAACTTCAGTTTAGAATTTATAAAGACAATTTAGGCATCTGAGGAAAAGAGGCAAGGCAAAGTGACCAAGGGAATGCGGACACAGGAGATACGACGGTGCTAGGTGCGAATAATTTTCAGTGTCTCACTCTTTGCAGTGCTAGAAATTTGGGGACTGAAGGATTTGATTGTTGATTTTCTTGTGTGCAAGTCCTTTTTGACTTGTGGTGACCCTAAGGCAACCCTATAATGGGCTTTTCTTGGCAAGTTTCTTTGGATGGGGTTTGCCATTGCCATCCTCTGTGGCTGAGAGAGTGTGACTTGCCTAGTGTTGCCCAGCGGGTTTCCATGGCAGAGCCAAGATTCGAATCCTGGTCTCCAGAGTCATAGTCAAATGCTTAAACCGCTGGCTTGAGGATTTGATTTGAGGCAGAATCCTGATTTGGGATGGCAATGCTTGGTCTACTTATCATCGCTCAGTACAGTTCAATTTAGTTACTCCTCAAGTAAGTACTGTGCAAATCTATGAGCAAAAAGTGAAGTTGGGAAATGGGCCTGTTTTGGGTTAAGTGGCATAAAGTGTGATGGAGTGGGTTGAACAGTGGTGCCATTTTTGGATGTGTGTCTGTACATATGTGTGCATGAGCACATGTGTGCCATGTAAGGGTGCAAATAGGTTTGTTAACGCTGTGTGCTCCCTCTGTGTTTCACACAGCTTTGGAAAGTAGTTGTTGGCAGCACTTTTCACGGTGCAAAGATGGTATTTTTGGATTTAATGCATGTGCACGTTTTGGGCAAGTGCCCAGGTACCCTAAAGGTTCTAGATGCTGTCTGAGCTTGGAAACTAAGCAAGGCCAGCCCTGGTCAGTACTTGGATGGGAGACCACCAGGGACTACCAGGTTCTATTTCAGAGAAAGGAATGGGCAAACTCACCTCTGAGTATTTCCTTGCCTAAGAAAACCCAATGAAATTCATGGGGTACCTATATATCAACAGGTAACTTGAGGGAATATACACACATGCTTTGGACGCAGGTAAAAGACCTCCCTATTTTTGCAAACTTCCATGGGTGAGAAAGACTTTTGATTATACCGTAAGAAGAAAATGAGGAGAGATGACTGAATTTTTAATGGTTGTTCCAAGCAGAATAGATGAATAGAATGAGTGGGATTTACACAAGCGTTGGATCAGTAAGGGCTCAATGGGTCTACTTATGGGATTCAGGCCCATTTGTGGCCAGTGTGGGGCAGTACTTCCCAACCTTTGGTCTTCCATTTGTTTTAGGCTTCTTCTTCCAGATGCCCCAGCCAACTTGGCCAGTGGTCAGGAATTATGGGAGCTGAAGTCCAAATCATCTGGAGGACCAAAGGTTGGGAACTACTGACCTAGGGCAACCTTCCAAAACTTGTTGCCCTCCATATAGCCACCTTGAATCCCATTTTGGGAGAAAGTCTGTATATGTTTCTCATAATTAATTAAAAAAAATAATTTGGATTTCCCCTCCCATGGTCTATTCTCATTGCCTGTATTAGCTGTGGCCAAAGAGCATTACAGTCCAATCCAAAACATCTAGAGGACAAAGCTTGAGTTGGGCAAACGTTGCCAACATCCTGCTGCCTTTCACGTGCGTGGGACTACAACACCCATCATCTCAGCCAACATGGGGAAAGCTGGTGTAGGGCGATGACGGACAGAGGAGGACGTATCAAAAGCAACCAGAGGATGAAATTTTAAAAATATTGTGCCTTCATTTCAATTGGGACTAGCAGTCAGGGTTTTAAGCCAGACAGTTGCCCCATCATGCAGCATCTAGCACAGCTCTGGCATTCAAGGGATTTTGAGCAGCGCAATTGCAGGAGGAATGGGCATAGACAAGATGGAACAGGAGTCGTTTCTTCCTTACAAGGGGGGGGGGATGGATACTTCAATACATGATACTGCATAATATTGCGAAAAATAATTACATATTAGTCCCTTTTTACCCTTCCCCCATTCCCTAGCTTTCCCGAAGTCAAAAATATCCCTACTACATTTGGCCCTTAGTATCCACAGGTATTTTATTCACAGATTCTAAAACTATCCATGGCTTGAAAATACTGGAATCTATATTGGAATCTATATATCTTTATCTTCCAAAATGCAAACCTTGATTTTGCCATTTTATAAAAGGGACACCGTTTTATTTTCATTGTATTTAATGGGACTTGAGCATCCAGATTTTGGTCTCCACAGAGGATCCTGGAACCAAACCCCAGGGGATACCAAAAGGCCCACTTTACAGTCAGAAACCTTCTTGAAAAATGTGGGTGGTGGATTGAATTACACCTTATTCTTTATACCCTTTCTTCTCTTTAACTTTTTCTATCAGGACGTCCCAGTTCAAGCTCCATGTTTCTTTCTTCAACCATCCCATATAATTTAGGGAAAGTCAAAAAACCAGAAAGTCACCACCAGGCGATGTAAGGCAGTACTGGGTTTGATATATCGGTGTTCTGATTTCAGACCCTTTTCATGCAACATGTAGAAATAAAGCAGTGTTTCCATTTTACCAGTCTTGTCTGAAACCTATTGCAATCCCAGTTTTTCAGCTGCTTTTAAAATGTCGCAGTTTCTTTCTCCTCCTCCCACCTGCCTCTTTTGCCCTCCACTTATTTCCATTGCTGCAAACTGTGTTCAAAGTGCAAAATCAGTTTGCAAAATTTGCAGCAAGGAGAGGAGAGGAGGGATAGACTCTTGCCCTTCCCAGTAAGCTTAGGCAAAAGCAAACTGCTGCAGTCTCTCTTTGCTTGGGTGTCCTTATTAATTATTAATTAATAATTATTATTAATACCTTTTGCTATCTTGATCACACTCTGATGTTGTTGTGTGCCTTCAAGTCGTTTCCAACTTATGGCGACCCTAAGGCAAACCTGCCATGGGGTTTTCTTAGCAAGATTTATTCAGAGCGGCTTGCCCTTGTCTTCCCCTGAGGCTGAGAGAATGTGACTTGCCCAAGGTCACTCAGTGGGTTTCCATGGCCCTGGTTTCCCAGCATCTTAGTCCAGCACCCAAACCATACACCACACTGGCTCTACACAATGTTGCTGGACCTCATGTGTCCTGGCTTTCATCTGTGAAATGTAAGCATGTTTTGCTGGCAGAGAATTCTAAGTACACCTCCCTAAACTATAAATCCCTAGATTGCAGGGGATGGATTCTTGGCAGCTAAAGTGAAATCGAACTGCTATAATTGTGCAGTGTGGAAGAGCCTGGTGGAAGACAGTCTCCACTTTTCCTATTTAATTCAGCCCATTTTGCTTAATCATGAGGACTAGAATCTTGCTTTATTTTCCATGTTTTGGGTGTAGCTCAGCGATCGAACAAAAGGAAATTTATCCAGACAAAGTGTTTCAAGACTGTTTGCTAACATCTCTAGTTCAGCTTGGGAAAGACAGGGGCCTGAGACTCTCAAAACCCATGTCCAATTCCTGGAGATAATACTAAACTAGAAGGAACAGCCATTTAATTTTAGTTTTGTGAGATATTTAAAAGAACAAGAATGTTGCCTTCTTTATAGGTCAGGGCACAAATTTAACACCGGAGTACCCTGAGATGGAATTGGCAAAAATGATTGAAAGAATAAATATGCTTACAACTATGTTTTCATGTGTACAAATAAGCCGTGTGACAATACAAGTTATAACAAAATGGGATAACACTTATGACAATATAAATGCAACATTATCACTGCAACACTAATATTACTCTGGCAACCAGGTTGCCATTTGTATCTATGCTCTATGTACATTTCCTTCTCCATATGTGTAAGTCCAGATCTTATTTATTAAATGCACCACAACCTTCCTCTTATTGGCACAGCCTTATGGATATGGTGGTCAGCAAGTCATAGAGTAATGGCATCGCTGCAGTGGTAATGTTGCATTTATTGCAACATACGTTAACACACATAATGGCTCAGCATAGGGATTAGCAAGATCCAATGCATTGTGTAAGTTGGGAGTTATATCATTACTCATCAAATGTCTAAAAATTCGGCCGCAGCAGATTTCTTAGCGAGGGATCGAAAGGATCCTCTGCGATGGGAAGACCTCCAAAGAAACAGAACAAAACAATGTCCTCCAAGCAACTTATCATTATTTGTTCATTGCAACTGTGAGTGATGAAAAAGAGTAATGTTCCCCCTGGAAAAATTAGCAGAAAAGGATTTTTAAAAAATGTTTCCAAGCTCTCATGAGACCTTTGTGAATTTCCAACTTATGGCAACCCCGAGGTGAAACTGTCATGGGGTTTTCTTGGCAAGATTTGTTCAGAGGAGGTTTGCCATTGCCTTTCCCCGAGGCTGAGAGAGTGTGACTTGCCCAAGGCCATCCATTGGGTTTAATGGTCGAACTGGGATTCAAACCCTGATCTCTAGAGTCGCAGTCTAACACTCAAACCACTACACCACACTGGCTCTAGGTTACATCTGCACTGTAGAAATATTGCAGTTTGACAATACTTTAAGTGCTGTTGCTCCATCCTGTGGAATCCTGGGATTTGTAGTTTTGCAGAGTCTTGAGCCTCTTTTTTGTCAAAGGGTGTGGGTGTCTCACAAAACGACAAATCTCAGCATTTTCTAGGATGAGCTGTGGCAATTAAAATGGTGTCAAACTGCATTATTTCCACAGTGTAAATGCACTCTCTGCTTTGGGCCAGAAAGAACCAGCAATTCCATAAAGAATTCCTTTTTTTTATCTTGAAGCCAACCCTTTCTAGGGTAAAATTGACTCACGGTTTGGGCATCAGTGGTCTTTTGCAGTGGTTGCCAAACTTTGGTCTTCCAGATACTTTGGACTTCAGGTCCCAGAATTCCTGGCAGCTGACCAAGCTGCCTGGGGCTTCTGGGAGCTGAAGTCCTAAACACATGGAGAAGCAAAGTTTGGGAACAGGCATGTCCATTGATGCGAAACTAACCATGGGACTTTTAGGGCCTTTGCAGACTGCCAGAAATACTGCAAATTGAGTCCACTTTAAGGGTTAGGGTTAGTGCTAGGGAATCATGGGAATTTTTTTTCTGAGACATTGAGTCTTCTCTGTCAGAGAGCTCTGGTGCCACAATAAAATACAGTTCCCATGATTCCCTAACCCTAACCCTAACCCTAAAAGTGGACTCAATTTGCATTATATCTAGCAGTCTGCAAAGGCCCTTAGTTGGAGAATCACCAGAAAGAACCAGTTTTCACCATCAAAGTGTCTCTGTAAAAATTGAGTGTGACAGTGCTTTGAACGTCACATGTGCATAATAATTCTGGTGTATACAATTCCTGGAGCAAAAGATTTGGAGGAAAATCATGGCAAAACTATGGCATCGTTCCCCAAATGTCCTTTTTAAAGTACCGCTAGGTGGAGCGCTTTTCTTTTCTCCATTGCAAATTTGCACAAGAAGCAGATGGAGAGACCCTTGGCAAGTGACTTAAAAGAAGTCTGGAAAGGAATCCAAATAGTTGAATCATAACAAGAGTGATGACAGCAGCCGGGTAAAAGAGACATTTAATGAGATGGATGTGACTCTGTGACATTGGAAACGCATGCACAATTTTTCAAAGTGCCGCACCTTTGGCTTAAAATGTTGAATGGTTCACGTTCTGGGTTTTCCCAGGGAAGGAAGACATAAAAATGTGGGATAATCAGAGCTTGGAAAAATTAGTACAGCGACCAGAATCCCCCAGCTAGCATTGCCACCGAGAATTTGGGTAGTTTCAGTTCAATAAAGTAACTTTTCCAAGTTGTGATGAGAAGATACAGGTCACTAGGGCTGCGTCTGCACTGCGGAAATAATCCAGTTTGGCACCTGCCCTGACTCAATCTTGTGGAATTCTAGGAACTGCAATTTTGTGAGATATTTTGCCGTCTTTGTCAGAGAGCTCTGGTGCCCCAATAAACTACAGTTCCCAGAATTCCCTAGCACTGAGCCATGGCAGTTAAAGGGGTGTCAAACTGGATTATTTCTGCAGTGCGGATGATGCCTAGGTCAACAAAGGCATCCCTTTGATCTACAAAAAAAATCTTCCAGACCCTGATATGTTTTCTAACCTTTAACTGCAAAAGCCAAAAATCCTTACCTTAACAACGAGGACTAGAAAACTATGTATTTTAAAAATGAAAGCTTGAGTTTACCATACCTTCCTCTAGATCAGGTGCAGGCAACCTTTCCCCTTTAAGGGCCGAAGGACTTCAGCTCCCAAAAGCCTCAGCCATGTTGGCCAATAGTCCCATGTTGGCCAATAGCTCCTGGGATTCTGGGAGCTGAAGTCCCTCGGCCCTTAAAGGGGAAAGGTTGCCTACCCCTGCTCTAGATGCTTCTGTATTAGTAACAATATTCCATGTAACATTGGTCCAAAACACACTACAGGAATAATCCAATTTGACACTGCCTCGGCTCAGTGCTAAGGAATCCTGGGAATTGTAGTTTATTGTGGCATCAGAGCTCTCTGACAGAGAAGGCTCAATGTCTCACAAAACTACAATTCCCCAAAACCCCTAGCCTTGAGCCAGGGCAATTAAAGCGGTGTCAAACTGGATTATTTCTGCAGTGCGTATTGGCCCATCGTGTTGGGATCTGTCTCAACTATTTGTGCAATCACATCCAAAATCCACAAGACAGTGATACCTTTGTTGGCCAGCGCAAATGCACCATCTATTATGTGCATATGCTGCAACATGTATTTTGTGCATTTAGGCTGGCCAATAAAGGTATCGCAGTTTTGTGGATTTTGGATGCTGTTGTATTTTGCCACACGGCCAACACGGCTATCCCTGGATATGTCAATGGCTCTTGGTTTTTCCAATCCTGTTTCCCCTCAGTTTCCAAAGGCCATCATGAGAAGAAGGAAAAAGATGCCCTTATGCTCCGTGTCAATCTTGCTGCTATACAATGGGTGCTGAATCCGTATCCTAAATCTGATCCACCAGTGGAGAGGCAAACTGGATTGCTAGCCAAAGAAGAATGCTATCTGGCATACTTTTATCACTGGCCCCTCTCTGTCTAGGACAATGGGATGGCTTGCAACTCAGATGAGTTATTTCCTTTGCGCTCTGCAGGAAGAAATACCTAAACCATGTCCATTTCAAAGCATGCAGATGTCAGTTTCCTTTGTTTCACCATGACAAATGTTTTGAGCATTGACAGACAGCAATTCGCCCAAGTCTGGAGGATGCTACCAGCTGTTTTGTCAGAGCTTGGAAAAAGGTTGCATCCGCAGGACAGAAATCATCTGGTTTGACCCTGCCCTGGCTCACTGCTGTGGAATTCTGGGACTGGTAGTTTTGTGAGACATTTAGCCTTCTCTGTCACAGTGCTCTGGTGCCCCAGCAAACGACAGATCCCAGGATTCCATAGAATTGATCCATGGCAGTTATAATGGTGTCAAACCGGGTTATTTCTGCAGTGCGGATTCAGCCTTAAATTCTACATTGGACTATAACTCCCAGACCACTGCTGATCTCAACCATGTTGACCATGCACAATGGGGGCTTGACTGAGTTGTAAACTAAGACAGTAACCTTTCCAAACTCTGGGTTTAATCCTGTGTGTAAACCTCTTAGATGCATCTACACTGCAGGAATAAAGCAGTTTCCCATCCAACTACCAACCAGGTCTAACCCCGCTTAGCTGTCCAGATCAGATGAGTTTGGTTGTATTTAGGGTGGTATGGCCGTATCTGGGAGGAAGATGGGGTGAATTAGCATTTAAAAACTTACTGAACAGAATATAGACTAATGTATATGGAAAGGCAAAGATACTGTATATAGATGAGGTTATACATAGAGAATGGATATAAGAAAATAGACATGATTTATCTGTAAAATAACAGACCAAAAACCCACGAACAATCTGAAATGTTGAATAGTTTAGTAATAGGTAGAATGGCAGAAAGGATGTAAATATGAAGAAGAAAGAAGGAATCAAATAAAGTGGACAAATTCAATCCTGTATGGAATAAGGAAAGGAGAAGATTTAACTGCATAAAAAATATTGAAGCGAAGAACAAAATTGTTTTAAGGAGAAGGTGGATGGAACAGTGGATGTATTTACATGATGAGCTATTTTTGAACTTCTTATTAAAATAGCAAACTAATAAATGAAAAGAAATAAAGCCCTTTGACACCACTTTAACTGCCATGACTCTGTCCTACAGAATCCTGGGATTTGTAGTTTGGTGCTGCACCGCAGCTCTCTGTGAGACCAGGCTGTATACTTCACCAAACTACAAATCCCAGGATTCCACAGGACGGAGCCATAATGGCTAAAGCGGTGTCAAACTGCTTTATTTCTGCAGTGTGGCAGGCCTTTAAGAAAAAAAATAAAATGGGAATATCTGTGAAATGAATGAGCGCCTGACGTTTCCATATCAGGCTCTATTTAGGTGTCGTGATCAATTGTTGCTGGGGGAATTTTAGCTTTCCTCTAAAAATTGGCCAGAGATGAGTTGTAGCTTTCAGCCTAAATATAAAAGCCCTTCATAAACAATTAATTCAAAGTACAAGGAAGAGTAATCTGCCTCACTTTATGCCGTAACCATGTACGTAACCAGTTCCTGAAATCATTTTCAGCATTTATGAATGCCCTTGGTGTGATCTCCTAGCCACTGTGACATCTTGTGGCAGCGAATTCCACAAGCTACCTCAAGAGTTGTGTGTTACAGGACCCTTATGTTAATTTAAGCATTTATGAGTGCCCTGAAGTGTGACTTGGGCCATGTGTAGCGTTGCCAAATCTCAGGGATTAGCCCTGAATCTCCAGCATTCATGGATCATTTCCAGATAAGGGTGCAAATTCTCCAGTTTTGCTGGACTCAGCTCCAGGCAAGAGAAAAATATTCTGTGCATATTTCCAGCTTAGCTACTTAAACATCAGCTTCCTACGATTTGCAAGACGGTATTGACTGGTTGCTGCAGCTTGCAAACACAAATTTAGTTATCTCTCTCTCCTTCCTTCCCAGTTGTTGTAGCACCAGGACTCACCCTCTGCTCTGCTTTGCATCCATTTTTTGGTCGAGAAGCAAGTATTAAGTGTTCCTTATCTCATCTTCTTAAGTAAAAAGAAACAATCCCCTTGTTTTACTTTGCTCCGGGAATTTAGCTAACTCCTTAGCTAAGATTTCTGTCATAATTTCCAAAGAGGAAATTGTGTTCCTTTTCTGCTTGAATCACAAGCTGTGTTCAGCTGTGGCTGGTACTTTATGCATGATGCGTAATGACCAAAAGGGAAATATAGGGTAATATATAGAAGGTCTCTGGCAAAAAAGACTAACCAGGAAAGTCTGGTACTTGGGAATCCTTATTTAACATTAATGCACAATTGTTAAATTCATCAATTGCATGTGTTGACTACAATGATTCAGTTTAAACATCCAGTGAAATAATGAAACGTTATAAACTCTCTAGAAAACGATCGTGCAGCAAAAATACTGAAAAGCAACCATAATAGAAGGCATACTGTCTCAAGCATTTTTTTTTTTTATAAAAAGGAACAATCAGAAATGCATAAGGCAATGTCCACACTTCAAATATAAGTCCATTTAAAAAATACGGTATATAAAATTTGTGCCATTTATGATGTAAGGTTTGGCTTGGAAAACTCAGGGCCTGGGATAATCCTAGCAACTTTAACCGTGGTCCAAAACGCACTGCAGAAATAATCCAGTTTGAGACGGCTTTAACTGCCTTGGCTCAATGCTAGGGAATCCTGGGGATTGTAGTTTTCTGAGACATTTAGCTTTAGCTCTAGTGCCATAATAAACTGGAGCTATGGCAGTTAAAGTGGATTATTCCTGCAGTGTCTTTTGGACCCATGAGTGTTCCTCGAAGAGTCCTTCACTCCAGGCTCCCCCAAATTCATGCCCCTGAAAATGGCAAGCCTGGGGTTAAGCCATTGTAGCTGAAAGGACAATGGAGATGTTGTACAATAGCAACTCGGTTCCTTCCTTCGTGATGGGCAGCACATCCCTGGCATGGAGAGAAGAAGGGCTACTTTCTTCACCCTTCTCCATCTCTGCCCCATCTCTGATGTTGCAATTCTGCAAAGCACTCCGAAGCCCATGGCCTTCAAAGATTAAACTTTGAATGGGCCAATTGTGGTCTTCAGATAAAGGATGCTCTTGACCCAGGCTCTCTCGGCAATCTGGCCACGAAGCAGAGGCGTAAAGATATTTCCTATGCCACGGGATGGAAGCAAAAACGCAGAATGGTTGAAGCACAGGTTGCAAGCTTTGATATCTCCCAAAATTCTGCGAGATCAAGTTGGTCAGCTTTGCTTTGCTTTTTTCCCCCAGTTGATCTTTTTCTCTGGAGACGGAAGGAGGTTTTTGTGGCCTTGGATGCAGAGGGGAAGTTGTTTGACAAGGAGGGCTGGTTTGTCCGGTGGACTTCCAGATGTTGTTAATAGAGACCGAGGGACTGAGGAATAAAAACATCCGGGCGGTTGCCAGCCACCATCCATTCTTGGGACAGCAGGAATCTGGTTTTGGAACTTAAGGATTCCAGATGTCCCTGGCTGAAGCCCAGTTGAAAAGACACAAAGAAATGGCAAAGGAGTGGAAAGAAAGGTTGGATGCCCCAAATGCGGTTGGGACTGCCATGTTCCAGTCGTTGGAGCCACGCGGGGAGTTGTACGTTGTTTGAAATCTTGCGTTTTTTCTTGCTTTAGCAGTGGAGCACGGCTAGGTTTTTAAGATATTTTCATAGAACTCATGGCTGGTTTTGCAACGATCGCTGCTGCTGCTACTGTTGAAAGGCTGCTTTGTCAGATGATCCCTATGGAAGACCACAAAGATTTGGCCAACTCAAGAGTAAGTGAGGATGCAGACTGTTATAAGGAGTTGTCCCTCCGCAACAAATGATTCTGTTTGCTTATTTTATTTATTTATTTATTTATTTTTTGCAGAGCCTGTTTTATTGTTTCAGCTTTCCAAGGGGGAAACTGAGGCTGGAATCTTCTTGGGCTACAGTACTTTGTTGTTGTGTGCTTTCAAGTCATTCCCAACTTATGGAGACCCTAAGATGAACCTGCCATAGGGTTTTCTAGGCAAGATTTGTTTGGACAACGTTTGCCATTGCCTTCAATTCAAAGTGACCTTAATAGATTAGAAAACTGGGCCAAAACTAACAAAATGAATTTCATTAGGGAGAAATGTAAGGTACTGCACTTAGGTAGAAAAAAATGAAATGCATAGATAGGATGGGGATACCTGGCTTAACAAGACTACACGTGAAAGGGATTTAGGAGTCCTAGTAGACCACAAGTTGAACGAGTCAACAGTGTGATGCAGCAGCTAAAAAGGCCAATGCAATTTTAGGCTGCATTAATAGAAGTATAGTATCTAGAATAGATCAAGGGAAGTAATAGAGCCACTGTGTTCTGCTTTGGTCAGGCCTCACCTGGAATAATCCTGTGTCCAGTTCTGGGCACCACAATTCAAAAAGGATGTTGAAAAACTGGAGTGTGTCCAGAGGAGGGCAACTAAAATGGTGAAGGGTCTGGAAACCATGCCCCACATGGAATGACTTAGGGAACTGGGTATGTTTAGCCTAGAGAAGAGATGGCTAAGAAGGGATATGATCGCCCTCTTTAAATATTTGAAGGGATGTCATATTGGACCAAGCTTGTTTTCTGCTGCTCCAGTGAATAGGACATGGAGCAATGAATTCAAACAACAGGAAAAGAGATTCTAGCTCAACATTAGGAAGAACTTCCTAAAAGTAAGAGCTGTTTGATGGTGGAAGACACTGCCTTGGAAAGTGATAGGTTCTTGAAACAGAGGCTGGATGGCCATCTGTCAGGGGTGCTTTGATTGTGAGTTCCTGCATGGCAAAATGGGGTTGGACTGGATGGCCCTTGGTGTCTCTTCCGACTCTGTGATTCTATGATTTTCCAGAGGCTGAGAGCATGGGACTTGCCCAAGGTTACTCAGTGGGCTTGATGGCTGAGCCAGTGGGCTTGATGGCTGAGCAGTGCAGAGTCATAGTCCAACACTCAAGCCATGATGGCACTTGGGCTCGCCCTGCTCAGATTGCAGCTTGAGTGTAACTGCGCTGGTGTAGGACATGGTGGCAGGAGGAAAAAGCTTGTGGGTGCAACTGTTATGAAGAAAATAAGGCTTTGCAAAGGTAGGATGCTCAGATTCGGCGGGTTTTTGTCTGTCTTTCCTTGGCCCTACTCTGGGAAGAGGTGCAAACCACTGGCGTAGCATTCGGTCCCCAAACGTAGTAGACTAAGAATATTTTGGCCTCTGTTCCCAAACTGGTGATGATGACAATGACTCCTGAAAGATGTCTGTCCAAGCTTTCAGAGCCCTCCAGAGATGTCTTTAAACAGAGCTTGGATGGGATGCTTTAGTTGTGTGTTCCTGCATGGCAGGGAGGTAGACTATATGGCACTTGGGATCCCTTCCAACTCTACAATTCTACGATTTTATGATAATCTTGAGAGCCAGCGTGATATAGTGGTTTGAATGTTGGCCTATGATGCTGGAAATCAGGATTCAAATCCCTGTTTAGCCATGGAAAGTTGACCCTGGGTGAGTCACATACTCTCAGCCCCAGAAAATCCCATGATTTGCCTTAGGTTCGCTGGAAATGATTGCAAGGCACACAACAACACAATGATCTAAATTTAGGCCCTACCTTTTCCCCAAGGATGTGACTCAAGACGACTTGCAAATTAAAATATTACAATGCAGTTACAAATATACAAAAAAGGAGCAACATTAAGATAGAATTAAACTAGTAACAGTATTAAAACAATTTAAAGCAAACACTTTAAAAGGGATAGAAATTTAAATAATACAGCCCTCTTAAAAGTCCTTTCCTTCCAAACCATCAGTTCTAAATGTTTGTCAGATGAAAGATAGTAAGGAGGGAGCCATCCATGGAGCCAAGGCGATTAAAGCGGTGTCAAACTGCATTAATTGTGCAGTGCAGATGCAGCCTTTCTAGAGCAAAGGTGGACACTTTCAAGTCCTGAGATCAAATCCAGTCCTCGGCTGCATCTGCACTGCAGAATGAATGAAGTCTGACACCACTTTAACTGCCATGGCTCAGTGCTATGGAATTGTGGGATTTGTAGTTTGGCAAGACATTTTGGCTTTCTCTGACAGAGTGCTCTGGGGCCATAATGAACTACAGATCCCAGGATTTCATCGCATGGTGCCATGATAGTTAAAGCAGTGCCAACCTGCATTAATTCTGCATTTGGCAGCAGTCTATGTTTGACCCATTGAGTTTCCCTAGAAGGCTGTGTGCCCTTCATCATGCTAATAATTATTATTAATTATTAATTATTATTAGCTAATAATTATTAATTATTAATTAATTAATTATTAATTATTATTAGTTTCCAAGCTTTTGCATAGGTTTTCCCTGCAATTTAAAAGTGACTGTGCTCTAATAGATTTATATATATATATATATATATATATATTATACACACACACACACACACACATATACAGTATAATGAAGCAAGGTATTTTGCTTTGTTTTGTTTTTTGGCTAGGGAGGCATTTGGGGCTGGGGAATGCGGAGAGCTTCATTTTGCAAAGAAAGGAAAGGAAAGAGCACATTGTTCTGGCCGCTTGATGAGGGGAGACCTCTGCGGAGGACCAGCCAAAATAAATATTTGCAACCCAGGCCAAGGCTGTTCAAAGCAGGGGCTGCAGGATGTCAGCCAGGGCTCCCGTGGGCAAGGCAAGGCAAGGCAAGGAATCCTGGACTCATTCAACAGCTGGAATGAATGCAGATGTTGGTTGCCGCCCATCAGAGAGTTGTCAGTGAATGTTGTTGCTGATGAGGACTTTCTGGTGGTGGCCCCTCAATTCCCATTCCGGATTCTTTCAGCGGCTGCTGCTTTGACTTTGGGTGCATCCTGCACTGTAGAAAATAATGCAGGTTTACATCACTTTAAGTCAGGGGTAGGCAACCTTTTTGAGCCGGGGGCCGGGTTGCTGTCCCTCAGACAATTGACGGGCCGAAGCACCAAAAATAAATAAATAAATAAATAAATAAATAAATTAAAATTAAAATTAAAAAAGAATTAAAAAATTTTAAAAAATGCATGCACACTCTCTCAGCCCCAGAAAAGCCATGGCAAAACCCCTGTGAAGATTTTGCCAAGAAAACCCCAAGAACAAGTAATAACAACAATAATATCATCATGGGGGGGGCGGCGGCGGTGGGGGGGGCGGCGGCAGCACCGGTTTGGGGCCGGTCCAAAGGCCTTGCTGGGCCGCATCCGGCCCCCGGGCCTTAGGTTGCCTACCCCTGCTTTAAGTCTTGTAGCTCCATTCTGTGGAACCCTGGGATCTGTAGTTTTACAAAGCCTTTCGCCTTCTCTGCCCAAGTGTCCTGGTGCCTCACAAAAGCCCACCTCCCAGGATCCTGTAGGATAGAGCCATGGCAGGGAAAGTGGTGTCAAAGTGCATCATTTCTACAGTGCAGATGTATCCCTAGGCAGTTTCTTTTCTCCCTGATAGAAATGCCCTGATGCTGAGATGATTCAGGAGAGATTTGGGGAAAAGAAGTACGGTGGGCAATCCCCTTCCCAACTCCCAAGTTCTCAACATTAACCAAAACAGTTAAAATATAGAGTAAAATCAGTTACAAAATGATCCAAATAAATCAGCGAAAATTTCAGCTAAAACTAGCAGGAGAACATGGGGCGAAGATAGTTATGATCACAAGGTAGAGGCGCCGTTATGTTCATTATACACGGGGGAGGGCTATTCTGGGAAGGCCTGTCGGAAGAGATCCGTCTTAAG
>CM034710.1:125190129-125222232 GCA_020142125.1 Phrynosoma platyrhinos | reverse complement strand
TCAAGTTGTTATCAACTTGACCCTAAAAGAAATAGGTTTTGGGGGTTTCATGGTAAGATTGGTTCAGAGGAGGTTTGCCATTGATTTCCTCTCAAGCTGAGAAAACATGACTTGTCCAGAGTCACTCAGTAGGTTTCCAAATTCTGATTTGGAGGGGCAGTGCCCATCTGGGAGACCAGGGTTCGAATTCCGCTCAGCCATGGAAACTGACTGGGTGACCTTAGGCAAGTTGTATTCTTTCAGCCTCAGAGGGAGACCCTGGCAAAACCTCCTCTGAACAAATCTTGCCAAGAAAACCCTGTGACAGACTTGCCTTAGAGTCGCTATAAATTGGAAATGACTTGAAGGCACCCAACAACAGCAACAGTCGTAGCCTTGCCTCCACTCTCTGCCCAGATCCCAGAATGTTTGCTTTCAAGAGCTATCAAGTCTCCATTAAAAGCAGAGAGACGGGCAGAGCTCCACTCCAGAAATAGGATCTAGGGTGGCCGTGTTGGCCATAACATCAACAATCCAGAAAACTGGGCCAACCAAAATGGACAGTAGACGTGTTGCAAGCTTTTGAAGCTGTCATACTTAGGTCAACCAAAATCCACAATAGACATATTGCAAGCTATCAAAGCTCCACTGGCTTCTTCATCACTCTTCGAAAGCTTGCAACATGTCTATTGTGCATTTTGATTGGCCTGATAAAGGTATCACTGTTTGGGAGTTTTTGGATGTTATTGCATTTTCCAGAAATATTGTCATTTGGTGTTGACACTTTAGGTGCAAAAATCTTTCAAGTGTTCACTGCCTGGCACATGCCCTCCTTTTAAATCCTGTTTCTCTCCTTACTTCTGGATGTATAATGTGTAACCCACATACCTGGGAGCTGGCCCTCTTAGCATTTCAAGTGGCCAGCCCTTAGTTCCAGCCCATCTGATGATGGAGGGCCATCGGCGACACCGATATAAACACCTCCAGGAAGCCCCCTTTGCCTCACTTTCTCCAGCATCCTGCTCTCTCTGGCACATCAGCCTTGCTGTCCAGCTGTGAACAGATGTGCTGAACAGCAGAACAGACTCTCTCTGGTTTGGTCACTCTGTCCAAAACTGTTCAACTCATCCACTTGGAGAAGAAAGGTAACTCTGCTTGCAAGGTGCCTACAGAAAAGCAGGGGTTCTTTGCCGAGGCTGATTAGACACGGGAATATAGACACTGCAAAAATTTTTTTGGGAAAACAAAGTTTTATTTTCAGTACCAGCTTAGTGTATAAGCCTGTTTACTGCAATGATGATGATGATGATGATGATGATGATAATTTTCTTTGCACTAAATTATTTTTTTCCTTGAAATTTGTGCATTAAGGGCGTTTGAAAATTACTATTTTCTTTTTTACCAGTTTAGGGTACAAGCCTATTTACTGTAACATCCAGTATGTTATCCAGAAAAATCTGGATAATGGTACATTCACCTTGTTCTTGACATTTATGTACCGAGGGCATTTTGAAACTTTTTGAAAACTATGCTTTCTTTTCTGCAAAGAGGGTACCAGCCCCCCTTCCCCCCCAAAAAAAAACCCTGGGACTCAGAACGGTTTACAGTTTAAAAGAACAGTACAATTAAAAACATGCAAAAGGGATTAGTGATTGGTATTATTAGAAGTAATAGTATTATTCATATTATTATTTCTGTTCAGGTTTCTTGAAGCTTATGCATTAGAGGCATTTTATAAAGTGATTTTGTTCCTTAAAAGGTTTTGAGTTGCCACCTTTTTGTTTTGAAGGGGGAAAACTAGATGGCATGTCTGTTGTCAACTTGTGCAATGTATATGTAAAATGTGCAGTCTTCCACTTTTAGTATATTCAGATAATGACAGGTATGTTACAGATGTTTGTAAGATGTGTATTTTTATGTAGGTGTGAATGTGAGAGAGGTATGTGTATGTAAATTACTATACAAATATTGTACAAAAGTGTTTTCCTTCATTGCATTGACAAGTTGGAACGTTTTACCTTCCTTGTCAAGGAGCTCTGTGCCGCAGCAAACTACAAATCCCACCAAACTAAAAATCTAGAGGAGGGTGAGATAGATTATCAAAGGTCTGGAGACCAAAAGCCCTATGAAAAAAAGTTTAGGGAGCTGGATACGTTTATAGCTTGGTGAAGAGAGGTCTTAGACTGCTGCCCCATGGCAGAAATGAAGCAATTTGACACCATTTGAATTTTGGGATTTGTAGTTAGGTGGGGCACCAGAGCTCCCTGACAGAGAAGGCTCAATATCTCACAAAACTACCAGTCCCAGAATTGAGCCATGGCAGTTGAAGTGGTGTCAAACTGGATTATTTCTGCAGTATGGATGCACCCGGAACAGTGACATGATAGCATGTGAAGGGATGCCATGCAGAAGATGGAGACAACTTGTTTTCTGCTGCTCCAGAGATGATAATGAAAACCAATTAATTCAAATGACAAAAAGAGAGATTCTATCATTAGGAAGCCTGTTTCAGTGGAATAGACTGACTTAGGAATTTTATGATGTGATTCTGATAAATGCAGAGACTTTTCTAGTTAAGCAGGGAACTTGTGCATTGAAAAATTAGTGTGCAGGTTGCCATAAGTCAACAGGTGGCTTGAAGACACATATACACACACAATGCAAGTAAAGGCAAATGCAGGGATTTTGTATGTCGTGGGAATATAGATCCCCCCCAACATATAGCCATTTATGTATTTATATATACTGCAGCATTCATATTATAGATGATGCCTTGCAAGGTGTGTAACACAGAGAAGCTTCTGCTCTTGTGGAGTTTTCAGTTTCTGCAGACTGTGAAAACATAGTGGAAGGAGGAGAATGTAGGCAGATGTTAATATACACGCTAAATGTAAGTTTCAGGGGTGAGGATTAACACAAGATTTGCAGCATTTTGAAAAGGCTGGATCATTAGTTTAAATAGCTTTTAAATGGTCTAGAGAGGGGGAAAATAAAGGATCTTTCTGTTTTACCTGTGACCTTTCTGCAGACAGTTTGCAAAGTAGTTAGCAGTCAAATTGAGTTTTGTGTATTAAAAACCATTGGTTATCAAAAATAAAATTAGGGGAGAAATGCAATGATATGCACAGTTCTGTTCCGAGTGTATAACCTGAAGC
Source organism: Phrynosoma platyrhinos (assembly GCA_020142125.1). Classification (NCBI taxonomy): domain Eukaryota; kingdom Metazoa; phylum Chordata; class Lepidosauria; order Squamata; family Phrynosomatidae; genus Phrynosoma; species Phrynosoma platyrhinos. The sequence continues at coordinate 125,219,098 of CM034710.1, read as the reverse complement.
TAACATGCTGTGTTGATTTTTGATAATCTCCAGTGCACTAGATCACATTTCTCAAGGCGTGGGTTTTCATCATTCTTTGGGCGACATGAGCAAATACACTAACCATATGTTTTGAAAATGCAGTGGCTGTGAGTGATTCCTCTTGCCATTGGATATGGAGGACTTTCCATTGCTGGAGAAGTCAGACCTGGTCTTATTATCCTTGCTTGAAGTCACTCCTAGATTAGATTGCTGTAATACGTTTAACATGGCGCTGCAATCCAGAAGCTTCAGTTGATACAAAATTTATTCATTTCAATTCATTTGTATGCTGCCTTTCTTCCAGGAGGGACCCAAGGTGGCTCACAGATTTAAAAAACAAACACAAAAACCAACTTTAAAAATCTCAGTAAAATTCAAAACAATTAAAACCATCTACACACATTATAAAATCACATAGAAATATACAAAAGTTTAAAAGCATAACTAAAACTCACCTGCTCTGTAAAAGCCACCCTAATATGAATTATTCTGTGGCTGCTAAAATTTTATCTGGGACCAGGTTACATTAGTCTATGGCCTGATTCTCACCACATTTTAAATCGGTTTGCAATTTGAAGTGGTTTAAATGATCCTGGTCCGCATTTGAACCAAATCGCCGAAGCAGTTTGGAGAGGGGCCATGCGCTAGACCTATTTAATGTGCATCTTTTTCGATAAATCAATTCCGCGCCAGTGTGAACCAGATGCGGTTCGAATTTGCCCTTCGGCTGGCTGAAGCAGGTCCATTTTGAATCGATTCATTCATCAATGTGAACTACAAGTGAGTTATTTTACAGCAAGAAAATGCAATTGGGGCAAATGTAGTGTGAACCACACTCCGCTGTCAAAGCAATCCATCGATTGGGATCGCAAACTGATTCATTTGTAAATGGGAATCAGGCTCTTGTCAACTTCATTGGTTGCCAGACTGTTTTCAGATTCAATCTGCCTTTGACTGTTAAAGCCTTAACAAAGTCGGGTGGAGGATACTGACACTCCCAGAATCCACTAACCAACATATCCATGTGGCTTTTGTGCACTAAAGATCAGTTTCCTATGCCACCTCATTTCCATACACAAAGGATTTGTAATTTGAATTGACATCCTCACATATATATGTCTGTATATATATGTCCCTTGCCTCCACTCCACCAAATGCATCTGAGGAAGTAGGCTTACGTCTGCGAAAGCTCATGCTGTCAATTTCTTTCTTTCAGTAATCTCAAAGGTGCTGCAAGATGTCTCTACGTACCAGCATATCCATGGTGGCTGGAGATTTAGGGAGGTATATATATATATATATATATATATATATATATATATTACTGAGCTCAAACATTTTGAGTTTGAGCTCAGTAAAATATTTTTACGTCCTTCATTTTGGAAACTAGGTGCAGCTAGGCTCCTCACTCCCACTTGTATGCAAGCTTTTATTTTATTTTTCTTTATTTTAAAGTTCCCCCCCCCCAAGAACTTTTAAAACTTTGAAGGATAACTGGATAATCCAAAAAGATTTGGAAATAAATGGAATTATAGATGTTTTCTGGTCTGATTTTTTAAAACATACATCTTCCTCTAGCAACTTACTGAATATTCTTGACCTCATGAATAAATTGAGGGCTGGTTTTGTGCCAGAATTATGCATTTTGATATGGCCCAAGGATTAGTTGAGGGTGCATGTAACAAAGGATGTAAAGGATGAAGGAAAGGAAAATGATGCCAAAGAAGTTGCAAATTTTGAGCGGGCTGTAACTGTTTTTGCTCATCCTACAGGTTGGATGGATGAAGAGGGAACTCTAGTAAATGGTGGCTGTGTGATGTGTTGGGGAGGCAACCAGGTGCGGATGGGGCTAAGAAAATTCACACATGTCAAAAAGGATGAAAAAGGCAAACGCAGAGAAAATGGCGACTACATTAGCAGTGATTATAGCTTTCAACTTTGCCTGATTTTACACAAACGTCTTCTTCAAATCCTTCAGTGCCTGATTCCTCTCAGCGCTCCTGTGAGCGGAAGTGCCAAAGAGCTGCCACTGCCGCCATTTTCTCACCCAGGCATTCAAAAAGATTAAAAAGTGGTGCAATGGTGAAGAAAGCAAAAAGGGTGAATGCTTCTTTTAGGTTCTCCTGGGACGGACTAAGCTCTCAACTTTTGCCATTCTGCACAGAGAAAGGGATGGTTCCTTTCTTTATAAGAGTTAAAATACAGCACTTACATTGACCTATGGATAAGTCAACCCAGGTCAATTTTTACAGTAAAATTTCTGGACTTATACATGAATACATACCTTATACCTTCTTCCAATAACTTACATATTGCCAGCTCCTGACTATCCCAGGCACTTTTATCCCAAGGAGAGAGAAGATGTGATTGAAGACAAAACTTGTGTCTTGCAATGACATCTGGAATTTTGTGTGGCAATCCACTTCCCAAAGGACCATGTCTTCCATTTGTTACCCTCATGTTTTCACGCCATTATTCCTCCTCTTTTCTTACCAGGAAAAAAAAAGTGAAGAAGGAAAGATTAAATGTTCATAGGATGATATTTGATTTGTAATCTTTCTGGTAACAACCAAGCGCTTTCCTTGAAAGCAGGGTTTTGTTTTGTTACTTTTGGTCTAAAGCTTGAACTTATAAGTAACTTGTTATAGAAGGATGGACTATATAGCCAAGTATTTTAGTCTGTACTGATGCATAAATCTAGAAAAAAGTTTTGGGACAGTCCTAGCTTGGGGTGATCCCTTTGGAATGAGAGAGCAATAGAGCAAGAAAAACTTTTAATGTATCTATTGTCAGGGCACAAGGTGAGGCAGGTAGACCACCTTCACTTTAATGGGTTGCAGACAAAGCAGGGGGAAAGTTCCAGTCTTGGACTATAACTCCCCAAATCCCTTTGCCATACTAGCTTGGGGCACCGTAGGATTTGAAGCTCCACAAACAATAACTCCACCAGATGCTCAGGCCTGTTGTAGAGATGGTGGGTTGTCTCTTGGATGTAGAAGATGGTCTACCTGCCCCGAATAATGCCAGATGTTAGAGATCTGGCTTGTTTAAGGTTCTTTGAGGAGCCCACCCATTCCTCTTGGCTTTATTCTTCTTTGTGTGAAAAGCCTGGAAGCTACACATTGCAACACCTGGCCAGAAGTGCTTGTTTTACCGTGTCTGCAGGCGTGCAAAAGGCCAGGGACCAGAAGGAGCATCCTTCCTCTCTGAAATCCTACCTTCTGAAAGCACCGGCTTCCATTTCCCGCTGGAGATCTTTCTATTGTTTTGTTCTTTTCATTTTTCTGCTTCCTTCGCTTTTTCCCAGGGATTCTCTAGCTTCCTGCTCCAACTCCTGACCCTTTGCCACAGCCCACAGGTGCTGAAGATGCCCTTCTCCTGGGAGCAGTTTTTAAACAATGCCAAATTGGCTCCTCTCTTTTCCCATGGATCTTTCTTTCTTTCTTTCTCTCTTTCCTTTTCCTCCCTTCTCGCTATTAAAACTCACCCCCCCCCCCCGAACTCTAAATGGAGCTCTTTTTTGCATGCCTGGTGGAAAGGATCAGTGGCTACTTTTGGTGGATTTTGGCAGGATCCCCATAACAGGGAGTTCCATTTCCTTCCATGTAGAAGGGGGTTCCACCCTCCAGATTTCAGCCTTATTTCCTACACCTAGAAAGAAAGAAAGAAAGAAAGAAAGAAAGAGGAAGAAACTGTCTTCCTGTTATGAAGGTGGGTAATTCATGCAGAGAAGAACCCAAGTCAACCTTTATTCTATCCTCTGGATGATTACAGGAGTTCGCAAACGTTGGTCCTCCAAGTATTTTGGACTTTGGCTCCCAGGAGCCCCAGTCAGCTTGGCCAACAGTCAGGAATTCTGGGAGCTGACATCCAAAAGATCTGGAGGACTAATATTTGGGAACACCACTGATTTGGAATCATAGAATCCTAGAGTTAGAAGAAACCCCAAGGGCCATCCAGTCCAACCCCATTCTGCCATGCAGGAATTTAAAATCAAAGCATACCCAACAGATGGCCATCCAGCCTCTGTTTAAAAACCTCCAAAGAAGGAGACTCCATCACTCTCCAAGGGAGTGTGTTCCTCTGTAAAACAGTTTTTCCTGCCAGGAAATTCTTCCTAATGTTTAGGAGGAATCTCTTTTCCTGTAGCTTGCATCCATTGCTCTGGGTCCTATTCTCTGGAGCAGCAGAAAATAAGCTTGCTCTATCCTCAGTATGACACCCCATTCAAATATTTAAACAGAGCTATCATCTCACTCCATAACCATCTCTTCTCCAGGCTAGACCTTATAGGGCATGGTTCCAGACCCTTCACAATTTTGGGTTGCCCTCCTTTGGATACACTCCAAACAAAAAGGATGTTGAGAAGCTGCTCAGCATCCTTTTTGAATTGTGGTGCCCAGAACTGGACACAGTATTCCAGGTGAGGGCTCACCAAATCAGAATAGAGCAACACTATTACTTCCCTTGACCTACACTATACACCCATCCCTCCACATTTGCGGCTTTCACTTTTGCAGATTTTATTAATATGTTCTGTCTGGGAATCTCTAGGTCCTCCAATGCAACTCTAGGTTCAACTTTAACCAAAAGTTGCACTGAAGGACCTAAAAATTCTAGAGAGAACCCTCCACTAGGCATTTGTAGCTCCTCCAATGCAATTCTAGGGTTAATGTCTGGCAGATGTTGGCCACAGAATTGCAATGGAGGAGATTCCTAGAGAGGTGTTCTCTCAGGTAAAAACATATAGTGTTTTTGTTATTTGCAGTTTTTTCACAGGGATCCTGTGCCCCTAACACCAGCAAATGTGGAGGAACGAGTGTACTTCCATTGATACAACCTAGAACCACATTGGCCTTTTTAGCTGCCGCATCACACCGTTGACTCATCTTGTGGTCCAAAAGGGCCTCCTAGATCCCTTTCACATGTCATCTTGTTAAGCCAAGTGGCCTCCCATCCTATGTTTGTGCATTTCACTTTTTTCTGTCTAAATGCAGTACCTTATATTTCTCCGCCTAATCTACATGTGTGATGTGTACATGCCATAATGTGTAATTTCCAAAAATGTGCTAAAATGCATCTGTCCATATATATATTTGTTCTTCCCTCCTTCCTTAAATATTTCTATATCTTTTTTTCACAACTGCCTCAGGAAAAGGAAGAATGGGAAAGCAGGGAGGGGATGAAGGAACCCGGCTGCACCTCTGAGACCGACTGGTTTCTAGTCTGGCTTTGAGACTAACAGGAAAGGGAAGCCAATGGAAAAAGGAACTAATTACTTGACGAGATCTTTATGAGAGGCTTGCTGACATTTTATTCTGGCTGTGCTGTTTTTGGAGAGGGAACAGACAAAAAGAGTGGCAGTGGCGGCGGCAGCAGCGAGGGGAAACTTCGAGAGGGTGTGCTGGCCACCCGCCTTTCGGTGTCTTTATTTTTCTTTGCTAGTTGGAGTGAAGGAACAAGGCAGAGCTCTTCTCTCTGTTTCTGGAAAGAAATTTTTGGATGGTTAGCACTGCAGAGGAGAATAAGGCATTGCACTGGGTTCCAAAGAATCAGCTGAATCTACACCGGTTAAGGTCCAAACCACACTGCAGAAATAATCCAGTTTGAGACTGCTTTAACTACCCTGTCTGAATGCTTGGGAATTTTGGGATCTGTAGTTTTGTGAAACATTTAGCCTTCTCTGTCAAGAGAGCTCTGGTGCCAGAATAAACCACAAATTGCAGGATTCCCTAGCACTGAGCCAGGGCAGTTAAAGCAGTCTCAGACCGGATTATTTCTGCCATGTGTTTTGGACCTACGTAATGTATCCTTACCTTGATCCCAGGGTTAGTCTATGCATTAGTGTATTATGCGAATTGCTGTGGCTTTTCACACACTTGCAACTGTGTTAAATTGTCTTCACATTTTTGCACATATTGCATCTATTCTCCCTCTCTCTGCCAAAAATGTGCAGCCATCCCAGTCCACGCAAAGCAAACAGATGGCCATATGTTCAATAATGTGCATCCTTATGGATACTCCAGTAAAATTGCAAATCCTTTTTTCCTGGAGTTTAAGCAGTTCCCTTATGCAAAAGGCCCACACTCCTGCGAATTTTGTGCAGCCAAATTGTACTCTAATCGACTCAAAGGAGGAGTATTTAGACAAGTCCCCAGTCCTGTTGGGAGACATGATGTTCCTCTCCTTCCAGTGTAGAAACACTTCTTTTCAATGTCTTAGGACTTTAAAGTGGTTTGGGGGGAAAAATGTCCAATTTATTACAGATGTTTTGGTGAAGAACCGGTTTTAAAAATGGGATTACGCTGGAATGAATAATCCTGTATTTCCTTCTTAGCCTCAGACTGGAGACACTGTTATATTGACCAGCAATGAGGATACTTTTTTTGGCTGGGCTGGAGGAGTTTCTGTTATTGCAAAATATCTCAGGAGAGAGAGAAGGAGATTCCAGTTGAATAATGGCATGGGCAGGGACAAAATCGGTGAGCCCAAAGCAAGGAAGGTGGACCCAGAAGAAGCTATTCTTATTAATTTGGATGTTTTCTTCATCTAGTGTAAAAAGCAGAGCTCAGTTCCATTATGCAGCTGTAGATATTACATTAGATGAACATGCACCAGGGAACTTTGCTCAGAGATATCCTTCAACATTTCTGCAATCTCTCCATCTTGTAGCATTGGTGGTCACTCCCCAGCCTCAAAAGAAAACCCAGTTGGTAAAATGAACTGAGAAGCTTATTCTTTTCCCAGCTTTGATGGTAATCTCCAGAAGATCTAGTCCTTGTCGTTCTCATCCCAAAAGGCCACAAGGAATCAAACGAAACTCAACATAGTAGAGGACGGTTGTGTAAGAAAGCACCATTCCTGACTCCCAGGTCATCATCCAGTGATTCCCAAGCTTTGGTCCTCCAAGTGTTTCGGACTTCACAAATCCCGGCGAGTCAGGAATTCTGGGAGCCAAAGTCCAAAACATCTGGAGGACCCAAGTTTGGGAACCACTGTGTTATACAAATGCAGGGCTAGCCATGTTGACCATGAGAGAAATTCCACAGTTTGTATTGTTAGGTGAGGCAGCCTTGTGTGCAGTTCAGAATTTCAAGTGTCAGGGCTCACTCAGTGTCATGGAACATTTTTAAAAACCAGAAAATGTCTCGGGAGAATGAGCAGGACATCATCACAGGATTGATCCCTGCTTATCCAGAAAACCTCAACCTCAAACAAACAGGGCATAGTGAGTCGAGGGCCGCTTCATAAGAGAGGTCTTTGTACTTGGTTTGGCGATAGAAGAGTCATATGAGTTGGCAGGAGGGCTTCCACCAAGAATTGACAGATCCCTTGAAGTTCAGAATCTGTATGTAACTCAAGGGATGGGATCTAGGGATCCACAGATGACACCTCAAAGGTCATGCATGGAGTGGCAGAAGATAAGATGCCCATGCATTGACCAGGGCTGATATGCCAAGGATGTATTCAAGTCCTTTACTCCAAGTCTCATGTCTCGGGTCTCTGCCTTCACGTCTCAAGTCCTTGCAAGATCCTTCCAAGTCTCAAGTTGAGTCTCAACTCTGGGAGCCCATTTTAATAGAAAATTAAAAAAGCTGCCGGTGGTGGGGCAGGCTGGAGTTTCAATAACTAGAAAATCCGGAAGCCGTGCACAAAGTTAGGTTTTAAAAAAAATCTTGAAGGGGAGCAGCAAACGCGTTAGGCAATGGGTTTGAGGTGGAAGGATCCTTCTAAAGCTTTTCAAAATGCAGTCTGAAACCAGTTTAATTGCTGTAGCTCCATCCTATGCAGTCCTGGGTTTTTGTAAGGCACCAGCCCTCTTTGGCAGAGAAGGCCAAAGACCTTGTAAAGCTTACAAATCCCAGGATTCCATAGGCTGGAGCTACAGCAGTGAAAGTGGTGTCAAACTGCATTATTTCTACAGTGCAGATGCACCCTTGGAGGAGCTCATCAGAATAAGGGCTTTAGAACAACTTTTAAAGTTTTAAAAGCAACAGCGTTTAAGTCTAGCACCGCTCGGTGTGTCATTTTGAGATGTCTGAGGATCTTAACCTAATTTCCCCCCATTTTTTCCTCTTTCTTTTTGTGCTACTGGAGTTGTATTGAAGGCAGAAGCCAGTCCTGTAAAATGAAAACTCTAGCTGATACTAGAAATGGAGACATCCCACATATCCAGTGCTTAGATCCAAAAACCTAGGTCCAAAACACACTGCAGAAATAATCCATATTGAGCATTCAAGTGTTTCTGTCCCTCTTCCTCCTCCTTAGAGCTGTTGACTTTCTGGGTGAAGGCTTCTTATCTAAACTAACCCACCAGTGTTTTTCTGCTAAGGCTTCCCAGTTTATCTTTGCAACACATAGTTGGTTGCCTGCTAGACCAAACATTTGTGTTATCTTTATAGCCTCTCTGCTATTTTGGATCACTCGGTGTACAAATGCTTGAAATGAAAATGTCTGAGAAGTTTTTGTTTTGCAGTTCTGTTTTGTCCCCTTCTGTGCATATAGATGGTTGGTGCTTTAGCAAAAATTCCCCCTTCCCAAAAAAGCCCCAAACTTTTCTCATTTACACAGCAGGGCCTTTCATGTGTGAGGGGTTGTTATACCCCTATAGACTGATACCAATATTCCCTCCCTTCCCCAAATAGGCACAGATCAGTAAATGCCATGGGGTATCATTTGCATTTAAGACAGAATTTCTACCAAAAGATGAATCCAAATCTGAAAAAAGTTGGAAATCACAAGATAGAGCTGGTCTACCTGTATTATATGAATTGCTGCAGATTTTTCCACATTCGCATCTTCACTTTCTTGCACAAATAGGCATGCCCTCCGTCTGCTGAAAATGTGCAGCCCAATTATTTTTATCCCACCCCTCTGCGTAACTCAACGGGAGTGGCTTACAACATTAAAATATACATTTCATATTCCACAATCCCACCCACCCCTTAAAATACTATTAAACAATGACAATTTAAAAGCACACTTAAAATAATGATACAAATAAATAATCAAAATCCATTCAGTTGCCACCTGAGGTTGAGAGAATGTGACTTGCCCAAGGTCATCCAGTGGGTTTCATGGCTGAGGTGGGAATCAAACCCTGGTCTCCAGAGTCATAGTCCAACATTCAAACCACTTCACCATGTTACATTCAAAATAAGAGCAACATAAACCTTCATCATATTGGTATGGAGCTCCATACAAGCTTGGATACGTTTATGCATCTCTTTTCATTTTCGGGAAGCCTCTACCGAAGAGATTTCCCTTGGATTTTTGGGGCCTAAAGAATTTGAAGATGTAGGTATCCCAACAAAGCATTTCCTACCATGTGTGTATGTGTGTGTTGATTTGCACGTGTCTGTGTCTATCAGAAATCACAATCGCTCTTGTGTTTAAGAGCAAAGCTGCTACTGAGACAATATGTCCAGGAAGAGGCGAGTTCAGGAAACGTCAGCAGTTATTTAAGGAAGAGACGCTGCAAATCTCCTGCATTAATGTTTACATCTGGGGGGAATAAACCCTCTGTTTAAAAACTATAAGAGAACATGGCATTGATGATAATAATGTCGACCTTGATAAAGGGCTGTAACCACAAATTGCAACCCAACAGCTGTGGTTATGAGCTTCCCGTTGCCCAAAATCGCTGTTGCTATTTGCTCATTCCTGCATTCTTTGAGTCTGGACTACCTAAAGAATCAGAGAGTTGAAAGGGAACCCAAGGGCGATCTAATCCAACCCCTTTTCATGCAGGAATATATGGTTAAAGCAGGCTTGAGGGGTGGTCATCCAGCCTTTGCATTAAAAACCTCCAACAATGAGTCCACACCTTCCAAGATAGTCTATTGCAATGTTTTGGACTTCAGCTCCCAGAATTCCTGACTGCTAGCCAAGTTGGCTAGGGCTTCTGGGAATTGAAGTCCAAAACACCTGGAGGACCAAACTTTGGGAATCACCAGTCTGTTGCGTGGTCAAACTGCTGCCATTGTCCAAAAGTTCCTCCATGTTGTTGGACAGCAACTCCCTGCATTCCTAACCATTGTCTCTGCTGCCTGCTGGGAGTTGCAATCCAACAATATCTGGATGGGCTGCATAAATGCCACCCCAGATTTATAGCTTGCAGCCTGGATTTGCACGGTTTTTGTTTTTGCTGCCACATTATACTGTTGGCTCTTTTTAAAGTTGTGATCTGCCATGATGACTTTTCTCAGCAGCCTTCCAAGTTGCTTCTCACTAGATCTTGCAAGCATTACTGTTTGGGGTATACAGCTCCCAGAAGCCCTCATTCAACATGGGGGATGCTGGGAGTTGTAATCCAAAGAATAATGTTCCCTGTACTTTTCGTCTCACATTTCCCCCCCTGTTTGGACGCAGACACAGAGTGGGCCCTTGGTATCTGTAGGATTTAGTTCCAGAACCCCCTCGTGAATACCAAAATCCATGGCTGCTCAAGTCCCATTGTATACAATGGCATAGTAAAATGGTATCCCTCATATAAAATGGTAAAATCAAGGTTTGCTTTTGGGATATTTTAATATATATATATATATATATATATATATATATATATATATATATATATATATATATATATACTCAAGCCATGAATGGTTGAATCTGTGGATGCGGAATCCGTGGCTATGGAGGGCCCATTGTATACGGACCATAAATTGGATTCGGACCTTGTTTCTGCAGACAGAAGGATCTCACTCCAAAGAAAATGTCTCCACTCAAATTTTTGAGATCTTTCCTTCATCACACCTCACCTCAACCACTGGGGTCCTCTGGATGGCCATCTGTCGGAGATGCTTTGATTGGGAGTTCCTGCATGGCAGGGGGGTTGGACTGGATGGCCCTTGTGGTCTTTTCCAACTCTATGATTCTATGATTCTGTGACCCTTTCTTTAGAGTTAGCATGGAAGGATTTAGAGGTTCCTGGAAGAATTGCTGTAAGGATGAAGGAAGTCTCCTCCTGCCATCCCATTCCTTCCACAGTGGAGTGTCCAAGATGCTCAGCTACGCAGAATCAAATCTCTTTTCAGCACCAGCAAACATCCCCATTCAAGCACTCTATCCTCAACTTTAATCTTGCTATGTGTAGTATGATAGAGATATTGATCCTGGCCTATCTTATAAGGGCCGGACTTCTAAGGCCATAAGATGGTGAATCAGCTCTGGGCTTTATTTCAAACATTAAAGGCACTGTCCAGGGTGCTGAAAGCTATCGGCTGCAGGCTGAGTCTCCCTTATCTGGAATTCCAAAATCTGAAATACTCCAAAATCCAAGACCTTTTTTCATGGGTGGCTGAGATAGTGACACTTTTGCTTTCTGATAGCTTACTGTGCACAAACTTTGGTTCGTGCACAAAATGTATTAAAAACACTGTGTATAAAATGACCTTCAGGCTATCTGTCAAACTCCAAAATCCAGAACTGGTTCTGATGTACAGTATATGAAACACAAACAAATGTCACATTTAGACTTGAGTCCCGTCTCCAAGATATCTCATTATGCATATGTAAATATTACAAAATCTGGGGGGAAAAAATCCAAAGTTCTGGTCCCAAGGATTTTGGATAAGAGAGATTCAATCTGTAGTTAACAAAAATAAAGTTATTTTCCCATTCCTTTCCATTCTTTTTGAGGCAGAGATTTAGAAAAGGGGTTGAAACAAATCCTGTCGAGATTTCCTTTGAAAGGAACTTTTCCAAATTAACAAGAAAGTCTTGTTTCTTACGACACCAGTTTCTCTCCAACTTGTTACATTAGCTTTGAAATTGCCATTTTATCATACCTTTGTTGCAGAAAGGCAACTGATTGTGGGGAAAATGAAGTTACATGCAATTCATTACGTCTGGGTTCCAAACCTCTTCCAAATCTCACGCTGTTTTCAGAGACAATGTTCCCGATCCAACGATCTGCTTGGCTGTTTTTATAAGCAAAATGATGGGCTAGGCTGATCCTTGATCTGACCCAGCAAAACAGTCTTACAGATGTTTCCATCACAAAATTTTTATGGCACACCTATTTATCAGCGTATGGGGTGGAAGGTGACCCAGAAACAGTTGCGGCTGGAGGTGCCCACATAAATGGTGCAAATGAATCCATTTTGGGTTGTAGACTATAAAGGAGCTGTCCAAGTGTTCATGGAATCCTAGAATCCTAGAGTTGGAAGAGACCTCCAAAGGCCATCCAGTCCAACCCCATTCTGCCATGCAGGAACTCAAAATCAAAGCATCCCCAACAGATGGCCATCCAGCCTCTGTTTAAAGACCTCCAAGACCCTATCTGCTCCACAGATTGTCAACACCTTGCATTCGGACTAAAAATTAAAATTTGGACTAGACTTCAGAACGGATTCATAACATGGGAATAAATAGCTGCAACTGCTCCAGACCTCTGGCTTCTTACCTTCCTATCCAAAGTGGTAACAACCATTGGCTGAAAATCTCAGCGTTTCTTCCTAGACTGTCTGTGCAGGGCCGTTTCCTAAATAAACATCTGGATTTCTTATTCTTTTCCTTTTTACAGTCTACTTTATCTCTGTGGCTTCCTCCCTTCCGTGCATTTATTATCTTTCGTTGTAAAATGTCTTGCACGGATTCTGATTTTAGCAACTATTGTCTCCTGGGATGGAACTCCTGTTTCTTTTGAAATCCGAGTGCCACAAACCTCCTGGAGATTCTATTAAATTTTGGACTCAGCCCAGCAAGCTAATTTCAGCACTTTGTACAATTGTTCTTGCTTTTCAGTAGAGAAGATGTGCAATAGGTTTTAGTTAATATTTCTCCCCCGTCTTCACTGCTGAAAAATATCAGACCCGTATAGAGAAACTATGTGATGTAGTGCTTTGAGTGTTGGACTACAACTCTGAAGAACAGGGTTCAAATCTCCACTCGGCCATGAAAGCCACTGAGTGACCCTGGACAAGTCGCACTCTCTCATCCTCAGGGGATGGCCATGGCAAACCCTCTCTGAAGACATTTGCCAAGAAAACCCCATGATAGACCCACCTTTGGGTCGCCATAAGTCGGAAATGACTTGAAGGCACACAACAACAATATTGGAGCCTAGCTTTCGATTATTTAGCTATTTGTTCAAATATTTACTAACCCACCTCTGCAACATGGCCAGCATCACATAGTGGATTGTTTGGTCCAGGATTTTAATCTCCACTCAGTCAAGGAAACCCACTGAGTGACCTTGCTAAAGTCACACTCTCTCAGCTTTAGAGGAAGGCAGTTGGAAACCTCCTCTGGTTAATAAGTCTTCCCAAAGAAACACTAGTATATGGTTGCCCTTAATCGTGGCAAGGTGGTTTTCTAAGGGTGTGTGTTTTAGTTATGTTTTAATTGTCGGTATGTTAATTTTGTATTGCTTCAATTAGATGATGTTAACTGTTTAAATTTATTACTATAAAGTTTTCAAAAATGTTTTTATTTTGTGAGCTGCCTTGGGTCCCTTTTTTCGGGAAGAAAGGCGGCATAAAAATGAAAATAAATAAATAAATGAGAGTCAACGTGAAAGCACCTAACACCAAATCCGTCTAAAATTGTGGGGTACCTGTTGTTTGGTGCTGTTGTTATGTGCTCCCAAGCCATCTGTGATTTGTGGCAATGCAGTAAATGACAACAGGGAGGGAAGCTAGCCAGACCTTCCACAGTCACAGAAGGTGGAATCAAAGTATGCGTATGTGTAGGCATAGTCTTCTTCCCCAGTGCTTTTGAGGTGTCAACCATTCTTTTGCGGCCCAAAACAATGCATTGGAATGCTTCCCCCCTCTTCCCACTGCTTTGTGTGCCTTCCAGTGACCGATCACAAAACAAAGCATGCTAAATGCAAAATACAGAGGCGATGAAAGCCACGCGCTATGAAACAAATAGATTTGATTGGCAAAGTGGAAATTTTTGCATGAACTTTTCCTTTAGTTCTAGAAACGTAGCCATTAAACACACACACCGAGAGAGATAGAATTTCAGAAATGCTTAAGCTGAATTTTGATTTTGTTGAGCAGGTTAATTGAGTCATCTCTCAGCCGTTGTTTTTGTATGGATGTACTCCTGTCTGGCCTGAAATTGTAGATAAACTTCATTGCCTTTAAATCCAGAGATGGCTTTACTTCCTCGGGGCATCTAGTGTTTCTTTTTTCTCTCAAAGGCTTCCAGCCAGTTCTCTGGCCATGTGCTTCCCAGATGTTTCTCATTAGTCATGCTTTCCTTCTACTCCATCCAGTTACTGAATGCCCCACAAAGCTGCTCTTAACTTTCACCCAACAAAGGGAACATGCAAAATGCAGCAACGGGAACCAGAACATTTTTTTTTTTTTAGTAAAGTTTAAGAGAGTGTCTTTTTAAACTTTCCCCTTTTCTTTTGCAAAATCCTTGCTTATTCAGCTCTTTCCACACAGGATACTACATTCAAAGACTCCATTGAGAGCGAACGCTGGAATTCCTTCCTGTGAAACCTTTGTTTAAATGCTGTTTTCTTTCTTTCTTTTTTTTTTTTTTTCCTATAAAGAGAAAATGTGCCTTTGCTTTTTAGCGGGTGCCTTTTCTTTAGGGGCAGATGAGTACTTGTTTCATGGTCAGAAAGGAGGAGTCCGGCAGGATGCATTTAAAAGTTTGCTCAGAAGTCGCTGTTAGAGTGTTAGTTTTGTGACACATCGTTTTCATGGAGAGGTATCTTTTCTCCCAACCACGAAGAGGCAATAGGTTGCGGAAAAACGTCCATGGGAACACTTGCTTGGCAAAGGAGGCCTATGCCTGGAACATCATGTCTCTGTGAGTAGCTGATGTGCATCAGTTTCTCCTTATTTTCCTGTCTTGTGTAGGACGCAGCATGATTCGGAAGAGAATTGAAGGAAGTGTATATGGAAGGGATGAATGAATTTGAAAAAATGAGTGTTAGGGTATACCGTGCATTTACTATCCCTCAGGAATATTCTGCTGCCTTGGAGTGTGATGGAGTCTCCTTCTTTGGTTGGAGGGCCATCTTTCAGGAGTATTTTACAACTTCGGGGTGTAGTTTTTGGGAAGAGGGAGGAATGAGAGCCTGACACCCCAAATAGGAATCCTGCCCTCCAAATGACATTTTCCTTCACTCCCCAAATTTCTAGTATCTTAAAACTTTGGAGACATAGCTGGGTTAGTTTGGAATTGCAGTTTGCAAAGGGAACTTTAAAGACATAGCTGCATTAGTCCGGAAAATCAGTATGCAAAAGGTTCTTGCAATACCTTTGAGACTCACTGAAAGACAGAAGTTGGTAGCATGAGCCTTTGTAGATATGTAGACAAAGGCACCTGGGGAAGTAGGTTCAAGTCTATGAAAGCTCATGCTTCTATCTTTCAGTATGTAGAGATTTTGTAACATCTTTGAGACTCACTGAAAGAAAGAATCTGGCAGCATGGGCTTTCATAGACCTCAGTCTACTTCTTCAGATGAAATAGTATGTAGAGAGATCTTGTTGCATCTTTGAGGCTAACTGAAAGAAAGAATCTGGAAGCATGAGCTTTCCTAGACTTGAGTCTGTTTCCTCAGATGCATTTGGTCCCTGTCTTCTATCTTTCAGTTAGTCTCAAAGGTGCTGCAAGAGGAATATTGAATCACTTTTTAAACTAACTGTGCAAAAGACGTTGTAGCATAAGCTTTTGTAGACTTGGTCTACTCCCTGAGATGCATGGAGTGGACCTGTGCATTTCCATCCATCAGAGGAAGTAGACCAAGTCCGCGAAAGATTCTGCTATCCTTTCATTTGCACAGTTAGCCTGAAAAGTACGACCAGATTCCATTGCATATTAAAAATCTCAGTCGAGCTTAGGCGGCCAAAAAGAAAAGCGGCAGGCAAAGTCACCCAGGGAATGCAAACACAGCAAACGGAGGAGTTCTAGGCGTGGATGATTATTAGCATCTTCCTTTCTGAAATGCTACAAATTTGGGCACTGAAGGACAATTTCACTGGGGGAGTCAAAATTCTCATTTGGAGGGGCAATGCCTTTATTTTACCCAATCACACCCAGCAACACCTTCAGCATTTACAATTGGCCCTCCGTTTTTGCGGGGGATCTGTTCCGGACACCTGCGAAATGGAGATTAGCAAATATTCAAGCCCCATAGGGTTGAATGGGGTGCACCCCATTGATTTAAACAGAGGTCGCCCCTCTGTAAATATGTAAAACCGTGGTCCTGAAGTCCGCGAGAACAGAGGGGCGACTGTAGTTGTGTATTCTTGCCAAGCAGGGAGTTGGACTAGATATCCCTTGCCTTGTCTGTGTGTGGTTGTGTGTGAGTGTGTGTGTAAGATGGAGACCTGAATGATGGAATTTGCACAACCAAGGAGATGGAGGGCTCATTCCCATTAGGATTTGAAGCGATTTGCTGATCGCTGTGTATGTGCCTGGTCCCCATTGGGAACAGTGGTTTCCGATGCAACTGCAATCGTTCTGACTCACTTTGAAGCGAGACAAATCCAAAAGAAGCGCACTTTTTGAAGAGTAGTTTTTGGGCGGTTCTTTTGAAAATGATCAATTAGCAAGTATGTTCAGCAAGTGGGAACAACGGACCAGAATCGTACCAAACTAGAGGGGAGGGACTCATGGAAGAAGGTTGGGAGAGGGTGCAACCCATCCCCTCCCTAGTTTTTGGGAAATCTGCCATTTCCCCCCCTCTCTTTTTCCAGGACTTGTCCTACATTCCAACCTTTTGCCCAGGAGGAATTCCAAAACATCCTCCATTCTGAGCATGACTAGGAAGCCTGAATTTATATGCATGTTTTTAGCATGTGTGTGTGTGTGTGTGATGTCCCCCATTTTTTGCTGGGAAGTCCTCCATTTGGCTTTCAGCTATTATTTTGGTCATGTCCTACTTACTTAATCCCCTGAATGTCCTCCATTCTGAACATCACTTAGAGAATGGAGGACATTCAGGGGAGCTTTGGTTTTGAAATGTCCTCCATTTTGAGCAGGACTAAGAGGCATGCATTGACATTCCTAGCAGTGTTTTGGGGTTTGATTTGGGGATGCCTTCCATATATATATTTTTCCCTGGACAATTCTCCATTTTGGGGGGTGCTTGGTCCTCCCAGCCCTCCTTTCCCTATTCTCCCTCCTTCCTTGTGTCGCCAATGATGTGTAGATGTGCACCATATGATCGACATTAGAAAAAAAGAGTGGGATGGAGCGCCAAGTGGGAATGAGAATTGTGTCAAAAAAGACACAAATGCAAGGAAATAATTCGTGGGAACTACGCATTGACCTGGTGTCAACGCGACTCACAAACTGGATTAAATGCAAGTAAGAATGAGCCCACAGAGTGATCCCTGGCTGCAAAGCGCTGTACTTGGAGAGAATTTCTAATTGTTAAAAAATCTTGAAAACTGAGCATGTTTTCTCCTTTTTTTCCCCCCTTAAAGGAAAGCCGTCTAATTTATTTCCGCACAAATTTTCACAAACTATAGCCCATTGTCTCCTTGAAAATTACTCCTAAAGAAGACCCACTGATTTTCTGTCCCAAGTGAGGTTCACCAAGTTTTGTGGGAATTGTGTCCTTTGTAAAGAGATAGCATAGCATAGTGGTTGGAGTATTGGACTAGGACAGTGGGATACCAAGGATCAAACCCCCGCTTGCCCATAGAAACCCACTGGGTGACCTTGGGCAAGTCACACTCTCTCCGCCTCAGAGGAACTTTCACAGAAAGTGAAAGAACTTTCCAAGAAAACCTTATGATAGCCTTCCCTTAGGGTCGCCATAAATCAGAAATGACTTGAAGGCACACAACAACAACAACAAACTGGGTTAAGCCTTCTTGGTTCCTGAAAGCAGGTGCCAGATGATGTACTTGCTTTTAAGGTGCTGCAAGACTCCTTCTGACTTTTTATTTTGTTGCTGCCACTGAATAATAGGTGGGGCTGCCAATTTTGAACAGCGTTCCTGGGGCCCTTTCACACTACACAATGATAGGACTGTGATCCAACTTTGACAGTCATGACTCCCTTCTGTGGAATCCTTCGATTTGCAATTTAGGGATTGTTGTTAACTGCCCTTGGGTCACTCTCGACTCATGGCGACTCTGTGGATGAGACATTTCCAAGACTCCCTTTTTTGTCCGTTGCTCTTAGTTCCTGCAGATTCATACCTGTAACCTCCTTCATAGAGTCCATCCATCTGCAGTCTTCCTCTCTTTCTGCTTCCCTCTACCTTTCCTAGCATTATTGTTTCTTCCAATGACTTGTGTCTTCTCATGATGTGACCAAAGTACAACAGCCTCAACTTTATCATCTTGGCTTCCAGGGAGAGTTCAGGCTTGATCTGCTCTAGGACCCATTTGTTTGTCTTTTTGGCTGTCAATGTATCCTCAACAGTCTTCTCCAGCACTGCATTATCTCCAATGAATTGATTTTCTTCTTATCCACTTTCTTAATTGGCCAGCTCTAGCATCCATCCATGGTCATTGAGGGATGGCTGTTTCGAATTTTCTGCCTGACTCCACAAACTACAAATCCTCAGGATACTACTGTGGTAGTTAAAGTGAAATCATAGTACTGTGCCTGCGTAGTGTGCAATGGAATTTTTAAATGGAAATTTAAAATGCACACTCTTGCATATTCAACACAAGACGAAAAGAGAGATGATATAAAACAGACCGCCTGTTCCAAAACTGTATGTCTATGAATTATTTAAATTTCCCAATTTCACAACTTAAATTCTGACCAAATGGGCATCTCATCCTAAAACAAGCAACGAAAATAGAAAAATATGTGTAAAGTGGTATTGTATGTTGGTGACTAAAATTGTATATTGGTGACTAAATCTGGAAAGATGCAACACTTAATTTTAAATTGTATTGTATTCTGTGTATTTTTATATTGCTGTAACGCGCCTGGATTCCTTGTGATTGGGCGGGCTATAAATAAATTATTATTATCATCATCATCATCATCATCATCATTATTATTCCGCCCTGGACCACCAAGTATTGGTTGCGTGGTTCTTGGCATTGTGGATGTATTTGAATGCAGCCCTTTGTGTGAAGCTGCCAGAGTCAGAGGAAAGGCAAATTTAAAGTCTCTGCCTCCAGGAGAGTTTGGTCTCTCAGCCATCCTCCCTTGTTGCCCTGTTTTGGCTGACCTCAGTCTCAGGGTTTGTCTACATGATTAAAATACCCCTTGTTCGTTCATTCATTCATTCATTCCATGATTCAGGCTTTTCGCAGGAGGGGGCAAAATACTTCACAAACTCAGCAGACAAAAGGCTCTGTGGTTTTTACCGTAGTGTTTGTAAGTATCCGCAAGGATGCACGTTATCAAAGGTATAGCTGTCCATGCACTTCTTGTGCATTCGGATTTTTCCGTAGATTACATCATAGAATCCTAGAATCTTAAGAGATGGAAGGGGCTGCAAAGACCAACTAGTCTGGCCCCTTAGAGGAATACACAACTAAGGGCTTGTCTACATGATTAAAATACTCTTCATTCTGTTTGAATAGAATGTGATCCCATCACGTTTGGGTTTTGGAGGAGACTGGGCTTGCGGGAGGGGAAAATGCCACAAACTCTGCAGAAAAGAAGGATTCGCAGTTTTTACTGGCGTATCCGCAGAATTCTGCAGAATTGTGCATTATTGCATGTGTGGGTTCAGATGGCTGCACATTTTCGGCACAGGGAGAGCGGATAGATACAGACTGGTGCAGGAAAGTGAAGACAATTAAATATCGATGGGAATGTGTGAAAATCCACAGCAATTTGCACAATACACTTATGTGTGGACTAGCCATCAGTCAGGCTTTTATAAGTGGAACTGAAAAGTATGAAGACAGTGCGGCTGGCCAAGGAAGAGATGGCGCCGGGGGGGGGGACAGTGCTTGGTTATAGCATTAGTATGTGTGTCTGGAAGTGCCTAAATACTCCAAAGCATTGGAAACTAAGCAGGGTCAGCCCTGGTTAGTACTTGGATGGGAGACTACCAATGGATACCAGGTGCTGCGGGTTATAATTCAGAGGAAAGAACTGGCAAAATCATACCTGAGCGTTACATTACATGCCCATGAAAACATTGTGAAATTCATGGGGGCACCATAAATCGACAGGTAACTTGAAAGTGCACACACGACGTGTGCGTGTGAGAGCTATCCAAGCTCAATGGAAAAGGGGAAGGATCAGGAACAAATGCTTGCTTTTTATTGTTATTTTCCTCCATTCAGCTCTAGACAACATACATGGCTATCCTCTTTGCTTCTTTTTATCCTCACAATAACCCTGTGAGGTTGGTCAGGTTGAGAGTTTCTCCGTCCTGTCTTGCTCCAGCCCTTGGTACACAAGTTTTATTTCAGAGTATCTTTGCATCAGCCTCATCCCTCCCCAATTTTGGTTTCTTGTGTCCCTGGGAGTACATATTAGGAAGCTTTAAAGTAGACTTTCTCAACCTGGGACCCTCAGATGTTTTAAAAATGGTCCCAGCATCCCCTGGTAGCATGGAGGATGGGGAAGGTTGCTATGAAGGGTTAACTAGATATTTATTTCAAAGTGCATGCCTATCATTTTTGCCCTTTGGAGGAATACTCTTGGAAGTTTTAAAGTCTTGATTCAAAGGCATTATAGTGAAAAGCTGTACAGTGCCCTCCACATTTGCTGGGGTTAGGGGCACAGGACCCCTGTGAAAGTGGAAAAAACGCAAATAAAAAGACCACTGTTTCTTTTACTTGAGAAAACATCTGTCTAGGAACCTCTAGGTCAGTGATTCCCAAACTCTGGTCCTCCAGGTGTTTTGGACTTCAGTTCCCAGAAGCCTCAACCATCTTGGCCATTGGTCTGGGATTCTGGGCGCTGAAGTCCAAAACATCTGGAGAACCAAAGTTTGGGAACCATTGCTCTAGATTCTCCAAAGCAATTCTATTGCCAATATCTTCCAGATGTTGACCATAGAATTGCGCTGGAGGACCTACAACAAATGCCTAGAGAAGTATTCTCTCTAGGAATCTCTAGCTCCTTTAGTGTGACTTCTGGTGGAAATTGACTATAGATTTGTGCTGGAGGACCTAGAGATTCCTAGAGAGAATATATTAATCCGTGAATAGTCAAATCCACAAAAGTCAGAATCGCAAATTTGGAGGGCCAACTGTTGTGTTCATGTAGTGGGGTGTGTGTGTGTGTGTGTGTGTGTGTAATGGCAAAATTTACCATTTGTAAAATTATTATTATATTTATTATTATTTTATTTATTTATGTCCCTCCTCTTTCCCAGTCCTGGAACTCAAGGCAGCTTACAAAAGTTAAAACAGTCAGAGCTAAAAGTTCACATCGTACAAAAATTGAAATGCAATTAAACTCTCAATGGCTGCTGCCATATTGCAGAAATAAAGCAGTTTGACACTACAATAGTGCAACCTCTTGACGCATTTGCCCCATGTGGAGGAGGCCTGAAACAAACTATGACCCAATTTGAAATGTAGAAAAAATGCAAATCCGACAACATTTTAACTGCCATGGCTCCATGCTGTGGAATTCTGGGATTTGTAGTTTTGTGAGATATTTAGCTTTCTCTGTCAGAGAGCTCTGGTGCCACCACATACCACAAATCCAAGGATTCCATAGCATGGAACTATGGCAGTTAAAGCGGTGGCAAACTGCATTATTTCGGCAGGGCAGATGCAGATATAGAAAGTAACAGCTGCCACCAGGTGGACTTTTGATTGGGCAAATAAAGGTGTAGTACGCACAACTTCTAATATACTGCACATAAAGTGTGATATAGCAATCTTTATTGGGACATATCTGGATTAAGTGTCTCCCAACCTCTGTGTCTTTCATACAGGTTATAAATGATTAGCCCCTATGACCAACATGAGCTGGAGTTTCCTAACCCGCCTACTAGAAGAAATTCACAACCATTCCACTTTTGTGGGGAAGATCTGGCTCACCGTCCTGATCATCTTCCGCATTGTCTTGACGGCCGTCGGAGGCGAGTCCATCTATTCGGATGAGCAGAGCAAGTTCACCTGCAACACCAAGCAGCCCGGCTGCGACAACGTCTGCTATGATGCTTTTGCGCCACTCTCGCACGTCCGGTTCTGGGTCTTCCAGATCATCATGATCTCCACCCCTTCCGTCATCTATTTGGGCTATGCCATCCACAGGATTGCAAGATCCTCGGAAGAAGAGAAGAAGAGGTTCCGCGGCTTCAAGAGGAAAAAGCAGTTTGCGCTCAACTGGCAAGCCGTCCGCAACTTGGAAGACCCATTGGGAGCCGAAGAGGAAGAGCCCATGATAGCTGATGAGATTGTGGAGATTGAAGAGAAAACCAAAATGAAGGAGGAGAAGAAGGAGCAGAAGAAACACGATGGAAGGAGACATATCCAGGAGGAAGGCCTGATGAAAATCTACGTCTTCCAGCTCCTCACCAGAGCCTCATTCGAAGTGGCCTTCTTGATTGGGCAGTATATGCTCTATGGCTTCAAAGTCATGCCGTACTTCCTTTGCAGCCGAGAGCCTTGCCCACACAAGGTGGACTGCTTCGTGTCCAGACCGACGGAGAAGACCATCTTCCTCCTGGTGATGTACGTCGTCAGCTGCCTTTGCTTGCTGCTCAACTTGGCCGAAATGTGTCACTTGGGAATTGGCACCATCAGGGATGCCATTCGAGAGCGGAAGATCCACAGCTTCAGACAGCCGCCCTACAACTACGCTGCCTATCCGAAGAATATTTCCTGCCCTCCGGAATATAACCTGGTGGTGAAATCGGACAAGCAGGCCAAGGTGCCCAACAGCCTGATGGCCCACGAGCAGAACTTGGCCAATGTCGCTCAGGAGCAGCAATGCACCAGCCCCGATGAGAACATCCCTCCCGATCTGTCCACGCTCCATAAACACTTACGGGTGGCTCAGGAGCAATTGGACATTGCCTTCCAGAGCTATAATGGTACTCAGGGGAATGCCCAGCTTTCCAGAACCAGCAGTCCCGCATCCAGTGGGACTGTGGCAGAGCAGAACCGAGCCAACACAGCCCAAGAGAAACAAGGGGCCAAGCCCAAAGCCAGTTCAGAGAAAGGTAGTTCTAATGGCAAGGATGGGAAAAACTCTGTATGGATATAGGGAGGTGTAGCCAAATAGGCAAGACAGGGCAATGGGAGGTTGAGCTGTCTTCTCATTGATTTGTTCCAGAGAGCTTTGGGTTCCTTTCTAAGGTCAAAATGTCTGGGAAAAGGGCACCAAATGTTTGTCATTTTAGAAAGGCTGTCCGGTTGGTAAAGAAGAGGCCTCTCTGCACACCACTCCTGCTTTCTACTCCCAGATGCTCTTGCCATTCAGCATCTGGAAACAGAGGGACTTGTTGGTCATTTTGTGTTAACTGCTAAGCCACAAGGATTTTGTCTTTGATGTGTACCATTGTTCTCTCAGGGCAGAACGTGTGGGATGCAGTTACAAAGTTTGTTCTCTGACTTGAAGCTTCAGGGGATAAATCTCTCCCCACTACCACCACCATTGAGAAAGCACAAAAACTCCCAGATAATCCCCTTGCAGGAACCCTGGGATTGCCACTCACTTATATTCTCCTGTGTTCAGCTGGTTGCATCCAGTGTGTCTTCCCTTGGCTTGGCTGGTTCCTTTCCTTGCTGTTTGCAAGTCTTCCCTTTCTATGGTGCATCCTCTGCTGACCCATCCATTTTTTTAAAATAAATCCTTTTCTTAGAGGCCATTTGTCACAGTTCCCTGACATCTTGTTCATGTACACACTGGAATCTGCATCACTTCCAGTGGCAACCTCCTTACTTTTTCCACATCTCACACTTCTGCCAAGGCCTGGAGCTGAGAGAGAGGCATCATGCGCCATCTCCCGTTGTCCAAGGAGAACTGCTGTGAGCATTCAACACCCAATGCGTTGAGGTCTTTGGTCCTTTGTGCGGTTAGTCCTGTTCCCACTAAGCATCTGTAAGCCTCAACCAGATATTCTCCTGTCCCATGCATTCAAAGGTTTGTTTTTGCCACTCAAATAATCCTTAATTAATGTCTTAACTTCTTGGGTGTGGAAGATGACTACTGTGATATCTTACAGTAATGCTCTGAAAGGCTGACTGTGCTTGCAAAACCTTTGGATTCCAGAAATGGTGCACTAACATGTATACATGGTTGTGTTGCAACTGTATGAAGGCTTCTCGAGATCGGGAGTCAGCTTGCAAGGAGAAGGTTGAAGTCCCAGTCTTGGGACCTCCAGCACTCTCTATTTCAGCTTTGGCTTCAGTGGAGTCACAACTTCAGCAGTGTGTTGTGTTTACTCCTTTGTGCATCACTGTGAAGCTGAGAAGCACACAAGGATCTAAGAACCATTTTGCTGTCTGGTCGTAAAGGTGTCGTGATTGGTGGGAGATGTTGTAAAACGTTGCACTTTCCTTTCCTGACATTTGTTCAGTGCAACATGACTTTTTTCTTTTCCATTGCTAGAGCACATCCTGAACATAAAAGTGCCTTTAAAGTAACACTGTGAGGAATGAGTGACCAAAGACTTGTAATATCTTGGTTGTGTCTTTATGTAGGCCGATTGGTGCTAGCAGATGGCTGTTGTGGAATAAAAGTCTCCTAGGGTGCCTTCCAAAATCACAGCCATGAGCAAAAGTTTGGGAAGACAATTCTCCCAAATGGGACATAGCTCATGAATGGGATACTTCCCTTTCACAGCTTTAGAGCTGTCCTTGTTCTTTGGGCCCAGGATAATGCCTTCCCTGAGTGTCGCTGGGATTTACCATGATCAGAACAGCAATTATAAGATATAAAAAGAGGCATGCCAGATCAGATCAATATTTATCCAAGCTGACAATGGGTTTTGAAGAGTAGCCGGACAGATTCTTCTCGGTGCTCACAAGCTCACTATGCAGCATGTGGATGGACATCTTTCTCTAATAGCTGGCTTTCAGAGCAGAGTTTGGAAAGTTATTTTTGAGAAGAATGAGCATAAGGAAATAGTAAATCCATCCATAATTGAGCAGTGGTAGGAGGATGGCTTCAGCATGTCGCTATATTGCTTCTATAAAAGTAGATTCAGAGGCTGTTGTAGCTAATAGACATTGATAAATCTGTTCTCCCTTTAAATGTACCCATTATTTCTGCAGTGCAGGTGCTGCCTAAGTCAATATTGAGACTGATAGGATCGATCGTGGTGGCTTGCATCATCACTTAGGGTGCACCTACACTGTGGAAATACTGCAGCTTGATACCACTTCAACTGCCATAGCTCCATCCTTCAAAATCCTGGGATTTGTAGTTCTGTGAGGCATCAGCACTCTTTGTCTTCTAAAACGACAAACCCCAGGATTCCACAGGATGAAGCTACCAAACTTAAAGTGGTGTCAAACTGCATTATTTCTACAGTGTAGGTGCACTTTGTATCATAATCACAATTTCCCCAGCTCTTTCCTCAACTCAGAAGCCATGAAAAACGCCACCAGAAATACTGTATTTTTGGTCTCCTCAAAATCTTTGGGTAGACATAGCTTTTTCAAAAACAGTGGTGACTCTGCTAGTGAATTCCCCTTCTCCAAATATCACTCCATCCCTTTAAATCTCACTTTGTCTTCTCCCATGAATTCAAGCAGTTAATTCTAGTCTTGAGAACTGGGGGTCCCTCGTAGCTTCCATATAAGTGGAGAATCCTCTACTTTGCCTCTTCCAGTACATTCAACCCCACTGGCTTTCAAAATTCAGACTTAAACCCACCGTGGGTTTACCACCCAGCTGACATGGAAGCCACAGATGCCCACTACATTTGGGCTCAATGCTAATGAAAACGGTGATGCCAAAAACTGCCAATCCTCCCAGCACTTCACCATTGAGGTCCTCAAACCTCTTTAAATAATAATAAAGCACTGGAAGAATAGAGGTAATGACATATTGCAGTAGCTGTGAGCGAATATCTTCTCATTTTGCATGACTTGGAGATTCCTTATTTTGTAGGTTTTCTATAAGCAATTCATATCATGTTTGTCTGCAGGCTTGGATTAAAGTGGGTGTCTTTTTTTAAACAAACTTAATTCATACAAGTTTTGATATAGCATTCAGTAGGTTGAAGCCACAATTATTTTATTGGTCTTACTGACTAGCATTGGAAGCAGTGCTGGGATATATCAAGATGACAGCAAGTTCCTGATTTAACCCACAAAATGATGAAGATGCCATAGAAGTAGTGATGCTTCTTTGTCGCAATGCCTTCTCCATATCAGAAGGGAGCGTACAAGTTACTTCCCATTACAAACTCCCATCATAGCAACCCTTCAGAAAAGAGGGAGAAAAGCCTTCCCAAATTCTTTCAAGACTTTCTCAGAAGTTTTCCCCCATTCTGAAATGGAGGAAAGGAGAGGAAAGGAAAGCAGATTGGAAATGACAGAGACGTTCTGCTTTGTAATGGTCCATCTTAGGATTTAGATCAGAATGGAGGACTTTTAGGTCCTTTCTGGCTTGTGTTCCAGTAATAATAATAATTAAAAAAATTATTTGTATTCCACCTCTCTGTGCAACACAGTTGGGGCGGCTTACACGATAAAACATAAAATCCTGTTTCCCACAGCCCACACCACCCCCCAAAATACAATTAAAATATACTGTATGAATCCATACAGTGGGCTCTTGGTATCTGCCCGGTGGATACCAAAATCCGTGGATGATCATGCCCCATTAAATACAATGGTGTAATGGGCATAAAATGGCAAAATCGAAGTTTGTTTCTGGAAATCTGTATATTTTAAAAAATATTTTCAAGCCATGGATGGTTAAATTCGTGGATACAGAGGGATGACTATACAAATATAGGCAATTTCTTCTACACATCACCGCAACTGTCATGAACCGACTACACTGTCTGGAGCAGTGGTTCCCAAACTTTGGTCCTTAAGATATTTTGAACTTCAGCTCCAAGAATTCCTGACAGTTGGCCAAGCAGGCTGTGCTTCTGGGAACTGGAGTCCAAAACACCTGGATGACCAAAGTTTGGGAACCACTGGTCTGGAGGGGTCAGGGGCCACAAAAACAGTGGTGAGGGCCATATGTGGCCCCAGCACTGCACTTTGCCCATGTTAGGTTACTAGGCATATTAGCTACTACATGTCACTGTACATCAGAAGGCAGAAGATAAGAGTTTCCATTCAGACATTTTTCAAGCTATCTGTTGCATTAAAATACACAGCCCATAACAGCTATCTGCATTTTAAAAAAAATTATAATAATAATCAATAATCTTTGGTTTTACCTAAACAGTAATTCCTCCACAGGCAGCACTTGGTCCCAGAGAAGGAACCGTAGTTTTGCAAGACAGACAGAGACCTGCTACAAAGATCCTCCTTGTAGTTCCCAGACTTTCATGTGGGAAATTGTAACAGTGACTATGGCTTGCAAATGGTTTTGCATTTAAAAGCCAAAAACAGAATGAAAACCCAAACGACGCTGTCACTCACATTCCATTCCACTGGAAAATACTTGAAAGTAACTATAAATGTCCATAATCTTTATGTTGTTACGAAGTTTCCACACTTTGGGGAGGGATGATGTCTTTTATTTTTCTTTTGTACTAACTTGCAAGTTGTATGAAAAACAGGTTGAGTGTAAAACTGACCCGTATCTGTGTAAATAGTTTTCAGTGTAAATGTTACGGCCCGATTGTACTTAGAATGATAGAACATGTAAAACAACAGCAAGACAAAACTGTGGGATGTTCAGTTCTGATACTAATAAAATGGAATAAAAGCTTCCTGTTTCTTTTGTATGTTGCAAGTGCAATTGTGTTTGTAAACTAAAATAAGGAAGGTTGTTTCCCAATGGTGGTTGGCTATAGATCCCATCCTCCTTGACCATAGTTTTGGGTGGCTAATACTGATGGGGTTTGTAGTCTTAATGTTTGAAAGGCCACAGGTTCCCCACCTCTGCTTTAAAAAATATTTCTTTTTTCAAACAAGAAAAGGACAGACTGATGTTCATGCAAATTGAGCTGTGCCCTTGCAAAGAAACACAGGGCAAAAATAAAGGATAAAAAAGAGAGTTGCTACTGGGTCGCAGAGCTTTGGGATGAAGCCAGCTTCTTTCTGAAATAGCATAACACTTGTCTCTCCTCAAGGCTTGAGGTGAGGTACAATGTGTTAAAATACAAAACACCAAAAGAAAACACATAAAACCAATAAAATACTGTATATACTCAGCTATAAGTCAACCTCATGTATAAGTCAAGGGTACGTTTGGGGGCCAAAATTATAGATTTTGATATGACCCATGGATAAGTCGAGGGTAAAATTTAGGAACATGTAACAAAGAATGTAAAGGAAAACCATGCTCAAGTAAAAAAAATCCAGCAATCATAACTGTTCATGCCTGCCCTAAACACTGGATGGATGAGAGTAGAGAGGAGGTCAGTACTTCCAGGACAGATTGCACTTTTGGCTTTCATTAGGGATGGTTCCTTTTTATGATTTAAAGTACGGTACTTACATTGACTCTGTTTTTATTGGGTCAATTTTGTGACCAAAATTTCTAAAATTGTACATGAGTATAAACAGTACGCTTGTATGAATAAGTACTTTCTTTAAAATACACAAATTGAAATATCATGTTTGAAAATTGACTGGGTAAGCCTGCCGGAAGAGGTGTGTCTTTAATGCTGTTATAAATGCCGTCAGCGTTTTCAGCTGTCAAATTTCATCTGGCAGGTTATTCCAGTGTCTTGGGGCAGCTGAAGAAAAACTCCTCTGGCTGACAATAGCCAACCTAGCCCTGACTGACCAGAGTAATAATAATAATAATAATAATAATAATAATAATAATAATAATTTGTACCCTGCCTTAGCCAAGGCTATCAAGGTGGCTTACATGTAAAATCAATCAC
The DNA here is from genome assembly GCA_020142125.1 of Phrynosoma platyrhinos. Taxonomy (NCBI): domain Eukaryota; kingdom Metazoa; phylum Chordata; class Lepidosauria; order Squamata; family Phrynosomatidae; genus Phrynosoma; species Phrynosoma platyrhinos. The sequence goes on along the minus strand of CM034710.1, from coordinate 125,190,234 downwards.
AAAACCCAAACAATACAACAAGCATATAACCCCCCTTAAAATAGATTAAATAAAATTGGCATTAAAATCTGATTTAAAACAATAGGCTTTGAGGCATCTAACACA
>CM034710.1:125149923-125173889 GCA_020142125.1 Phrynosoma platyrhinos | reverse complement strand
GAGGCCACTTTAACTGCCCTGGCTCAATGCTAGGGAATTCTGGGAACTCTAGCTTTGTGAGACATTTAGCCTTATCTGTAAGAGAGCTCTGGGACCACAATAAACTACAGTTTCCAGAATTCTCTAGCACTGAGCAAGGGTACAGTAGGTAAAGCTGGATTATGTCTGCACTATGTTTGGCCCTTGCTCTTGTCCTTGTGTGATTAGATTAATGAATGAGTTGCTAGCTTGTGAGTCTCAGCTGTGACACCTTCTGCAATCTGTAAGGTATCAGCTAGAATACAGATGATGACAGAATGTGCTACAGCTGAGATCTGTAAATCGCTCACTCAGGTTATATGGCTCATAGGAATATGAGAAGTGTGTGTGTGTGTGCGCATAGAGAGAGAGGGAGGGAGAGAGGGAATGGGAATGTAATTCTTCAAGCACACTGTAAAGAGGTAGTATATGTTCACTGTGTGTGAGATAGACAGATAGATAAATATGTTAGATACGAAACTGACAGTCTAATGGAAGCAGAGAGTAGTTGAGGTAAGGGAACAAACTTAGCCAGTGGTGTAGGAGCTTGAGCATTGTTGGACTATGGCTCTGGAGACCAAGGTGTGAATCCCTGCATGGCACAGAAACCCACTGGGTGGTTTGGGCAAGTCCCATTCTCTCACCCTTTGAGGGAGGCAAAGGCCACTGTACAAATCTTGCCAATAAAACCCTGTGATAGCTTCATCTTAGGGCCACCGTAAGCTGGAAACAACTTGAAAGGCACACAGCAGCAACAAAAAACTTAGAAGTAAGGGGAATGGGATGACCCTGTCTCTAACTCAATAGGCTCCGTGGATGAACCAAAAAGGATTTGTTGAGAAGCTCAGCATGGTAGACAAGCATTTGCCAGAACTGGCTGCGAAGACCTGCACGCAAATATATAACTCCCTTTACACTTAGCCCTGCTTTCCTGGTCATTCCCCCTTCTTCTCATTTCTTTCCCAGGAGAGCAACCCTGAGGCTCTGATAACATCCCTGTCTCTCCTTCCCTGCCTTCCAGTCCTAACAATTAACCCCTTAATTACAATTAAGTTGTAATGCTGAATTATCTTTAAACAGGTGAAACAGATTAAGACTTCCAACCTCTGTCTGTTTGGGAATGCTCAGTTTGGAAACAACAGTTTGCCCACAGAAAGTGAGGACATGGTTAAACAGAGCGCCACTTTTGATTCTTATAAGCCACTGGTGAGTCCTTGGGAGTGAATTCACTTAGTAGCTATTCTCTGTGATGGTAGACTCGAATCATTGTGCGCCTGTCAGTTTAGAAGTGAAATAGATACTGAAATAAGGTTAAATTCTGAAGGGAACTTCTTAAACCTAAACCTTTAAACACATTACATGGTAGAGAAAGAAAAAAAACTTCCTTTACCCCTCCCCTCTGAAATTCCTTACCATCTCCAAGGCTGAATAATTATAAAGCTACTCTTTCAGGCCATTGGAACCTCCAACAGGAGTACTCCTTTATCCATCAGAGGGGATACACTGTAGTGTTTTGGGGAATTCCACTTGATCTGGAAAAGAAATGTATGCCATAATTGTAATGGTTGTTGCAGGTTGTAATTGAGTAATAGGAAGACGTGTGCAAAGATCATATAAAAGTACTTTCATCTCCTCAAATGCCATTTTGGTTTTTAACTTTACTGAATATTTTACATAGAAAATAAGTGCAAGCTTCTGTTTAATAACTGATAATTTATTATGATGCACATGCAGTAATCTTATCTGCCAGCATGGACAGGAGATTTCCTTTACTACGCATTCATATCTTTCAAAAGTAGGAATTATCCTATGAACTATATGCACTGTTAAGTAAGAAAAGCCAATACATTATATAGCTGTCAAATATATGTATGCTTGCACCATGTGTCACAAGGCACCATACAATTGTACTAAAGGCAATACAGTTGCCCCTCCATTCTCATGGAGCTGAGATCCGCTGACTTAAATATTCACAGAGGGGCGACCTCCTTTAACTTTAGTGGGGTGTGCACTGGTGGGTGTCTGCCCCATTCAAGCCTATGGGGTTTGAATATCGGCGAGTCTCCGTTTTCGCGGGGGTGGGTGAGTGGGGGGTCCGGAACAGATGTTGTTTAGTTTATTTTTCTAAAAATATACAACCAAATTCCTGTGTTCAGGTACCTGTGTCAGTAAGAATAGCATTCATGAATCATGATAGAAGAACTTTACAATGTTTGTTATCACATTAATCTCTTTATGAACTCTAGAAATCTTAAAATGCCTATCTGGATTGTTTATAGCTTTTTAAAAAACAATACCTCTCCTTTGATTCACAGACACAAAGATTTACTTTCTTCTGGAGTGGGTGTGTTTGTTGGGCTATATGATTTGTAAAGATTGTTTTTTAAACTGCTCGTTATTTAATTTCAACTCAGGTAAATAACACTCAGCAAGAAATGAATACACAGTTGCGTCCCCTGCTGTTTGGAGGAATAACTAATACACCAGCCACTGTGGAATCTCCCCAGTTATATGGTAGTTGGTCAACATGTAAAGATGATGCTAATGCTGTTCCTTCTTTACATGACCACACCAAACAAAGGTAAGAAGTGACTGCCATTTTATGATACTTCCTGTTAATTTCTTTTGAGTGGAACAATGGATTCTGGATTTTCAGTATACCTTTTTCATGCTTTAAATGCTAGCAGTTAGGTTCCTTAACATGCTATGATTGGTTAGGGTGAGGTGTATTGTTGTGGAATCATCGAATCCTAGAGTTGGAAGAGACCCCAAAGGCCATCCAGTCCAACCCCCTGCCATGCAAGAACACACAATCAAAGCACCCCCAACAGATGGCCATCAGCCTCTGTTTAGCTAAGCAGAGTTTTGGAATAAAAAAACTGATTTTTACTTTTGTGAGAAGCATAGTTTGTTGCAGCTGGTCACTTATAAAGCTTAAAACAGTGATTGTGCTGGGCTGGACACTGTTTCATGGGCTAACAAAGGTCTCATTCCCACTACATAATAAATCAGTTTTCAAACCAATCTGAACTGGTTTAAATGGCTCTTGTTTGCATTTGCACTGAATTTTTAGTGTGGTTTGCTGGGGGGGGGCAGCGCTAAACCCATTTAAACCAGTTCTTCTGGATCTGCAGCATTCCCCACTTCTTTTGAAATGAATCGATTCAACGCAAGTGTGAACATGCTGTTTGATTCGGTTGCTGTGGCATGGTCACCCCTGTGAGGCGACTCCATGTTGAATTGATCCATTGCTGAACGTGAACGTGAAGTAGATTAAATTGAAACGGGGAGATTCAATCACGGCTTGAATAGTGTGAATGTCTGTTCGGCATTAATGATTTATTTTTGTAGTGGAAACTTCATTGCATATCACAAATGCTGTAAATTAATCATAATCTGGTTGTAAATCATTACAATGCCATTATAAATCAATCATAATGTCATCATAAATCTGTGATGATGCTATAAGAAATTAATCATAAATCAGTCTCTGTCTAAGATAAATCATCATGTATCACAAGTTGCATGTACATTCAGGTTGATCGGATACAGGGCATGAAGTTTCCATACTTAGTCAATTGTTGAGCAGAGCTTCCTTCTGCTTCTGTCAGTTAAATCCCAGAGTAAGGGCTTTACCCTACCCAATCAGTGTGATTTAGCCAGACTGGGCACATGGAGGTATGTCCTACATCTGCCCTGACTGCAATATACCACCCCCATTTCCAATGACTTTGTTATGCCTCATAGGTTCCCCATCCTCCACATCATATCCTACATTGCAGAGCAGCAGAAAAACAGGTCGCTTTCTCCACACCACATGAATCCTTACTTGTGCCTTCAGGCATGATAGGGATGAGCACTCCTTGTGGTGTAACACTTTGCAGGAAACCATTGGATTTTCTTGACATGCCCTAGCACAGCTCTGGGGTACTCTTATTTTTAAAGTTTAAAAACTGAAAGACCACCTTTGGGTAATCTTTGGTACCACCTTTGGGTAGCCTTGAACAGTGACTGACATGCCAGTCTTCCCCTCCCACAAACACACAACATTCTCTGAAAGGAGCATAGCAACATATTATTTACAGGTAATGTAGCAAACTACTATGGCACATTCCACCCCAAGTAATGAGTAATGGGAATGAGGATGGGCAGGATGCAGTACTAATCAAACACAGGACAGCAAGATTTCCTCCCACTTCTCTGAAATCCTGTACTATAATAATACATAAAGTTCAAGCTCTGGCTTATTCTTACTCATCCTGCTGAACAAATGGTTTGCTTAGCAGGTAGATTGTGAAAACTTGTCTATATCAAGCAATAACTATATCTCTATTTCATACTGTGTTGGTTCCTCTGACTCCGAAGGGCTATGTGTGTAAAATGTAAGTGTTCTTATCTTTAGATGATTTATTGATACAAATGAATTCTGTCATTTGCCGTTTTACATTCTTTTCTTTATAAGTTTTTATCTTGCTTTTATATATTCAATTCTATATATTCTAGAAAGTGTCTTGCAGAACTGTAAGTCACATAAAGATTCTGACATGAAAGAAATTTATAAAGGCTTTATTAAGAGGATTCATTTTCCTTTGTTTTTTTTCTTCTATTTTCAGGGCACAAGAAAATCTATCATATTTTGGTGATGGCCCTGATGGGCTTGGTTTAGTGACAAACATCTTAGAAGAGCCAAACAAGCAAGAACCTGTTACAGACTGGTAAACTGAAACTTGTTTAGATAAATAGTTACTTTAAGGTAGCACATAAGCTTAATTGAAAATGTTCCCTATATCTCAGCTGTGGGAAGATCTAAGTTCATAGGTACTTCTATGGATCAAAACACAATGCAGAAATAATCCAGTTTGAAACTGCTTTAACTGTCCTGGCTCAATGCTAGGGAATTCTGGGATTTGTAGTTTTGTGAGACATTTAGCCTTCTCTGTCAGAGAGCTTTTGTGCCACAACAAACTACAGTTCCCAGAATTCTCTAGCACTGAGCCAAGGCAGTTAAAGTGGTATCAAACTGGATTATTTTTGCTGTGTGTTTTTGGCCCTTAGTGTAAATTTCATGTAAATAAAACTCTTACATAAGTGTGCAGTAGGCTGCAGCCTGAGCTTCATTTAGTTTAGATCTGTGTAAGATTGGAGATAGCTTAGTAGTTCTAAAACAGTGGAGCAGGATTCCCGAGGTATGTGTTTGAGAGATGCTCAAGGATGTGTATGTTTTTGTGTATGTGAGACTTGGAGACCCTGATCCTCCTCGTCCTCTTCTTTCCAAACTTTTTTTATGAGTAAAATTTATACATGCATTGAGTTAAATATTGAATTTACTTACCATACATACTTGACTATAAGTCAACCTCATGTATAAGTCGACAGCAGGTTTTGGGGCCAGAACTATGGATTTTGATATGACCCATGGATAAGTTGAGGGTAATATTTAGGGGCACATAACAGTGGATCTAAAGGATGAAGCAAAAGAAAGCAATGCCAAAGAACTTGTAAAATCCTAACAGGCATAACTGTTTGTGCTCATCCTAAAGTCTGGAGCAGGGAGGGGTAGGCAACCTTTCCCCTTTAAGGGCCGAGGGACTTCAGCTCCCAGAAGCCTCAGTCATGTTGGCCAATAGTCCCATGTTGGCCAATAGCTCCTGGGATTCTGGGAGCTGAAGTCCCTCGGCCCTTAAAGGAGAAAGGTTGCCTACCCCTGGTCTGGAGGGATGAGAGAGCAGAGAGAGGTCAGTTCTTCCAGGACAGATTATGTTCTTACCTTTCACCAAGGTATGGTTCCTTTTTTTGATGAAAATTAAAGTACAGAATTTACATTGACCCGTGGATAAATTGACTCAAGTCAATTTGTTGACTAAAATTTCTAGACTTATACATGAGTATATCTAGTAAATGAAACTGTTTTAATTTGAGCAATGTTATTTCCTTATCAAATGTTAAAATATGAATATACATGAATATGCGAATGAAAATATGCACACTAAATAAAATATTTTTATTCATATACTACACCGAGTGAGAAGGGGTGCAATGTCCACATATAGATGTAAAGGGGGGGGGGTTCCAAGGGTAAAAAGTTTGAGTACCATTGAGATAGCTCATCAGAGTTCATTGTGCCTGCCAGCAGTGATCTGCTATCATGTGAGATAGCTTCATATGCTTTATTCTAGAGAGAGAATATGTTTAACAGTGAAACATCTGTTGTCATTACAGGAATTCTCTATCAAGATTGTTTCCACCAGTATGGTCATCAGACTTTGAAAACTATGGCAGCTTCTCAGGGCTTTTTCCTATAAAAGGTTTCGAAAATGAAGACTGTAATTTAGTTGGTATACAGAAGCCTTGTGAAGAAAGCTTGGAAAAGTCATCCTCTGTAGAATTATTTAAAAAAGAACCTGATGATCGCTACGTTATACATTCCTGGCTTGCAACTTCACAGCCTGTCATTCAGTCACCCAGTGAAATCTCGAAGAGTGCTAATCCAGAAAACAAGGCTTTTAAGAATGGTGGAATCAATCATCTGGGCAGCTTTGCATATGTATGCAATTATGACAAACAATTAAACAGCGGCAGTGGGAACACTCCCTTTTCTCAGTCTCGAATAAAAGATACCAATGCTTACAAAGAATGCCAAAAAACAGACAGTGCAGGAGGCGTGGTTGGGAGAAATGGAACAGAAGGATCGAGCACGTATTTCACACACTTGCCTAATTCTGCAGATAGAATATGGGGACCAGTGATCAAGGAAAACAATTTGTGTCCCAAAAGATGTACAGGTTTTACAGCTGCTCATGACTCTGGACCCTTTGGCTGTTCATCGTCACACTCTCTCAGTCAAGCACTTAATAAGGAAAATAGCTTTCCTGATGGCATGAATACAAAATTTCAGAACAGCTACATGCAAAACATCTCCAATAGCACCAGTATAGTGACAAATTTTGGTCATACTGAAAGTAAGATCCCTGCACATCCTGGAAAAGGCTCCAGTAACCAGTTGCCTCTAAAACCAGATGCAGAGAATATGAATTCATCTTACAATGGGTATACATGGCTAGAAATTAAAATGCAAAGTCAAATGGCTACATCACATGTAACATATGGGAACCAAATGCAAGTAGGTTCTCAGTTGTCTTCACAGCCTTCAGCTCGGTCAAATGGGTCTTCCACAAATGAATCAGTCACCCAGCCTCCCTACTCACATATGTCACCAGTGGTATCCTCAATAAAAGACAGGAAACAGCAATTATTCACTGATGTTTCCAACAGTTCTGGATTTTCCAGTTGTACAGAAAGTCAGAAACATCATAACCCTATTGGACACTCTCAGAATGATTCCTTAGCTAGTACAGAGGGGTGCTATAGTAAAATGCCAAGTAATGTTTCCTCCAGTGCTATATCACAGCAATATTCTGTAAACCATTCTGCACAGTACCACAGATTTCACATTAAGGAGACTCGATACAATACTGATGAGAGAAAAGGGCAGAATGAAAGAAGATGTAAAAATAATTGGATCCAACCTTCAGGCTATGTAAATCCAGCTCCAGATCGAACACAATTTGATCTATTGAGAAGAAAACAAGAACAAAATGATGCTACCTTAACTGATTGTCTCAATCCTACTTTCCTTCCTCTTTTCCCACTAGTGTCTGGTTATAAGCATGTGCCTAATTTTTCTCCGTTCAGTCCGCATCCATTTTCATCACCAGTTAATGCTGCATTTTCCCTGTTGCCATTTCCATTGTCTGAACTTGTTGATCTTCTTCATTATGAAGATTTCCCCCATTTAAGTCCTTTCATTAATGACCTCTGCAGTGGAGATTTAGCTGCACCATACTTTGCCTTTCCTCCACCTCTTAACCACTACAGGCCTCCAAAGAATCGTAGTGGACCAGCAAATGAGCTTCATATTCATCTGGAAGAGTGTTATGAACAATTGAGAGCTCTAGAGAGGGAACGGAAAAAGGTAAGCAATGTAGTTTGTGGTAAGCTTAAACATAGGTGGAATTAACAATAACATAAGCAAAGAAATCTGCTTCTGTTGATTAGGTATACCATGTACCATAGATCTTTTCCAGGTGACAACTAGGGCAAAATAAAAGGGCTTCTTGAATGTTTGGTTCTGATATTTAAGCAGCTGTCAAATATAGCTCGATCTATAGAAGATAATAACCTCTTTGGGAAATCTGAATTGTTTAATGTGAGATCTAGTTGTGAAAACTAATGTCAAAATCAAAATTTTGGTCTACACTTGGTATTCAGATGAAGAGTCCAAACACTTTAGCAACAACTCTTGATTAAGACTTCTCATGATTTGCGCCTGGGATATCTAATTTCCATATCCAATGTAAACAAGGTTAATTAGATTAGAGGTTTACCGTAATTGTTTTTCATGGGATGCTTGCTTTGCATCTATTATTTCACATTTGGAAACGAGAAATCTTTACTAAGAAGCAGTGTGGTAAAATGATGAGTATGGAGCAAAGGATAAGATGGAAATAGTAATATGAATTACAGAAAGATCATTCAAATGCCTCTGAATGTGGAATCATCTTTTATTTCCTCCTAACTTTAAGAAGGAGAATCTCTACTATTTAGGAATTTGTGGTTTGGATTCATTGAATTCTGTGTGCGACTTCCTATAAAAGCATGGAAAAAGCCCAGAAAAAAAAGAGTTGATGGATCAATCAGGCCTACCATTTTAGCCCACTACTGATTATTGAATTGATTATTTTGAGGAGGACACCTTTTCCTTTAGTGGCAAGGTTGCGTAGTATAGATGTGCAATCTTCTAAGTTCTCCTGTAAGGCTAACATAGCTTCCTAGTGTCTAATAATTGCATACTATTGCTCTATGTTTATTCAGGCCTACAAAACATCATCTGCTCAATGTTTTTTTTATTTTAGTACCGGTATTTATTTTGCAGCATTCACTATGCAGAAAGGACTAGAGAAAATGGGTGGGGGCATGGCTGGAACACGGGAATAATTGCTTGTTTGTATGGTAGAAAATAATTCAAATCCACAGTATTTGCATTAGTTAACTGCTTTTTATCTGGCTTTTGATGTGGTGACATTACCTAGAAACACTTACTTTTTTATTGTCAGCTAAAAATGCATAATGTATAATGTCTTTACCATGAGTTTGAAAAATAGGATATGTCTTTAAAATACAAATGGGGAAATGGCAATAAAAAATGGAACATGCCATGATAGATTATTTTGTTATGTTCTCTTCAGACAGAGGCAGATCTAGCAAGAAATTTCCCAGGGAAGCGAGTATCCAGTTCAAGTAACACTCCGTTTTCTCGGCTTCCTGCTAAGCCTTCCAGAGTGGATCGTCTGATTGTGGACCAATTTCGAGAGCAGGCAAGGGTAAGCATTTTTTAAGGATGTCCTTAGGACAGCCTTTCCAGATTCATGTAAAGGATGCATTAGCCAACTTTAAAAAAATAATAACAATAATCTTGCACCTAACTTCACTTAAGGAAAAATAGAACTGTAAATTACTGTAAACAGTGGCAGTGGGTTCTGCAGTATATCCTTGCACATGGCGGGAGTATGTGAAGAGAGCTAGTGTGTGAAGTGGGGGCACAGGTCCTGGTCCTATCCCTGACCCTGTGTGCTTTCCAATCCTCTCTCCATTCTCTATGCATTAAATGAAGATGAGTGCAAAGGTGGGACAGAGTTTTGTGACGATTGATATCAGCATCTGAGTTTCTGTGAAAATGTTGAATGAGCTTGTCCAGAGCTTTAGAACTAAACATTGTACTTATAATAACGACACATATGTGTTGATTAGCACTGACAGAAGAGCTTCAGCTTTAAAAATGAAACCAACATCTGAAGATTTTCGTCAGTTAGATGAACAGGTTGAGATTTTATCAAGCCAAAATTAGAAGGATTTTTCCCCAGAAATCTAAAACTAGGAAAGTTGCCATTTTTTGGTGGGCTGTCATTTTCCCTTGGAACAAGTTGACAGTCAGGGTGGGAGAAGGTTGGGGGTGCCTTCTTCATTTGAGGTTTTTAAGCAGAGGTAAGGTGTCCATCTTTTAGGGATATGATAGATGGCTATTTTCTGTATCAGCATGGGGTTGGAATATATGACCATTGACAGCCCTTACAACCTTATAAATTTGTGCTTCTTTGCTTTCACACATACCAGGAACAATGCAACAATGCAGTTGGCCCTCCATATCCACAGAGGCAACCATTCATGGCTTTAAAATATTTTTTAAAAATGAATTCAAAAGCAAATCTTGATTTTGCCATTTTATATAAGAGACACCATTTCACTGTGCCATTGTATATAAAAGAATTTGAGCATCCACAGATTTTGGTCTCCACACGGGATGCTGGAACCAAACTCCAGCAGATACCAAGGCCCCACTGTACAGATGAGTCTGGTTAGAGTCTTGCATCTTGATTATGAAGTGTTGCATTGCTGTTTCTTCTTTCTCAGCCTTGCTCATGTAATACATCTCATGTTAAAGTGATGACTGTCTCTTTTGTTGACAAGCGAATTGCCTGAAACAACTTTTTCTCCAAATCTTTTTCTGCTTTAATGGTTTGGATTTTTACAAAGTCTTCACTCAGTGTGCAATATTTAGCCATTGATTATAAGAGCCCTGATGGTGCAGGGTTAACTGCCTGTACTGCAACCACTCACTCACAAACCATAAGGTTGTGAGTTCAATCCCAGCTAGGGGCTCAGGGTTGACTCAACCTTGCATCCTTCCAAGGTTGCTAAAATGAGTACCCAGCTTGTTGGGGGCAATTGGCTTACACATAGTAAACTGCTTATGGAGTGCTTAAGTGTATTTGTAAGGTATAGAAATGTAATTACTATTGCTATTGTCCTTTCTTTGTGGCTACAAGGAGACTCAGGTTTGGGAGGCACAAAACCAAACTGCAGAGCCTTATGAATTGATTGTGGAAACAAATTTGAAATTAGAGCTCTGGCACTCAAGTAGAATGTGCCTGATAACAGAATGAGTGCCTAGCTGGCTCTTTTTCAAAGATTAAAAAGTTCAATGAAACATTTCAACTTTTTTTTTTTTTTTTTTAGGTATACACTATAATTGAAAAGATGGAGCATGTATGTGGTAGTCCTGTTCATAGAAATATAACAGCTACTTTGGGACGTCACCTGGAAGCCATCTGGGCTACTCAAGCAAGACGCAAGGCTGAAATTGTTAATTCTGTTAATCCTCAAAGGCAAAGAACATCTCGGTATAATAATGAAAAAGGCAAGTGATTTCTATTTGATTATTGAGAAACTTGCCTGTTATTACTAGACTTTGGGCCTTTAAAGACTGCCAGAAATAATCCAGTTTGAGACCACTTTAACTGCCTTGGCTCAGTGCTAAGGAATCATGGGAACTGTAGTTTATTGTGGCACCAGAAGTCTCTGACAGAGAAAGCTCAATGTCTCAGAAAAAAACTACAATTCCCATGATTCCCTAGCACTGAGCCAGGACAGTTAGTGGTTTCAAACTGGATTATTTCTTGCAGTCCGTAAAGGCTCTTTGACACAATAAAATAAGTTATTATTTATCATACGGACTTGATTAAGTCAGAATAGATTACCTATGTATACATTTGGAAATTTAAAACCCTGTTTTTGTTACTTGATAGTGCCTGCATTTTTGTGGGAGGCAGAGCAGTGCTACACAAAGTAGTGGTGCATAGCTATTGCCAGGCCAGAAGCTATGAGGTGATAGTCCTTAGGGTATTTCCTGGAAGTAAAGAAAGAAATAGTTGAAGCCAGTGGGCACAAATACAGAACTAGTCCGTCCCTGGCACATTGGAGAATAAAAATTGCCAGTCTTCCACATCAGATAGCTTGAGAAGCACTGTCTTAGAGGAAATTACAGTGGGCCCTCGGTATCCGCAGGGGATCCGTTCCGGATCCCCCCACTGATACCAGAATCCATGGGTGCTCATGTCCCTACATGGCTGCACCACCATAAAAGACAATGGCACTTTGGAGGAGCTTTCTCCTCCTCCTCTCCCCCGCTGCCTCTTTCTCCTCACTTCTCCTCCACCTCTTCCCTGCTGCTGCTTCCTTCTCCTCCTCTTTCTCCCACCAAGTCTTCCTCCTTCCGCCTTGTGCTGCGCTGCACCTTCCTCTTCCTCCTCACGCTCACCTTGCCTTTCTCCTCCTCTTCCTCTTCTTCCCGCTGCGCCTTTTTCCTCCTCCTCTTCCTCCCATCTCATGCCTCGCCTTCCTCCTCCTCCTGCCTCATGCTTTGCTGCGTCAGATCGCACCTTCCTCTTCTCTTCTTCCTCCTCTGCGAGCTTGGATGGCAAATCTGTGGATAAGGAGGGCCCACTGTATTCTTCATTCTCTAATACACTCCAGCAACATTGGCTATCTGGGTTTTAAATATACTTTAAAATGCTTTCCCTGTTTATTTGGGAGCACATGTTAATCAAGTAAATGGTAAATATATCAGCACGAGAGTCATTTTCCTCACTGTTTCAAGAAAGAAAGAAAAAACCTAAAGCTTATTTTTTTAAAAAAATAAGGCTATTATCTTGTGATCTTAACAGCAGTTTTGTTGTTCCAGCAGTTCCTCAAGAACTGTTCCTCATTTTCAGTGTACCAATAGCACCAAACATATTTCTTGTTTTTCAGTGCTGCTCTGCATTCAGTGAATCCATGTTTCAGTCATGTAGGTAAAGACAGTGACTTACCATAAACAGTAGGGCTAGATAGTTAGACAGTAAGAGACACTCATCCAGACATTGAGCTTAATGCTCTGTAAGAAAGTAGATCATAATGGGTTAGTCAGATGGAAGTTGGACCAAAGTGTTGATTCAACCACTGGAACTAGGTGAAAAAGAAATGTATGTAATAATAAAATAAATTAATAAAATATCAGCAGTGGATTGATATAATAACTTTCAATGATCTACTTATACAAGCAACAGAAAAATGCACAAAAATTGTAATAATGGAAGAGGACATTCCTGCATTCCATTTTGTTTTTGTTGTGAAGGAATCTGGACTCAAACCTTGTGACAGGTGTATTCAAATACCAACTGGGACAATAGGAATACAGCTCTTACACACAGTTATAAAACTTTGTGTGTCTAAACATTCATTAATATTTCAGAAGGATTCTGGACCTAAGGTTTAGATCCCACTCAAGATGAGTGCTGAAGCTGAATGTAATAGGATCTGGAAGACTCAATTATACTCCTACTGATGCTCCCTTCTGCGGAGATCTGTATTTAAGTCCCATAGTACAAGATGCATGGAGCTACATGCATGTCTGTTTAATTTTGAAATGCAGATTTGGAAGTCACAAGAAATTAATAGGATGAATACATATCCTGAAATAATCCCATCCCTAGCCTACTTCTTCAGAATTTCCACTAAACTTTCTCTTAAATTACTGCAAAAATTCACCCTGTTGAATTTGCAAATAATTATATACTTATTTTATTATAGATATCCTTGCTCTGGCAGCTGCCATTAAAGAACTGGCTTTCTTCACACGAAAAGCACGTACAGCTTTATGGTGTGCTCTTCAGATGACTCTTCCAAAAACATCCGCGAGCACTCTGGTAAAAAAGGAGGAAGTGGAAAAGGCATTGCAGGAACTCTGTCCTGCAAATGGCAGTTTCCAAACGAACAATGTTATGGGGTACGAAGGCAAACGAAACAAGAGGGAAAACTGTGGCGAACCGCAACAGGTCATCAAATGAGCAGATTCAAGCAAATATGAAAGCAGGGTAGAAGATACTCCACATTCTTGGCAAATCTAGCTGATCCGTGCTGTATTTCCACTGCTGTTATTCAAGTCTAGATACATGTGTTCCTGTAAAAGTGTTACAGCAGTCTTCATACTGGTAGTTTGTGTCTTCAGTGTAAAACATACAGGGTTGACTAAACAGAGACAAGCAATAGTAGTGTGTCCTCTTGAGCACAGATCCAAAGCTGTGACTCGAGCCATTTACTAGGAAACTATCAGGTGGTCTAGCCAGTTCTGTTTTATAATTTAGCACATTTTTCAATGCCACTGAAAGCTTTCATTTGTTCATTTTGTAATAATAATGTTCCAAGTGCCAAAGTTATTTACTAAATATTGTTTTTGATTTTTAACTGTGTAATACACCTTTCTGTTTTGTTATCATCAGGAGTTGAGGTTCTTGAGTTCATTTCCAACGGTTTGGCTCAAGTATTCAGCAACAAATATGAACATAGTAAAGCTATGTTTTTATCCTAAGTTTCCATTTGAACTAATTCAAACTTCAATTTTTGTATGTCAGATGATACAGCAGAACTTGTTTGGAAAGGAAAACGGAAGTAGTTCTGAATGCAGAATGTTAAATGTTGTATTATGGTGAGGATTAGACAAAGAGATTAAATTGTTTAGCACTAGAAATGGAAGACTAATGCCTTAGTGGCTTAAATCTAATATTTATAATGGTATGCACTTCATGAAAAATGTAGTGATTAATTATTTGAGTATTTATTTTAAGGGTTAATATATCTATATATCTATATATTCTTATTTTACTGTACACTTTGATCCCTTACCAGACCTAATAATCAGTCTTAATGTATGCTCAGGGTCTGTACGTGTATATATAATCGCTAAGTATATACACTGCATTATGTTTGTGAGATGGGATGTTTGTAGAAAAAGTTCCTTAAAACTAATTCTATACTAGGTTACCAAAGCTGGCTGATTTTGTTTTAGCATGAAGAAATTTTGTATGTTAAATCACTGTTACTAGACTTCATGCTGTGACTTGGACAATCAGAGATGTTACGTGCCATTGTGAATGTACAAGTTGAGAACTGGAACCAGTGGTGCTCCAGTGCAGATATCTCACTGGTATTCATTGATTTTGTTGTCTGAAAATACAGGCTTCCCATTTCATGATAATGTTGGGGACAGTTCCACAATAGAATCTGGAGTACATTTGTGGAAAGCTGTCCCTCTCATTGCAGTGAAGAAGGGGGCATCTGTAAACTTCTGTATATGCATGTGTTTTCCCAGAATTCCTGTGTGTCAAATGAATGTCTGGATTAGGTTTTAATGTCGGTGGGTGGTCCTTACTTATGAGTATTAACCTTTTAGCAAACTTGTAAAGGGTAAGATTACCTCTTTGTACTGATAACCAAACAGAGTGTTTGTATTTTAAATGTTAATAGAGTGAGCCGTTCCTTTGATTCTAAGAACTACGTTTAAAATCTGAGGGATACATGATAGAAAAAAATGTATATTTTAAAAACTAAGAACATGCTTCACTTGTTTAATATGTTAAATTGGACATTGCTCTCTGTAAGGTATAATTTGTTCATTCATCATATAACTCCCTAGTTTTTCAATTTTCAGCTTGTTAATATTTAGGATAGGTGCTATATAATGAGTACAAGGACATAGCTGTGTAACAGGAAGTTGCAAATACCTCATATGCTCCTTTTTTAGTCCCCAAACAAAGGAATAATAGAAGGGCACAATCTTCAGAGTACCATGTTCTTAAAAGAAAATGAAACAAATACATTTAGTCTTGCTTTACTTTTCGCCTAAGTATTAATGCTAAAGAAGTTAAATTTTGTGCATTTTGCACTAAATGCTTAAGGTCAAATCTTTTTTGTGGATCAGAGCTGTTTTCAAGTATGATGAGTTGACTGGATGTAACTTTTAGTAAGATTGCTATGTTAAACTGCAATTCAGTAGACTGTTTTTTCTGTTTATGAAATCATTGTATTTCTCCAAGACTGTAGTAATGAGTGTATTAGGCACACCGAATCTGTGTAAGTTGTTAACAGTGATTGTAATTCTTGTGCCTTTTAAAAGTGTTTAAGATATATAGCTGTATGCCCAGTTTTTGTTGCAACTGAGCAATATATTTAAAGGGATAACTATTAAGAAGCATTTGATAGCTATAGTTTTATGGTATGGATGTTACATAATCAGTTTCCAGTACTAGGATCCCAAGCTTTAGAATATTTACAGGGTGCCTGTTTTACTTATATTGCCTAGAAAAACACCTGTTCTCATCTGATTTGCTTTGGTTGCATTCTTAGCCCCTTTAAAGAAATGATAGTACAGTGTGTCCTATCTCACCAAAGGATGCAGTTACATTTTATGCATTTTTTGTAGAATCCAGTTTTCAACAGTATATATATATTTTTTGGTAGACATTCTTGTTTAGAATGATTCCTGGCAGTATTGCAGTGAGGTTTATTGTGCCTTTGGCTGATAATCACATGGTTCACTTACATAGTTAGGGCATGAATTGGATATGAAACAGAATGAATACATGGGTTCTTCAGCTGGAGCTTTATGACGCTTGTAAAGTGTTTAGCCCTAGATGCTAATCTGGGCCATTCCTTATATTGTCTGAACAAAGGTGTGTTGGGAGTTTCTCTTCACCCTGCCTCTGCAAACTCATGGAGCAGTCTGAGATTGCCAGCATGTGCCTGTTCCTTAAAAGTTCTTCAATAAGTCCACCTTTTCAAGTCATTTGTAGCCAATTAGAAGTGGCACTCTATTAGCTTTGTAGAAATCACTTGCTTTTGAATAACATGAAAAATTAAGCTGTATATGTAATTTGAACACGAGGTTATCGGTATAGGAACCAATGCAATTCTTTAATCCTGTGATTTGGGCAAAAACATTTACTGCTTCTCCGTATGCAGTGCACTGTGAGGTCCCTACTCCTTGCTAAATTTCCCAGTGATGATTAATACCAGATGTATTAAATTATGCAGCATAGATATGCAAATGTAGATTTTTCTAATTCATTTGTTTTAGCAGATTTCTCTGTGATGGTACGTGTATTGCAAACTTCTTGTAAAGATTGGTTCTTGCTGTGGGTGTGGATGCTGGTGAGGAGAGTAGTAATGACAGGTTACCAAATCACTCTAAAGTCCAGTGTCAACTGAATCTGTTTTTGGCTTCTTGTTAGTAGTTTTGTTTATTTCTGTAGCACTTCTTAATGTTGAAAGTCAGTTTCTACATGAAAGTTGCAAAATTTAACCTTGGAGTGGACTTTAGTTATGGTCTCTCACATAGGTGAATAGTATAATGACTTGAATCAAGAGAAAGTAAATGGAGGATGGCAGGAGCGAAGAGTTTGTCTAACTCCCCACGTAGCACTCTGCTTTCTATCCAACCCTTAGTGAGTGCTGAGAACTGAAGCAGAAATCAGCTATGAAACCTGCTCTTGCTATTTCCCGATTTGTGGGAGCAGAGAGAAACTGTTTTGTAAACAGAACTCATAGATTTTTAGAGTCAGCCCTTCAGCCTCTGCAAAAATACTGACCCACAGATTACTACAGCTGCAAAATTTGCAGTGTTTGGGCCTCAGTTTAGAGAATTATTTAGGCTTGAAGCTACCTGAAAGGGCTTGTGTACCAATATCATGCACTGGGCTTTTGAAACTAATTTCAATTGTGGCTTGCCATCTGGCACAAGGACCTTTTATTTTGAGCAAAGCCCTACTAGACATATGGAATGTTTTGCAGTTTTCTCTAGACGGGGAAATTGTGTCAGCACATGATAATATGATTTACTCTTAAAGGCATTTATTGCCCTTGATTTTAGTTATTTGTTTTGTTCTCATTGATTATCTTGCATCAACAAATTCCAGAATGAGATTTGTTCGGGGTTGCTTTTCTTTTAAAGCTGAATATGTTTCTGCGACAGCTAGTGGACAAACTTTCAAATTTTTGAGAATTCAGCATTCTCTCTCTCTCTCTCTTTTTATTTTGATTTGTCTTTTATAGAAACCCAGTTTGAAATGGTTCCCTGCATGGTTTTATGAGTCTCAATCACCAGCACACTTAAACCTTTGGTAGCTTTCTGTCAGTTTGTGAAAATGAATAGTTGTACTTAATGGTTTTACAGTAGACTTTCATAGCATCTGACAGCTTGTTTTTAAAGACTTTTTTTCTCCTAACCTTCCATTTGTTTTAAAAGCATGCATATATTCATCAAGCTTTATAGCAATACTACCAATGCCAAAAAAAAAAAAAAAAGGTTATTTGGCTTATGGTCAGTCAGGCTGAGGGCTGAACACACAATACCTTAAATATGTAGTGTGTAGTTTATGATCCTACTTTTTTTTGCAAGGAAAAACGTGCAGCTCCAGTCTATATCAGAACCATCACATAAAGGTGGGGGAGTTTTCAAGCATCCTTGTTATTTTTTACCTTTCCCCCTTGTTGAGATCTTTAAAAGGCCGGTGTGTGTGTGTGTTCATTGGCACCACCTATGGTAAACGGATCTATAATTGTTTGTTCTCTTAGCTACTTTGCCAGGGAAGCTTTAATAATTATGTTTGCTTACTGAATTGATGAGATGGAGGGTTGACTTGAAATAAATCAGGACAGAAAGTCACTCTTTGTTTGCAGAACCATTGGCTTTGTTCCAGATTTCTCAGAGTAGTTCCACTGAAATCAAATTATCAATGAGGCTTAGGTTAGTCATGTCTCTGAATAAGTTAATTCTGATTAAATCTAGAACCAACCGATAGGATTTTCTCTCAAATGAAGCAATATCCAGTGTGTTTGGAAACGTAAGCATGCTTTTTATGTTCATTATAAATAATGTGAAGATTAAAACATCAGTTTTTTAGTAAACTGTTTTAGTATAATGCCTTGTTCATCTTTGGCCAGGCTTTTTGAATAGCAAAAATGTGTACACTGTTAGTAATATGAAAAGCCTATTATGGAGACACAGCAAATTGAACTGAAATATGTTAACAGTAAGATCAGTTGATGTAAGACTTCATCATTGGACAGTTCAGGTGCTGATTCATTGTGTCTGGAAACAACTGTGGTTCTGAAAACTGCAAAACTTTTACATCTACCTCTCTTGACACTGGCCTGTGGGGGTCTCTTTTGTTATTGCATTAAGTGAAAAAGAATTTGATTTAGCCAAGGCTAGCTCTTCTGTTAGAGGATGTCACTTTAACAGGTGTTCACTTGTAAATTGCAGTAACACAATTATACCACAGAAGAAAGATGTAAATTATTATAATACCTTGAAAAAGGTTTATTAAAATTTATGGTGAATACTTTCAAGAAATCATGGTGAGTGAAAAGTTCCAACGTTGTCTTGATATGTAATTTTTTCTCTCTCTAAATTGGCATGATTGCCAATATTCTGTTCTGTTAATGATCAGCTGCTGTTTTCTGTGTATGACTTTTATTTTGATAATTGTTATTGAATAACTGTTATGTGTGCTGGCTAACACTTAATTAAAGTATTTAATATTTAAATTACAGTGGCTGTGGTTGCGTGATTTCAAAAATTTTTTGGGGAGAAGTACCAAGTTAGGAAGAAATTGATGGATCAATGTGGGTAGAGGCCTTTGCTATCCAGTGTGTGTTTACTCAGGAGTGAGCCACACTATTCATGGGGATTGGTAGTTTATTCTGACTGTAGAGATACTACTTATACAAATCAGAAAAGATAATCAAATTAAAGGAGTACTAATTCATAAACAAAGTTACAAAGTTCGAGCCTACGCGGATGATGTTGTTTTGACCTTATCTAATCCTGTTACATCTATTCAAAGAGTGGTGACCATCCTAAAATTATACAGGGTAGTAAGCCTTTCTAGGATTGCAGCCATAGTATGTTTAGGTCATATATACAAGCTCTTTAAGCTATTCTTCAGACGCAGTCCTATTTCAGTACCTTTAGTAGTACAGGTTGAGTCTGTCTCCCTTATCTGAAATACTTGGGACGAGAAGTGCTTTGAATTTTGGAGTTTTTCGGAATATTTGCATACACATAATAAGATATCTTGGAGATGGGACCCAAGTCTAAACATTAAATTCATTTTTCGTATACTCCTTATACACATAGCCTGAAGGTAATTTATCCACAATATTTTGGTCTAGTTTTGGCTGCAGGTGTAGAGCTTCTCCATCTTCTGTTTCCAATAATGCAGTCTGTCTGATTTTTGTATTGGTCATCTGGTGGTGTCCACGCATACAGTCTCCTGCCTTGTTATAGGAAGAAAGGGTTTGTAATGAATAGACTGATGGTCTCGCAAAACTTATCAGTTGCTTTCTTGCTTCATTTCTTGATCATACTCCAAATCTTACTATTGTGTTTGATGTTCAGCTTCCTACGTTTGCATTCCAGGCGCCTATGGTTAGCAAGAAATCCTGTTTTGGCGTGTTATTAATTTCTTTCCAGACTCCTTTGAAAAAATCTCTTCTTCCACCTCAGCTATTGAGGTCCAAAAGCTGATTAGCAACCAGGTTTTAACTTGGTGCCTGAAGGACGTGTGGTAAGTATGGTACCAGTCAGAGGGCATTCCACGATTCTACATGCCCTTCCATGAACCTCCCAATGTTCCTCAGGGGTCATTTAGATGCTTTTTTAAGTGCAACAATGCAAATAATCTCACCCATTCTGGGTTTTTTGTTCACAGTACGGAACTGTATCGCTGTGCATCTCTGCGAGTTCCATTGCTCACACATGTCAGCACTTGAATAAAGATGGAGTCGACAATATGAATGCATTTGGAGCATCTTCAAGGCATGCAGAGTTTTACTCCGGGTCTATTCACATCAGTTATTTACACTGCCAACAATGCAGAGCTTTAAAAAAAATTCTTGAGGGAAAAAACCCAGTATCAATTATCACAGGTTGAGTGGGTTTTTTGGCAGCCCCCCAAACTTAATGAGATGCATTCAAGATGCATGTGAACAATGGCAGTTCAACCCAGAGTCATCCTGGATTATTATCATCTGAATTGGGCCTTAGAAAACATTGGGCAGGAGTCCAGTGTATTTTAGAGCTGTGGTTTGCAGTAGACATGAGGTGTTTACACAATTTGCCCCTCAACAAATGAAAAACAGTTTTTTGTGGATTTTTCAGGCTATATTGCTGGAAGAATTTATCCCTGATGTTTCGCCTGCATCCATGGCTGGTATCTTCAGAGGTTAGGTTGGAGGCATGGAAGTGAGTAGGATCTATATATATACATACTGTATGGCCCTTGGCTGGGAGGAGATGATTTACATATAATTAAATGAAAAGCAGATTGGTTAAGACTGTAATCCCATGCAAGTCTGGAAGTTTAAATCAATTCAGTAGCACTTTATTCTAAGTAAATGAAAATGGGATTTGATTGTGTGGCATGACTTTCATGTTTGAGTTATTTGGATTCCAGCTTAGTGTTGATTTAAAAAACAACAGGCTTGTGTTTTTCATAAATAACTTATTGTTTTATGTCACATTTGTTTGAGTTTGCGTTATATGCAATCTAAAAATGCTTTACTCTTGGAAGCACACGGAAATACAAAAGAGCATCCTCCACTAACACCCACTTTTCATATGTCAAGTGGCAAAATGTGAAAGGCGACAGATAGATTTACTTCATTCTAGAAAGCAGCATTTTCTCTTTCAGTTGTCAAAAATGATAACCTGTTTGGGTTAGTGGTGGGAAATGGCCCTTTATCAAAGAAACAAGGCCATTGTTGTTGCTTAAAAATGCTGCATATTTACTATTGTGGTGGTGGGTTTTTTTAGACTGTATATTTTAACAAGCAAGGTCTTCAGAAGATGTGATAAGAGCACATATACTGTATGCAAGAATATGGGAGGAAATGATCCTCTCAGATAAACAACTGGCTTTTAAAAAAATATGATTATTTTGAAAAAAGATTAACACAATTTGAAAAATAAATCATTGAATAAATTTTAAAAAATGAATTGATTCCTTTAATAATGTACTTAAAGAATGAATGGGGAGATGTGTTTATAATTGGCTTGGATTGAGATAAGTTAGATAAAAATGTAGAAATGCATTTAGATAATTTTTTGGGAGTTAAGAAAATGTTTAGATATACGGAAGTAATTATTTGTAAATTAACATTAGGAAAAAGAGTTATAGGAGCTGTTTCTTTTTGTTTGTTTGCTTTGTATTTTTGGGGTCTATGTACTTATTTGTTTTTATTTAGTTATTTGTTGGTCCTTCTTAATATGTTATATTTAGTCCAGTACACTTTTTTAAAATCGATAAAGCATTTTATTTCAATTAAAAACATTAAAAAAATGAGAGAGAGAAAAAAAAAGAAAAAGAAAGAAAGAAAGATTTGATGAGAGGCTGCCCTTGATGACAAATTATGACTTGGAGAGTCTTCTTGGTTAGGAAACCAGTGTTTTGGCAAAGACATTTCACACCAAAGCACTGGAGAGTTTCTAAGGATTAAGAGGATTAATCTTAATTGGATGGATCCCATCTTGGTCATGGTTAGAGCAAATTCCTTGAAATATTGGGACTTAAAGAAGTCATGACTTATACCATATTTGATGGATGTGTGACAAGGCAAAAAATATATATATATATATATTAGACTCAAATTCAACAAAAAATTAATGCAATGTTACATCTTAAGTTAAAACTGAGACCCGAAGTATTTTGTTAAATACGTTAGAGAGAAAAAGCATGGTCGGATTTTATTTTACATGATAACAGCTGCGAGAATGGTCTTTGCAAAATCTTAGAAAAAAAGAAAATGGAAGAATGGTTTATAAAACTTTTTGATGCCATAGAAATAGACAAACTTACCAGAGGACTACAAAATGGAATGTGGGATAATCATTGGGAAGATTGGAACATGATATTTGAAATCTTCCTCAAAAAATGGGGTGATACAGCAGTAATGGGAGTGTGAAAGATTTAGGAAAAGGAATCAAGGGGTACATAGAAAGAGAGAGAAGAAAAATGAACATGGAATAGATCAGTATTTAACAATTTGTAATTGCATGTAAAACAGAAAACGGGGATAAAATAGATATAATGATTGGAAGAACAGTGTTATAAATATAAACATAATATATATATTAATATGATGGTAATAATTAGAGCTTGTTTTGTTTTCTCTTAATTGGAACAAAATAATGACTAGCAGGTTAATGATCTTTAGAGATAATAGCGAAAATTAAAGGGACAGTACAACCACAAACAAACGAAACACAACAAGAGTTGAAGAATTAGGAAGTAAGGAATTGCATTATGTATGCAATATTGTATAGTAAACCAACAATGGTTAGTAGAAACTAGATGGAATGTACAAGAACGATTTTTTTTTTATTTGACTAGTTGAGTGCAAAGATATTATTAGGGTGGATGCGTTGTTATTGTCTATGAATATATGAAATGTTTGGAGTTTTATATATTGGAAATTTAATAAAAAGTTATGTTAAAAAAAGAAGTCATAACTGAACTTTTCCCCATTGAGTTCAGCTGACCCAGTGATGGTCTGGATCCACACCAGGATGTGGAGAGATCTTGTAGCACCTTTGAGATTAACTGAAAGAAAGAAGTTGGCAGCGTGAGCTTTCGTAGACCTCTATTTCCTCCGATGCATTTAGTGGATCCAAACCAGTAGATGTGGCACTGTTTGAATGCTAGAGTACTATATAAATGCAATGTTGTTCTCTAATAGCTCCAACAGCCGTAAACTTGTGAGTAGCTCTTTTATTGCCAGGTTTTGGAAATACGATCTGTGTATGTTATGCTGCTGGAGGCAGTGAGTCTGGAAGACTGCAGCACTGAAATGTTCAGCTTCCAGTTATATGCTCATCTTGGACCAAGGTGATTGAATGTAGCATGTTGTCCTCGCCTTTACATCAGTTGAAGGTGTTTGACAGGTTAGTACTTCATGACAGACTGGTTAGCATACCTGTCTCTACATTGCTGCCCATGGGTTAGAGGTCTCTATGCATCTTTGGAACAGGACCCTTAGGCCTCGTTCCCACTATGATTTAAAGCAAATTGCAGATTGGGTTATACTACCATCATTCCCACTTGAAACCGGTTCTGATCCTATTGAGCTCAGTTGAAATTGCGATGAAGCAAGGCAGACACAAAAAACCCGCTGTTTCCTGAAACTAGTTTTTGGGCGGTTCTTTTGAAAAGAATTGATTCCAAAGCGTGTTCAACAAG
>CM034710.1:125132999-125149823 GCA_020142125.1 Phrynosoma platyrhinos | reverse complement strand
AAACCCACAAAAAACTATGGATGCCGGCCATGAAAGCCTACAACTCCATATACGATCCGTTGTTTTTGCAACTTGGCAGTACACCAGGCAAGGGGGGCGACGGCAGCTCAGAGAGACAAGTAGTTACAAAATCAATGGATCAAATCTACTATTGATTAAAAAACATTTCGTTCCTAAGCCAGGCTCACTTCTGATGTTCCTGCAGGTGATATTGAGGCCCATGAGGTGTGTGTGTGTGTCATGAAGATTAAAAATGGTCCACGCACCCACATAAATGTCCACTTATGATTTAAGGGTACCCAAACTAGTGACTATGGAAGGCAATTCTTTTGGGAATTGAAAGCTTTGCAGTGACTTGGGGCGCATCTACCTTGTCAAACCAATGTCACTTGACACCATTATTACTGCCCTGCCTCCATCCTACAGGATCCAGGGATTTGCAGTTTTGTGATGCACCAGCACTTTTTGACACGGAAGGCTAAAGACCTTGTAAAACTACAAATCCCAGGGTTCCATAGGGTGGAGCTCCAGCACTTAAAGTGGTGTCAAACTGCATTATTTCTGCAGTGTAGATGCACCCTTTGCCTCTCTTTCACACATAGCTCATGATTCTAATAAAGGTGCTTGTTTGTATTGTACCATCTCTGCATAGAAGGATTTTTTTTCCTCCCAAATAATACTAAAAAAAAGACTACCTTGCAGATTTCTGTCATTTGATGGTCTGGTTTCAGGGACCAAGTAAAATGCTCTCCAGTCACAAAGATGCTTCCCTTTCCATGCTGTCAGTCACAGAAGCAGCCACCTGTTTACTACACAAACACACACACACACAGCCGGACAGCTCTAATGGGTGTAAGCAGATTTTTCTGGAGCTTTTGACCTTGGCTTTCTAGCTCGGCCTTCTGTCATTCTTCTCTCTCTTTGGACAAAGTAATATTCCAAGCTGCTGAGCTTAGAGCAGTGTTATTGCAAGCATGGAGGCACTGGTACACACATATTGAATCTTAAGAGTTGGAAGAGACCCCCCCCCCCAAGGGCCAGGAAATCCAATCCTGTTCAGCCATGCAGGAATACACAACCAAAGCACTCCAGGCAGATGGGACCTCCAAAGAAAATCCTCCAAAGAAGGAGACTCCACCACTCTCTGAGACAGCGTGTTCCACTGTTGGACAGCTCTTGCCACCATCAAGAAGT
This sequence comes from Phrynosoma platyrhinos, assembly GCA_020142125.1. Taxonomy (NCBI): domain Eukaryota; kingdom Metazoa; phylum Chordata; class Lepidosauria; order Squamata; family Phrynosomatidae; genus Phrynosoma; species Phrynosoma platyrhinos. The sequence continues at coordinate 125,148,629 of CM034710.1, read as the reverse complement.
CCTTCCCAATGTTGAGGTGGAATCTCTTTTCCTGTAGAGGTCCTGTTCTCTGGAGCAGCAGAAAACAAGGTTGCTCCATCCTCAATATGGCACCCCTTCAAATACAGTCGGCTCTCCTTATCCATGGATTTTTTATACACAGATTCAAGTATCCATGGCTTGAAAATATTAAAAAAAAGGTCTAAATTCCAAATAGCAAACATTGATTTTCTATTTTATATAAGGCACACAATTTTACTGTGTCATTGTATTTAATGGGACTTGAGCATCCACAGATTTTGGTATCCATAGAGGAGTCCTGGAACCAAACCCCAGTGGATAATACAGGCTCATTGTACTTAAACAGGGCTATCATATCACCTCTTAACTGTCTCTTCTCCAGACTAAACATACCCAGTTCCCTAAGTCATTCCTCATAGAGCACGGTTTCCAGACCCTTCACCATTTCAGTCGCCCTCCTTTGGACACGCACCAGCTTGTCCACTTCCTTCTTGAACTGTGGTGCCCAGAACTGGACGCAATATTACAGGTGGGGCCTGACCAAAGCAGAAAGAGTGGTACTACTATTCCCTTGATCTAGACACTATACCTCTAGAATTGCATTGGCCCTTTTAGTTGCTGCATCACATTGTTGACTCATGTTCAACTTGTGGTCTACTAGGACTCCAAGATCTCTTTCTCATATAGTTTTGTTAAGCAAGGTGTCCCCCATCCTATATCTACATTTCATTTTTTTCCTGCTTAAGTGCAGTACCTTGCGTTTCTCCCTGTTGAAGTCCATTTTGTACTTTTGGCTCAGCTTTCTAACCTATTGAGATCATTTTGAATTCTGATCCTGCCCTCCGGGGGATTAGCTGCTCCTCTTAATTTGGTGTCATCTGCAAATTTGATGGAAACATAAGAGTAAGTTCAGCATCTTCTTACACAACCCTTCTTGTCCTCCCCAAAAGCATTGCAGGGAAAGCCTAGGCAATCCTTCCTACCCCATAGGGTTGTAGGGAAAACCTAGTTAACCTTTTCCACATTGACAGAAAACTAGACAATCCTTCCCATCCCATCTGGTATTCCCTCTGCTCTCCATAAGCCATTAGCTGGCCAGAAGGGAGCACAGAAGGATGGTCAATAGCGGAGGAAGGAGATGTTTTGAAGCTCCACCATGAGGGGACTTTATGAGATCATATCTTGATGCAGGATTTTGGCCATATATTTAGCAGTTGCGTTCAGCTGGTTTGCACAAACTGGTTGTCAAATGGCTTCTGGCAGATGTGCCAAGGAGGTTGCAACAATGGCAGAGAGAGGGGAGCTGAGTAAGGTGCATCACTCCTATGTATGGGCTTGGCGTCGGTTCCTTTATGTGAAGCCATGGCATGTTGAGTCCTAGCTGTGGCAAGGAACCTAAACTGGGGAGTGGAGGAAATTGGAAATTAAGTTCTGGCCCATCTAAAGCTCCAGTCGAATGAAGTGGGCAGCCCTTCAAGGAGAGGACACTGCGAAGTGTGAAATTACAGAGGATGCTGCCTGGCACCAAGCCCTCTTTTCACACAAGTTAGACAAGCTCTTTTCATGGCAGCTGAGCGTACGGATGCCAAATTGAACACCAAGTTCCATTTTAACAGAACGCCTCCATTTTGGTTGCAAGCAAGACTTTTATTTTCTTCCTCTTTCCGTCACATGCTGCCACAGATGCTGGAAAGGAAAACAAAACCAGAAATCGTGGTCTGTGCTCTTTTAGAAGTAGGAAAAGTATGAGCCCTATGTTCAGTGGCATGTCTAGGGTTGGCATCACCCGATGCGGTAACTCATGGGGTCAAACCTCCCCACCATTGACCTCCTTCCATACCACACTAAACACAACCCTAAATAATGTTTTCTGTAATGATGGGCCTTTGCAGACTGCCAGAAATAGTGCAAATTGAGTCCACTTTAAGGGTTAGGGTTAGTGCTAGGGAATCATGGGAATTGTTTTTTTTTTTCTGAGACATTGAGCCTTCTCTGTCAGAGAGCTCTGGTGCCACAATAAAATACAGTTCCCATGATTCCCTAACCCTAACCCTTAAAGTGGACTCAATTTGCACTATTTCTGGCAGTCTGCAAAGGCCCGAGGTTACTCATAAATTGTAATTCCCGTATATCACTGAATGTAATGGTAATAGCTGTGACATAAAACAACTAGCAAAATTTAAATTAGACCTTTAAATTACAATATCATATGCACAGCTTAAAGGTATTTACATGTACATAGGGCCTTTGCAGACTGCTAGAAATAGAAATGGCAGCCTGCAAAGGTCCATAGTTTCTTCCTTCTGAAAGAGACAAAGATCTAATCCGCACTGTCAAAATAATCCAGTTTGACACCACCTTAACTTTCATGCTATGGAATCCTGAGATTTGGAGTTTGTTGCGGCATCAGACAGAGTGCTAAACATCCCAGAGAAGGCTAAATATCCCAGAAAACGAGGTCTCGGAATTGCATGGCTTGGAGCCATGGCAGTTAAAAGCAGCATCAAACTGCTTTAATTCTGCAGTGCAGATGAGACCAAAGACAAGGAAACTCACAAATATTGGCCAACGGCTTCTAACATTCCCTTTATGAGAATCTGTGGTTTCAACTGTGGCGTGGAAGGAAACAGAGGAATTCCCTGATTTGACACCGGGCACTGAGATCAATGCGCTTCAGAAGCCTTTGCTGCGGTGGGCACATCCTCACCCATGCTCTCAAGAGAGGGCTTTGGGGTCTGTCTCCGTGGTGGTCTTCCTAAAAAACGATGCCCTTTTGCCTCTCCCTTGCGTGAAACTTAATCTCTCTGCTAAATGACACCCCAGGCTATTTTGGACATAGGAGGCAGGCAGAGCAAGAAGGAGGCACGTCAGCAACCCAACTGGATGGGAAGGAAGGCAGCCAAAGGGAGGAGCTGGCCAGAGGCTAAACCCTGAGCACTGGAGCGATTGCAGTGGGACTAAGGGATCACCTTTAGCAAGTCCCCAACCTCACTGGGGTTTCTGTTTTATTTCTCACTGGGTGGAGGGGGGACCATAATTCGGCTGGTCTCCCCATGCCCCCTCCACTAACATACTCCCCCTTGCATCGACTCAACAAGGATCTGCTTACTGTCATTCCAATGAAAGTGGCCGGTTTCCTCCAGGTTTTTTAAAAAAGGACTCCAGGTAAGGCTCCAAATGTCAAGTTTGAACCTGGGGGGGGGTTTCTGGAAGTTGGATCTCTTGGGAAGAATGGGCTCAAAACATTCTCTGCTTCATGTCTCTGGCAATTATTATCTATGGTTGGTTGTAATCCAGGAATGAACGCCAAAGCTGAAGGTCAAGAACAGAGACACGTTTCCTTTGGACTTTACAAGTTTACGAGAATCTGTGGTTTCAGCTGTGGCATGGAAGGAAACAAAGGAATTTGCAAGGAATTTAAGCCAAGGGTGTTTAAGGTTTGGATTTGGGATCGGTTTGGTTGACCATGTGTCCTGAGAGAAAGGAGGTTCTTTTTGTGTGAGAGAGCTGGAGTTTGTAGAAGGCGCTTTTGTATCCCTCTCCCATTTTGGTTTCATTCTAGGTGCAAAACAGCTTTTCATATTATTCATTCTCTGACCTCATCGCTCGTCTTCTGTATTAATCCCAGCCGAAACAGCCTGCTCCTCATTCCTCCTACTCTCAGGGTCTCAGCTTGCATTTCTGCAGATGGGCTCTGAAAAAAGATGGAGAATGACAGCTGAGTCTATTTTAAGCCCAGTATCTCAGTGATATGGAGTGGCTGTAATGGCAATGATGTCTCCTTTTTGCATTCTGTACAGAAGGCAGATCAATATAGAAGACTCGCATATTTGCGGGAAGAGGAAAGAGACGGGTTGGTTCTCATCTGTTGCCTGTGTTTCTGTTCTGTAAATCCTCAGTGATATGAAAAAAGCTGCAGTCCTTAGGCATACTGTCTTGGACATAATCCCCATTGAAGTCACTAAGTTCATAGAATCATAAATTTGGAAGAGACCCCAAGGGGCATCCAGTCCAACCCCATTCGACACCACCAAAACACTCCTAAACCTCCAAAGAAGAATACTATTGTTGAGCAGTTCTTCCCATCAGGATTTCTCCCTAATGTTTAGATGGAACCTTCAATAATAAGAATAATAAAATTTATTTATACCCCGCCCCTCTGTTAAAACAATCGGGGCGGCTTACAACAATTAAAAGTACATCAAGATGTAGCTTGAATCCTTTACTTCATGTCCTAGTCTCTGGAGCACCAGAAAAGAAGCTTTCTCCATCCTCCATATGACAGCCCTTCTAATATTTAAACATGGCTATCATCACCCCTTAACCTTCTGTTCCCCAGGCTAAACAGGTCAATGCGCATAGGATACAGGCATAGGATTGTATTGCAAACAAAACTTATTGTCTTTATTACAGAAAACGAGATTTCTTTTCTATTCTCAACAGTTCCTAATACAGCTTAAAATAAAATACCGCCTTAAAAACATTGCAAGTTATTTTTTTTAAAAAAGCAGTGAAATAAATGATCTTATTCAAAGCAACTCTAATATAAAAGACTTTAAAAGTAGTTAAAAACTTAATGATGAGAAGAAAAGTACAGTCTGCTCCCATGAAAAAAAACCTTCTGCAACTATCAGTTAACACTTGAAAGCCTTACTAAATCGTCTTTGCATGCTGATGGAATGAGAACAGAGAAAGATCCAGCCTAGTTTACTATATGATGGACATCCACAAACTCTTTCTAAATATGTTATTCAAGTACTCTGTAGGTTTGAGACAATGGGATGAGTCCCATCTTCACACTTTAAAATGAGCTGCTAGGCAGCCAGATTTACAATTGGTATCTCTCCAAATCTCAGATTTGGTCCCTCCAAGGGCCATCACTTGTTGAATTTACAGGCTGGGAGAAGCAGAGGAAAGAAGCTGGATGGATGGATGGATTTTCCTAAGAAAGAATGACCAAAAACAATGTATACAGAAAGCTAGGCAAGACTTTGTGCTAAGGATCTGAATAAGAATGATACTGTTTAATTCATAAATATATATTTTTAAAGAGTTGGACCCAATCCTTTGACCTAGATTTGGCCCCAAATCTCAGAAATTGGTGAATGTATTGGAGGAGTACAAGAGATAGATGGGCACTCTTTACATGCTCAGAGACACGTCATCCCCAAACTGTTCAACAGTTCTGAAAAAGTAATAATTCCAACTCACGTGCAAAATGGGAAAGAATGGTTCTGGAATCAATGGTTTAATCTTTGGGGCAAAAGTTGTTGTTGTGTGCCTTCAGGTTGCTTCTGACTTATGGCGACCTTAAGACCCTGGGGTTTTCTTAGCAAGATTTGTTCAAAGATGGTTGGATCTTGGTTAAGCCAGACCAGACCCAGTGAAATCAATTGGACTTCTGTTAGAAATGGTCCTATTAATTCAAAGGGCTCTATTCTAAGCTATTCACTGGGAAAATAGTTCAACAGCAAGATTACACTATTAACCAGCAGTTGCAGAGTAGGGCCATCAGTGTCCTGAACTATATGGGTGGTTGAGATTTTCAGAAAGATGGTAGTTAACTCTCATTAGAACCCAAATTGGAGGCTATTGTACTTTGGACATACAATGAGATGAGATGAATCATTGGAAAAAATGACCATGCTCAATAAAGTGGGAGTCAGTAGAAAAAGAAGAAGATTGCATTCCAGTTGGATTGACTCAGTTAAGGAAACTATGGAGTTTATCACATGGGATGGATCCCATGCAGAAACTGGATTTAAAATGAAAAAAACCCTACAAAAGTGGGTAGTTTTTCAGACAACGTTCAGGATTAACCTGAACAGAAAGTAGAAAAAAACCCTGCAAAAGCGGGTTGTTTTTCAGATGACGTTAGTGTTAATGAGAATTAATGAAATATTAACCAGAACAGAAATTAGACAAAACCTGCTCCTTTTCAGAAAATCACGAAAGTAAAAAGGTTTTGTATAATAATAATAATAATAATAATAATAATAATAATAATAATAATAATAATAATTTGTACCCCGCCCCTCTGTGCACAATCAGAAAACTTTCTATTCAGGTTATTGTCACATTAACCCCGTCATGTTTGTAAATCTACTTGCTTTTAAATCCTGTTTCTGCATGGGATTTTTGCAGTTTGCCCCCGTATGATCAACTCCTATGGCTCTGAGTTTGCAAGCTCTCAGCAGAGCCATTGCTGTCTGGGGCTATTGAATGTTTTTTATTGATAGGGTTGCCACCAGTAACTCTGTGGTGGGTTGGCACCAGTTGCTGCCAACTTGACAGCAAACAACAACAACAAAATTAGTTGAGAAAACCTGGGATTTGTTTGTGAGATGTTGGGCTTAGTAAATTGAATGGGGACAGCAGTTTGCTTGAGCTAGAAGAAAAGCTAACAGCATTTCCTAGGGATTATTGGGAGTGGACAATAGTTTAGGAGGTGGCACCCACGATTGCTTATTAACAATCTGGGGAAGAAATGGCTGACCCAACTCAAATTGATGCTGCCATGCCTTGACAGGGATAACACAATGTTAGCCATTACTGCCCTAAACCCAATTGATATCACTGGGTCTGATCTGACTTAACCAAGATGCAACACAAAGATTTTGTGGTCCTAACTTTGGGGTAATAGGATTTTCAGATCTTAGGTCAAAAGGGAGGCTGAGAAAAATATTTCCGTGTTTGTGCACCCCATTCCCCCCCCCCCATAATTTGTTAGGCAGTATTTTTATTTGAATAGCATACTTTGTGTATCTGTGGCTGATGCTTAGGGTAAGATGCTCAATGCCATCAGTGGGAGCTACCCATTTTGACATTGTCAGGGAACACCTTTTGTGACACCACATGGCATCATGCCTAGGTCTTAGATACTGGCCTTGAAATCTCATAGCCTCGGATAGTTCCTGACCTGGAAGCCTTATGGGCAGGATCAAAGTTTACTACAGTCAGTATCTTCATATTGACTGAAGGATGTTACTGCGCACGACATTGACAAACATGTTTGCTGGTTAGTAGTATGCTGGGGCTTTATGTGCGTGCTGTGTTTGTACGTTTTTAAAGGGCAAGTGGCAAGGGGTGCCTAATCTTTCCTTTCCATGACTTTTCATCTCCATTGGGTTGGTTTATACACTGGGCCCTTGATATCCCCTAGGGTTTGTCCTCCCCCCCCATGTGACACCAAAATCAGTAGATGCTCAAGCCCCATTAAATACAATGGCATGGTAAAATGGTGTCCTGTATATAAAATGGCAATATCAAGGTTTGCCTATTGGAGTTTATATATATATAACTGAAGGATGTTACTGAAGGATGATATGAAGGATATATTTTGGGGGGGGGGAATATTTTCAAGCATTGGATGGTCGACTCCATGGATAAATAACCTGTGGATGGAGGTCAAATTTTACATGAGTATATAGGGTAATGTTTCCAAACTCTGCTATATAGCATGCATCCATAGTCTGGCCCTTTTGAAAAGCACTACATGTCCCTCAAAAAAGAGCTGGAGTTTTTGAAAACAAGAAAGGCAGCTCCTCCTGTTGTTAGCAACCAAGGGAGAAATGAAATATCAGTCCCTTGACATCAACCCCAAGTTAACACGGACTGTGGGTCAAACTCCAAAATCTATGTGAAAAGAGTATTATTTTTTGGTCAAAGAGCTTATTTTCCCTCTGGAACAGATCAACTTTGCAGTCCATCTCAGGAGTAAACAAGAATAAATTTATTAGTACGAATCAAGGTTTTATAGACCTGCATAATGACTGCCACAAAATTTGGTTTTCAGTTTTGGAAGCACTAAATTACAAATTGTTGCAAAACGCTTCCTATATGCACCATGTTGTATCCTGCATATGCCCACATCTGATCATCTTTTTCTGTGCCCCAAGGGACCTCCTTGAAGGAACATATTCTGTTCCCAGAGCAATGCAGTCCTTCAAATTGGCTTCATCGAGTACCCAATCTTGAGTAGGCCCTCCATGTTACTACAGAGTGGTAATAGTTTGTTCACAACAAACAGGACTTGGTTGGATAAGAAGCTTTTGTGCATCAGGGCAGGCTCACAACACTCTGAGCATCCCTTATCTAAAATCCTTGGGACCAGAAGTGTTTCAGATTTTGGAACAGTTGTATATACATCATGAGATATCTTGAGAGTCAGTATGGTGTACTGGTTTGAGCATTGGACTACAACTCTAGGGAGCGGGGTTCGAATGTCCGCTTGGTCATGGAAACCCACTGGGTGACCTTAGGCAAGTTATACTGTCTCAGCCTCAGAGGATGGTCATAGCAACCCAGCTGTGAAGAAACTTGGCAAGAAAACACCATTATAGTTTCACCCTAGGATTAAGCTGGAAACAACTTGAAGGCACAAAACAGCAACAATAATCACATATCTTGGATACAAATCTAAACACAAAATTCATTTATGTTTCATATAGACCTTGTATATGTAGCTTGAAGGTTAATTTTATACAATATTTTAAAATAATTTTGTGCACGGAAACAAAACTGGTGTACCTTGAACCATCAGAAAGCCAAGGTGTCACTGTCTCAGCCATCCACATGGACAAGTTTGGATTTTGGAATATTTCAGATTTCAGAATTCCAGATTAGGGATGCTCAACCTGTATTGTTCCTCTCCTCCCTCCAACCAACTCTCATGGGAAGAGGTAAGGAACAGAAGGCCTCTTCAAATGTTTGTTGGATTAGAGATGTAAAATTTCCAGAATGTTTAAAATGTTATTTTTATTAGCTTTAAGAATTAACATCATACAGTTCAGTCAAACCAAAGGCAATTTACAAACAATTTTAAAATTCATTCTTCCTACCTTCTGCATACTGGTTCCAATGAATCTTTTCCGACTTTCACTTACTGTCTTTTATCTGATCTTTTACAAAGTTATAACACTGCTTCTTGAGTTTGCTTCCTATGCTGTTAAACATAAAGTCGTTAATCTTCAAAATCCTTTGTGTATTTATTTCCCCATTTCTGGTTTAAATAGACTATCAATGGATTCCACTCCTTAAAAATTTCTAGGGATTTCCCCCTATTCAAACAAATTAACTTATCTATTTCAACCAGGTCATATGTCTTAAGAAGCCAGTCTTTTTGCAATGGCATTGTAAGTTGCATCCGCACCGCAAATTTTGGTTTTTGGTTTGACACCACTTTAACTCTGCTCTGGTGCCACAACAAATGACACTTCCCAGAATTCCATAGCATTGAGCCTTGGTAGTTAAAGTGGTCTCAAACCGGATTATTTCTGCAGTGTGGCTTCCTTTCACATCTGAACATATGCAGTAGAATTTAGTTCTTTTCCAGATTTTCCTCTATCATATTTAGAAAATAAAATTCTGGCTTCATGTGAATGTGAATGTTTAGAATCTGTGTTATCAATTCAGGAATTTGAAACCATATTTTAATTTTATTTAATTTTATTTAATTTTTGCTTTTTTTACATAACCACCCCATGTGGAAAATACATTCCAACATTATTTGGACCACAATAGGATCTAACTAAAGACATTTCATGTAGTGCTGCCTGATTCATGATCTCAAAAGAAAACTGAGATCATTGTTTCCATACAGAATGTCATTTGCTCACACAAAAAGTGATCCAGTGTTCTGATTTTGGAAACTTGGTCAGACCTTTTGAGTAGAGATGCTCCACTATCCCAATTTTGGTAATGTGGTGGCTTACCTCCTGCAAGCAACTATTCTTTAACTAAAGCTGGTAGTCCTCAGGCCAAATATGGCTACCCTTGGAATTAGTCATGTTTGATGAGTCTTTGGGGCAGGTCATAAGGATGCCTGCTTTGCAATATTTCATGCTGTAATAGCCAATTTGAAAGCATATTTTAAAAATGGCATTCATGAAAATGGCTTTGGAATTGATTTAGCAAAAATAAAACAGGGAGCATGCAATATGCCTATGCTTAGCTGATGGGAAACGGATGAATGGTAATGCTTGCAATGTAATTTTAGCAAACCTGGTAATGCTAATTTTAGTAAAATGCCTATGAGCAACTGGTCGTTAAATAGCATGTTGGTGTCTTCAAGATGCTGATTTTTGTCCTGTTTTGAAATCCCTCCTTAAACTAATGATAAATTGGTTTTGAATATTTTAAAGTAGCTCAGTAGGGTTACTCTGTGTGAGGAGAGGCCATTTTGTACTGTTGGGTAAATTCTGGAGCCCCAGAATCCTATCAGGTCTCTCTTAGGAATGTGAGATTGTGGGTGGACCCTGAAACAAGCCAAGAAGAGTCTTATTTGGTTTTCGGTTTAATTATATTGCCCTTCCTCCTGCTGCTCATTGTGTATTTTGTTTTGTTGTTTTGTTGTTTTGTTGTTTTGTTGTGTCATTATTTATTGTGTTATATTTCGGAGCATGTTGTTTTAATCAATAATCAGTTTAATATTGTTTTAAGGGGTGGGAGGGTTGGATGGGTATGTGAATTGTTTTAACCTCTGTATTTCCTGTATTTTAATTGATGTAACCCGCCCCGATTGCTCCGCAGAGGGGCGGGCTATAAATAAAATTTATTATTATTATTATTATTATTATTATTATTATTATTATTATTATTATTATTATTATTATTCATAGATAAAAGAGTCTTATCATTGATCAAGAGGGGGCTTCCCAAGAGAAGCAGGGACACACCAGAGCTTGCTGTTTGCAAGAGGCATCCCTTTATTGCTGATGGATGGGGAGCGCAGTTGAGTCTAATCAGGGCATTTTTATATTTTTATGTTTGTTTTATTTGTGTTGGAATATTTATATTCCTGTTTTAATTATCTTGCCATTTAATACTGTTTTAAGGGGGTGGGTTGGGGTATTTGTTGTATGGGGTTTTAACTGATGTAAGCTGCTTAGATTGTCTTCATTTAAGCAGGGTATAAATAAATTTTATTATTATTTATTATTATTTATTGACTTGGACAAAGGCTTTATAACTTCAGTTCAGCATGAGCTCATGGCAATCAACAATGTATGAGCAGGAGAAATTTTTTGATTGACAGTCAATATTGCCTGATATTGTTTGATTGACTGACAATCAAAGAGTAAGTGTTTTGATCAGCAAAAAGAACAGAAGAACAAGCTAAAAGAATTGCAATTTGCAAACAAGAAGGGCCTGTAGATCTAAACTCTGGGAAGTCAGCCAGATGAGAAACATTTGCAGCATTAAGGTACACTGAATTCCTTCCCATCGCAGCTGCCTTCTCTGAAACATGCTCTCTTGGTGTTAGGAATTTGGGGGGTGGAATAGCATGAGAGCAATTGAGGAAGATGGTCACACTATGGTTGATCAAACCCTTCCTAGTCCTGAATGTGGATCCTGTAAAACGAATGTAAATAAGCTATGAGATCTAACTCCAGATCTGCTTTTTGAAAAATTTGGTTTCTAGGTTTGCTGTCCAGGGTTCTGATTTCTGGTCATTGAGTAACATAGGAAGGAACTATCTTAACTCCTCACACTCCCTCTACCCTGCGGTATGTGTCCTGGAAATTTGGCTCAATTTGACCGATATCAGATTAAAATGTCAAAAAACTGACTGTTTCTCACGATCAAACTTTCCAATAGTGACTTTTCTTTGTTTCCCATTGACTTCTTAGGCCATCAAGATGGATTACAGCTCTTACAGCGGAGTCCCAAGATTCCTGACCAGGCCAAAGGCCTTTGTGGTGTCCATGGGAAAAGATGCCACCTTGAGCTGCCAGATTATGGGGAATCCCATCCCATTGGTGAGCTGGGAGAAGGACAAGCTTCCTATCCAGACAGGGGGCAGATTTAAAATGGTGGAAGATGGCGATCTATATCGTTTGACAATTTATGACTTGAACTTGGAGGACAGTGGCCAATACATCTGCAGGGCCAAGAACACCATTGGGGAAGCTTTTGCAGCAGTGAGTATCAAAGTCGGGGAGCAAACCACTGTGACAGAATCGGCACCTTACTTCATCCAGAAGCCTACTTCCATCAGAGTGATCATGGGAGAAGATGCCATGTTCAAGTGCATTGTGCAGGGCAGCCCTCCTCTTTCTGTGAACTGGGAAAAGGATGGGAGGAACCTGGGAGGCAAGTCAGAGTCCAACCGCATCCGGATTGAATCCCAGGGAGAGAAAAATGCTCTCAAGATCCAAAACACTCGGTTGGTGGACAGTGGGACGTACACGTGCCGTGCAGAGAACCCTCTTGGGGCCACCAGTGCTGCAGCTGCATTGGTGGTAGATACACCAGATTCATACAGTCCAGGTGGTACCAGACATGCCATAGATATGGGCAACACTCAGACCTCCCCTTTGCTGTCCCACTTGCAAAAAAGGCGGGAAGAAATCCGAAAGACCGACTTTTCCAGCACGGACTCCGTGATCTCTTCAGCATACTCCTCCACAGAAGGACGGTCCAAATTTGGCCTGAATCTCTCCTTGGATTATGAGAGGGCTGCCAGCTTGACTGCCAAAGGCCTCCGGGGTGATGGTGGCTCATATTATGGTGTGACAACACGTACTTTCACCGTTACGGAGGGAAAACACGCCAAGATGAGCTGTTACGTGACAGGAGAACCCAAACCAGAGATAGTTTGGAAGAAGGATGGTGAGGTCATCCTGGAAGGTCGAAGGCACATCATCTATGAAGATGAACAGGAGAACTTTGTGCTGAAGATCCTCTTCTGCAAGCAGGTGGACAATGGTCTCTACACTTGTACAGCTTCCAACTTGGCTGGACAGACCTACAGCTCTGTGCTGGTCACAGTCAAAGGTGAGTACCTGTAATTTACAGTCATTACTCATCCTTACAAATGGTCTGAACTAAAGACATGTTCTGGTTCCACTGGTAGTAAAATGGTGCTAAAGAAGGGGTGGGAGTTGGTTGGAAGGGTGTATTAGACCCCTAGGACATCTTAGAAGACCACACCAGGACCACTGCATAACCTCACACATAAGAAAACATTTTGCACCCAAATGCTTTCTATGGTTATAGGGGCATTTTTGCCATTTTTTGGTCCCCAGGATACTTTCAGCCAGGAGAGGCAATGTTTTAGCAGAAGGCTTTAAGAAAAAGGTCTTTCTTGGGTCTAAAATGGCCCTGAAGGCCCAGTAATGTGGGGGAAATGCCCCTATATTCCCAGAGGGCATTTTGGATTACAGACCTGGGGACCTCATGTATTCCACAGGCTGACCATCACCCACCCCTGTGTGAGAGTATGAATCGGATCTGATTTACTGCAAGTTTCAGGGTTGTAAAGAACTTCTCAATATTTTGTTTGCTATGTGGCCCATTCTGTGGTGGGTCAGCTGTTTGTTTCTGGATCACACAGGCTTGGGTGGATTGGGGTAAGAGAGAAGTTTGATTTGCTTAATGGATGGGTCCTGCCTCCTGGTGCTGGAGAAGTTGGATGTTTAGCCCTTTCCAATCTGTGATTGTGATTAGCAAGTCTGTTTGTTAAGGAGCCCTGGTGGCGCAGTGCTTAAATGCTGGTACCGCAGCCACAATGTTGTAAGTTTGATCCTAGAGGAGGGCTCCAAGGTCCATTCAGCCTTCCATCCTTTCGTAGGTTAGTAAAATGAGTACCCAGTTTGTTTGGGGGCAATTGGCTTACACACTGTAAACCGCTTAGAGAATGCTAGTTCACTGATAAGCGGTATAGAAATGTACTTGCTATTGTTGTTAACTGCCTTTGAGTCAGCCTTGGCTCATGGTGACCCTATGAATGAGACTTCTGGAAGACCCCCTATTCTCAACTGCTCTGCTCATGGTTCTGCAAGTTCAAGCCCATGACCTCTGTGACACTGAAGATTACCGCATACCATTTCTTCACCGGGAGGGATGCGGGATCTAAAACTCAAAAACGGATTTTATTGCATTGCTCCGACGCTGGGCAGTAGGAAGCCCCTATGCAACTTTTATGCAACCTGGGCTTCTCCTGCAGCTTTTCATAGACAGGATTTTCCTGTCTATGAATAGCTGCGTAAGAAGCCAAGAGAAGTCTCGGTTGCATACAGGCTGCCTACTGCCTGGTGACGAAGCAATGCCATAGGATCCTTTTTTGAGTTTTAGATCCCTCATTCCTCCTAGTGCAGAAATGACGTACAGTAATCTCCTATGTCTATCCATCTGTCCTGCTGCCTTCCTCTCTTTCTACTTCCTTCTACCTTTCCTACTTTCTATCCTTCTACTTTTCCAATGAGTCCTGGCTTCTCATGATGTGGCCAAATTACAACAGCCTCCATTTGATCATCTTGGCTTCCAGAGAGATTTGAGGCTTGATCTGCACAAGGACCCATCTGTTTGACTTTTTGGCTGTCCACAGGATCCTCAGCACTCTCTTCTTCAGCACCACATCTTAAAACGAGCTGATTTTCTTTCTGTCCACTTCACTGTCCAGCTCTCACATCCGTACATAGTGATGGAGAACACTGTGGCCTGGACTATCCTAACTTTAGTATTCATTCTTATGTCTTTTCACTTTAGGATCTTGTCTTGTTCTTTCATAGTCCTTGTCTTCAAGTCTGTTAGCGGCTTGTAAAAGCCATTTTAAGGATAAAAGGGGCTTCAGGCTTGGCCCAGCTCTCAATGGGAAGTTTTAGCACTGAAGTCATTTTATTGCTCATCTGTAAGCAAATGAAAGTCTTAGGGTATTCAAGGTCCAAGGCAGCAGCCCTGCACCCATGACACGATCTAGTCATTAACAGTTGTTCTGTGTGTGTGTGTGTGCTACTAAACAAACAGGAGGCACTTAAACTCAGCCTGTCCATATCCATCAGATGTTCCTCAGACAGTGACAGAAGGTTGTGATGGCCTGGCAGCTGTTTGGCCGCTTGTCTGCCACGAGCCAAGGGCCTCCCGTCTCCTTTCATGGCGACAGGTGCCCTCCAGCGCAGAACACAGCCTCAAAAGGCAGCGCTGCTGAAACCACTCCTTCATGAGCACATTCAGCAGAGGATCTTCTAGGCTGCACAATGGTAGAGGAGGCCTCCCATCTTGGCTTTTCACCTTCCCAGCGTGCAATTCCTTCAGGGTCCTCGGACCAGGGCAGCTTGTTCTGCCCTTCCAAGCAGTTCTGCATCCGTTAAGTTTTACATCATTTGCGCATAGAAAAATTTGGGGCTGCAACAAAGTATTGCCGCATTGATGTTCCCTCTAAGAGCGCATCTGCTTTGTAGCAATAATGCAGATGTTGACGTTCATGCTGACGCTGATTTTATTGCTTATCCCTCTTTTCTCCTGGTATAGGGAGTCTAGGCAGCTAACAAAAATCCAAAACAGTTCAAGTTATAAACAGTACAAAGCATTACAATACAGATACAAAGTTTTAAAAAAAAGTTTTAAAAAGTTAAAAAGATTACACATCAACATTTAAAATAGACTAAAAACAATGCAAAGCGCTATACAAACCTTATAGTTTGACACCACTATAAGTGCTGTAGCTCCATCCTATGGAATCCTGGGATTTGTAGTTTTACAAGGTCTTGAGCCTTCTCTGCCAAAGACTGCTGGTGCCTCACAAAACTATAAATCCCAGGATTCTGTAGGATGCAGCCATGGCAGTTAACTACCATGGCTCCAACTGCATTATTTCTACAGTGCAGATGCACCCCTAGTCTGAAAAGG
>CM034710.1:125112828-125131119 GCA_020142125.1 Phrynosoma platyrhinos | reverse complement strand
TAATATGTGCCAGATTTAGAAGCCTCTTTTTATACTGTGCAAACCACAACATCAAGGCAACCATGTATGTTTCAGAAAGCAATCCTGCTTTGGTTTTCATGACAAAAATTTGATTTTTAGAGCAGATTTGGGACCTCATGGCTGTTATCAAATGCAGATTTTGCATTCATCTGCAAACATTGTAACTAAATGTAGTCACAAAGACTGTTCAATTTTATGGTACTGCAGATTTGCTCATTGAAATGTGGAAACTACATGCAATGGCCAGGGCTCTGTTTCCATGGCAGGATGGCCAGATTCTTATAGGTCTGAGGCAGGGTTGGTTCTGCCTGGACCCTGCTTGCTTGGCTCTTCTCTTCCCCTTTTTGTCTCAAGAAGCCTACTCCAGATAGGACATGACAGTCTCAGGCAAATTCAAGACTTCTTGCTGACATTATATCCCAAGAAGTAGTCCCACCACATGACTAAACAGTGTGCCAAAACTCAGCAACTCCTTGCAGTGCTTTAGGAAGAAGCATTCTGTGTGGATCCCTTTTGACAGCTGCAGTGCCAGACTACATTTTTACATAGTGCATTTTCTGTTATCATCCTGAGACTGTTGACAGGGAGCATCACTTGGCTTTATAATCATAGCCATGCAGAACATAATGCCATCTAGCTCTGTCTAGGAAGCTAACAAAGGAGGTGCTGTCATCGTTGTGGTCAGTTGGATTAAATACTAGAGGCTGATAGGCAATTTTCCAACTCCTATTTGTTCTTGAACCCACAAAGGACAACCAAAAGGAGCTACACAACTAGCTGAAGAGGATTTATATGGAAATGCAGGCGCAAAAAATACATAGATACATCTCAGCAGTCTAGGACAGGGATTTTTTGACTGCCAAGAATTGCAGAAGCTCTGTCTATCAAGATCTGAACTGAAGATGGATTGTAAACTATTAGGAAAGTTGCCTCTGATAATGCAAGTGCACACCAGGCTGTAGAGCTTTGGGTTTAACCCCAGTTGTTTCAGAACTGTTGTTGTTGTTGTTGTGTGACTTCAAGACATGTCCAACTTATGGTGACCCTAAAGTGACCCAATCATAGGGTTTTCTTGGCAAGATTTGTTCAGAGGAGGTTTTCCATTGCTTTTTCCTGAGGCTGAGAGCATGTGAGTTGTCCAAAGTCCAGTGGATTTCATGGCCATGCTGGGAATTGAATGCTGGTCTCCAGAGTTGTAATTCAACACTGTAACCACTATGCCACACTGGCCCTCTTCACAACTGTAGATACCGTGAATTTGTAGGTCAATAGCATTGCTATGGGTCCTTGCCTGCATGGCTTCACAGTAAGTCAATATATTTGGAGATGATTTAAAACAACATTCTCTCAGTTCATGACCTCAGTTTCCTCTCCTTCATCTGAGATATATCAGTTTTCATACTCTGGACCCAGAGAAAGGAGAATTTTGATATATTCTACAAAAATTGAAAAACTTCCACTTCACCACTAATCTGTTTCTGGTCCAATCCATCTTGGGGGAATCCTGGGGGATTCTGTGTATTGTAGTCCAAGTCACCCCCTTAGTCACACCCTTGGTTCTGACTCTTCATTTCCAGTAGCAACCAATCAGGAGCAAATCATAACTGGATCATTTGGCTGGACCTTATTTTTGTGCTCTAAACCAGGTCATCTTATGTAGGGTACTGGAGCATGAAAATATATGATCTCTTGTCAACAGCCCAGCCTTAATTTGGGACATAGCATATTGTTCTCTTAAGTAATGGATCCCCAAACTTTGGTCCTCCAAATATTTTGGACTTCAGCTCCCAGAGGCCCAGACAGCTTGGTCAATTGTCAAGGATTCTGGGAAATGAAGTCCAAAAAACCTAGAGGATTGAAGATTTAAGTTTCAAAGTATTCTAAACAGAGGAAAGTAATGGGGAATGTTGCTTGTCATGCTGGAAGTACTTCATGTTATGTCAAACAGGTGGCCTGGCCTGCCGTTGGCAGTGATTCATAACCTTCACACTCACTGGCAACCCTCTTCGGGCATCGGGAGTGGCACAACTTATTCCTGACTTTTCAACATTCAGGAGAAGCCTTTTCCTCAGGGGAGAAGATGGCCCAAGCTGGAGGGATCACAAGCTAAGAGTAGCAGTGCAATTTGAAAACCACACATAAGTATGAAGGAAAGTATCTCACTTATGTCACTTACAAAAAATAACAGTTGCTTAATCATATGGGCTTTAGTTGATTAATCGTTCAGCTAAATGTGCCTATTTTAAGAAGAATAGAGCCAAAGGACAAAGCAAGTTGTTGTTAACTGCCTTCGACTTATGGGATGCATCTGCACTGCAGAAATAATCTGGTTTGACACCAGTTTAATAATAATAATAATAAATTTTATTTATAACCCGCCCCTCTGCTCAGCAATCGGTGCGGTGTACAACAGATTAAAAATACAACAGATAAAAACATTCCATCCTCCCCTTCCCTTAGCTGAAGCAGAACATACTTATAGAAAAGGTCCCTTGTATGCCTTTAAAAACCAGTTTAACTGCCATAGCTCAATGCTATGGAACTCTGGGAACTGTAGTTTGTTGCAGCACCAAAGCAGATCTCTGCAGTTCCATAGTTCCCAGAAATCCATAGCATTGAGCCATGGCAGTTAAACTGGTGTCAAACCAGATTATTTCTGCAGTGCAGATGCAGCCATGATGACCCTATGAATGAGAGGTGAACCAGTGTGGCCTAGTGGTTTGAGTATTGCACTGTGACTCTGGAGACCACGGTTCGATTCCTTGCTCAGCCATGTGGGCAGTTAATTGGCATATTATGTGATGCCTTCTCATTGCATAACTATGACTCATGAGTTGAATAGAAGGATATACAGTTAGATCCATAGTGTTATTGTTGTATAATACAGTAAGACCACCATATCTGCATGGGATACATTCCCAGACTTAGTCTAGAAACACAAAACTGCAAATAATAGTGAATGAACTCTATTAAAATGAATGACTTCCAGCAGAAGTTGACCATAGAGGCATTTCTAGTTTCTCCAGCATGACTCTATGGCCAACTTCTGCTGAGAGCATACCATAGAATCATACTGGAGGACTTAGTAAATGTCTAGAGACACCTTTTTTTGGACATGGGTAAGTGAAACTGGGTACCATTCCCACAGAGATTGTACTGTATGTGTGCTTTCCTGTTACAAGTAGAAACAGCAGAAAATGTGGGGAAAGAGATTTCCATTTAGATTGACAGGAACTCATGGAGGAGGGAGCTATTAGCGTCTGTGAGCAACAATAACTTAAATGAAGGATAGAGAAACTATGGCTCTCCAGGAGTTTTTGGGCTGCAACTCCTGTTGGCCCCAAGCAGCAAAGCTAATGGGTATAAATTATTCTGTCACGCTGATATAAATTATTCCATCACATCGACAATTAGAGCAATCCTTGGAACGTGTTCTAGTTCTTTTGTTGACTTATAAATCCAATGTTGTTTCTTGTTCTCTCGTCCCTAAGAACCAAGAATACCTTTCAAGACAAAGCTAAGAGATCTGGAAGTCCGGGAGAAGGAGTCCGCTATTTTCCAGTGCGAGGTTCCCGTTGCCACTACAGAAACCACCTGGTTCAAAGAGGAGACAAAACTTCAACAGAGCCAGAAGTACAGCATTGAAGAAGAAGGGACCTATCGGAAACTCACGGTCCAGAATGTTACCATGGATGATGATGCTGTCTATATTTGTGAAATGAAAGAAGGTAGCAGAACCATTGCAGAACTGAGTGTCCAAGGTAAGTAGAAATGAGCTTCATGCATCTTTTCTTCTCAGGAACTTTGTAATATAAGCTCTGTTCTAACAGTGAATTCTGCTAGGGCACTACACCACAGAAATAATTGGTGAAGGTGATTTTGTTGTATGCTACCCTGAGATCTTTAGATACAGGACAGAATGTCAACAAACAAACAAATAAAATTGTGAGCGTGGTGACATAAGTTTGGTTCCTCACGCAACCAATAATTCCACAAACACACACATAGCCAGCCATCTCTTTCTCACTTTTGACTTGGTGAGTGGAGAATTCATTGACTGTTGTACAATAGATGACCTCAGGGCCATAGTGTGAGTTGCACAAACAATTGTATGACTATCAGATATATCATAACTATGGTGGTGTGTATTCACACCATGTTGAAAGGTTATAGGATCTTGATCTTGGACTATAATTCTCAGAATCTCTCAAGCAGTATTATTCTTCTGAATACTGTGAATATATTATTCTTCTGAATAGCTTCTGGTCTTGTGTTCACTCATTTGTAGTATACTTTATTTATTCATTATATATTTTCCATTATTTACTTAACTATAGTTATATTTTGTAACCCCAACACCTTTCAAAAGAGACTATACAGACATTCAACTAAGTGGCATCAAGTGAAGAGACAATCAATAAGTCCATCCATCAAGTGACAATTGCACCTCCTAGGCTGCCACACTACAGAATTAATGCTGTTTGACACTGTTTTAACTGCCATGGCTCAATGTTATGGCATCCTGGAATTTGTAGTTTCGCGAGATATTTAGCCTTCTCTGTTAGAGAGCTCTGGTGCCACAACAAATGACAAATGCCAAGAGTCCATTGGATGGAGCCATGACAGTTAAGGCAGGGTCAAACTGTATTAATTGTGCAGTGTAGATGCATTCTTGGTTAGTTTTTAGATGAAAACCTTACTGCACAAATCTGGGTTTGATAAAGTGGCGACTCGTGGCTTCTATGTCAGTGGGATAAGTGTAGCTGAAACTTAAAGAAGCTACCCAAGGTGCTCAAAGCATTCCCTACAATATATTCAGCACCTTGTGTACCCCTTTTCATCCACGCACTAAAACCTGTAGTGGATTGACCCCCTAAGTGATATAGGAGACATTGGTCGATGCTATTTTGATGTACATGTGTGTGAGGTACAAGCACTGTGGAACAGCCCTCCATCATTACTCCCCAGCCATTCCTCTTCCTTGTAGGGCAGAGTTGTGTGTGTCATGGAGAATCCTAGAGTTGGAAGGGACCGTAAGGGCAACCTAGTCCAACCTTCTGCAATGTAGGAACATACAGCTAAAGCAATTCTGAAAGATGCTCATCCAACCCCTTGTAAAGACCTTAAGATAATGAGTCTGTTCTACTGCTGAACAGTTCTTACAGTCAAGAAGTTTTTCCTAATGGATAGGAGGAAATTCCTTTCTTCTAACTCTGGCCTCTGGAGCAGCAGAAAACAAACTCTATTTTCTACATGACATCTGTTCCAGTATATGGCTGTCATACAACCTTTCTGTCTTCTCTTCTCAAAGCTAAACGTACCCAGTTCCCCAAGTAATTTTTCATAAAACTTGGCTTCCACACATTTGATCATCTCAGGGCCTTATCACATGTGAAAAGAAATCTGAAACAGAATGGGAGAGTACTGGCTTTCTCTATGCCTCTCTGCATGGTGTTAACACTTCTGTTTTCCTTCCTGAGAGAGATGGTCATAAAAGTGTGCCATTTGCCAAACTGATTTTTACAGGCACAAAAGACATGCTTTTACAACTGTCTCCTTCAGAAAGAGAATGGAAGTGCTACATTCTCATGCAGAGAGGCATGGAGAAAGCTGGGACTCTCTTATTCTGTTTCGGATTTCTTTTCTCATGCAACAAGGCCCTCAGTTGTCTTTCCCTGGACACATTCTGACTTGTCGATGTCCTTGAACTGTGGTGGCCAACTGGACACCATATTCCAGGAGAGGTTTGAACTATCCTGCTACTCTCAGATGCAATGGAGGACACTGTCTCATCATCAGCACTGACCCAGTTGGACAGTTGGACAACTCTAGATTGCGTCTATATGTGGAATGGTGGTGGTGGGTAGCGCCATCTTGTCCTTTGCCTTATGTGGCAAACTCCTTGGGCTTATGCTCATGTAGAGGACCAAACTTACTATGCAACTTATGTATTGGCAGAGCTACTTGTTGCTCCGGCATCTCTTCTTTCACACCCTCAAATGTCTGGGAGAGCATTAAATGTACAGCCTGCCTCCTCCTCTTTGCAACTTGAATACTTCTTGCATCCTCTTGATGCTGAGTAAACAAATGTGTCCAGATGTCACACTAAGAGGTTACAAGCGGATGTTGCGTGGGAGTAGGTTTGGATTCTGTGTCACTTTGCTGCATGAACAGCTGAGCTGGAGCCATAAAAGTCACTTCCTGAGTTACAAACCTAGGATGGCAGGCAGTGAATGGTAAAGCCTGCAGTGTAGTCCATCCTTGCCTCCTGGACCCATTTCTCAGGTGTAGTATTTGCAATGGCTGAGCCAGGATTCAAAGCCTGCTCTCCAAACCACTACACCACACTGGCTCTTGGGTTCTAGAAAGACACTTATAAATGAATATTATAAATGAATATTGCAAATACAGTTACAAAAGTTTAAACAATTGGCAGGTTTATATACACTTTTTAAAAGCCATAAATCCCAGCAACAATGCTGAATCATTTATACAGAATTCAGTGTGTGTTTACAACAGGGGTAGGCAACCTTTCCCCTTTAAGGGCCGAGGGACTTCAGCTCCCAGAATCCCAGGAGCTATTGGCCAATATGGGACTATTGGCCAACACGGCTGAGGCTTCTGGGAGCTGAAGTCCCTCGGCCCTTAAAGGGGAAAGGTTGCCTATCCCTGGTTTACAACCTCCCAAAGTTCCATGCTCTCCACAAAGTAGGATAGAGATGCGAGAGTGAAAACGGAGAGTATTACTGTACCTTTAATGGTTGAATAGAAGAGGGAATTTCAGCAGGAGTTGTTTATTACCTGGCTAGCAACATCTGCTGAAATCCTCTCCCTTTTCAGTCAGCAATGCTAACTTAGCAGGACCTGCTTGCAGGAAGGTAGATGCCCTCCATTTCCATTTTGGCAGCCCTATCCTGCTTTGTAGGGTTGGCAAGTAAACAGCAGTCAATGAAATATACAATTCACACATGCCACATTTCCTTTTAAATTGCAGATATTCAAACCCACCTCCTCTTGGCTGGTCATTGGGTATGCAGGGCTCAGCTATGTGACACTAAATATTGAAGAATTTCATGTCTGTGTTTGAATTAGCTGAAACTACTGAATTATATGTCTTTTAGGCTCTTGGGTTTAAATATATGTCCTGAATGCTTAAAAAAACCTATCTGTCTCCCCAACCTTTTCCATAGGGAATATTATCAAGAAATTGCCAAGAAAGACTGCAGTCAGTGTCAACGACATAGCTATATTCTGTGTGGAGTTAGAAAACAAATGCCAGAAGTTCCGATGGCTAAGGAATAAAGAAGAATTGAAGGCCAACAGCAGGATTTCTATAACCTCATCCGGGAAGGAGTACAGCATGATCATCCGAGATTGTAAAATGGAAGACTCGGGAGAGATCGTGTTTGTGGCTGATGACTGCAGAACATCCACCCAGTTTACTGTTTCTGGTGAGCTGTTTCCCCCCTTTCTCTCTGTGAAATCACCAAGGTGTGTGATTTCTCTCTGTTTTATCCCTTGCTGATGTTTTCCGTCAGCCCAGAGTATTTGGGCCAGTGTAGACCCACCCTTGGAAGTGCATGTTAGACAACAATCTGGCTATTTAGCTTTCAAATAGTTTCCAAGGGCAGCCCCACATAGAATGCATTATGGTATACAGTATTATTCAAAAGGTAGAATTCAAAGATATAGCTGTGTTAGTCTGTAGAATCAGTATGTAGAGAGATCATGTAGCACCTTTGAGACTAACGGAAAGAAAGAAGTTGCAACATGAGCTTTCATAGACTTAAGTCTACTTCGTCAGATACATTTGGTCTTAAGTAGACTTAAGTCTATGAAAGCTCATGCTGCCAACTTCTTTCTCAAAGGTGCTACAAGATCTCTCTAATTCAAAAGATAGTGAAGGAAAGGATCATTCTGACCAAATCATCCTCTGCTAGTGAGCAGAGCAGCTAACACACCAGGTGAAGATGGAAGACCAAATCCTAAGTAGGTCTGCTGTTAGGAAAATGTTGCAGCCTGCCATTTGGAGCACCAGGCTGGAGCCTTTTTCCATCAGTGAAAATGCTGGCAAGTACGTTCTTGTCATCCTGCCGGCCCAGTTTCACACTGCAGTGACAATGCCAGCTGGCTATTTATGGTAAAAAATAATAATAACATGTAGTAACCCAACCAAGTTCCTGTCAGAGGATATTGTTGTTGTTGTTTGTTGCCCTGCCCTTGTTCCAAAGAGCTCAGGCAGCAGCTTACATAGATATTGTACTGTGTCCTCATAACAACTGCCATGATTATGGCTAGTGGAAGACACCGTGACTTGTTCAAAGTCACCTAGCAACCTGTGTAGTTATTTGGACACAAGTCTCCCTGGACCATGTCCCATAATCTTTCACAGTGTCTTTGTGGTTCTCAGTAACTCTTACAACAATGCAGATAAACAGATAGGCTTTATTATCACCATGTTGTAGAGAAGGGTGGGGACGGAGGCTGAGAGAATGACTGCTGAAGTTTTTCCAAATAAATGCATGGCTGAAGAAACCTTTGAACTTGGGAGATTAATCTCTCTTAGCCATCAGGCTACAATGGAAAACAAGCACTTTTTGCAGAGATGGGTGTGCTGGAGGTAGACATTATAGGACTGGAATGATCTGCATTGCTAACTGTTCTGCTGCACTTCTGGGAACCTTGGAATATAAAAGCAACCATCCCATTAGAGAGTGAGAGTATCATGTTAGCAGATCCAAACTTCAAGATTGAGGATAGAATTATAGTGATAGAAATACTTTATAAATACTTTATTTTGGATTTTGTAGACAGAGATGTACCACAGACTTGGTAGTATCAGATCTGAGATTTTTCTCAAAACGATTCACTCTTTAAGGATTTCCCACCTCCGACCCCTCCTTCCTCAGACCATGGTTCATGCGCTTTGGAGCACATCAAAAGGCTCTTTAAACTCTCCACTTTTCCCCATCACCCATATCAATCTATCTAACCCAGGAAAGAAGATGTCACCCACTTGGTCATCAAAGTCTTGTCCTAGGAAGTAAACAGGATCATAAAGTTAACACTTGCCCCATTTGTTCCCCGGTTTACATTTCATTCAGATTACAACCCTCCCTTTCAATTCCTCTTCCTTTCTCTATATCACTATTTCATTATCCTTCTATTTCCCCATATCAAAATATCTCTATATCACCATTTTCCCTCATATTTCATGACAGATCCATTTCTGGAACTGAGAGAGGAAAACTTTGATCTGTTCACTCAAGGGGAGAGTAGATGAAGAAGAACCTGATGTGAAGTCATAGGCTTTCATGGCTGGCATCCATAGTTTTTTGTGGGTTTTTCGGGCTGTGTGGCTATGTTCTAGAAGAATTTCTTTCTGACGTTTCGCCAGCAAGATGCCATCCACAGATGCTGGCGAAACGTCAGAAAGAAACTCTTCTAGAACATGGCCACACAGCCCGAAAAACTCACAAAAAACTAAGAACCTGATGGCTTTCACACTGCACAATTATAACACTGATTCCACTTTAAGAGCCATGGCTACACCGAACTACAAATCACAAGATTCCATATGATAAAGCCATGGCAATTAAAGTGGGGTCACAGTGCTGTAATGCCGCAATGTGAAAACGACCTTAGATGAGACTGTTGAGAAGAAACTGGTGAGCTTCATGAACAAAAGGAAAGTGGTTCTAGGGGGTTTGGTTCTAGGACCCCCTGTGGATACCAAAATCTGTAGATGCTCATGTCCCATTATATACAATGGTGTAATAAAATGGTGTATATACAAGGGCAAAATCAAGCTTTGCTTTTGGGAATTTTTTTTTTGGGGGGGGGAGATATTTGAAAGCTGTGGATGGTTGAATCTATGTATGTACAATCCATGGTTATAGAAGGCCAACTGTGTGTTTGTGTGTGTGGTTGTATGTCTTCAAGTTGATTCTGACTTATGGCAACCCTCTCCTATGGTTTTCTTGACAAGATTTATTCAGAGGAATTTTGCTATTGCCTCTCTCAGACTAAGAGAACGTAACTTGCCCAGGGTCATCCAGTGGGTTTCTGTGGTTGAATAGGGGATTTGAACCCTGGTTTCTCTGGGTCTTAGTCCAACTCTAAAACCACTATACCATACTGTTTCTCTCTACAGTGCTCCATAAGCTTATTTTATATGTTGGGGAAAACCCAGTAGATGTTGTTGACCGTGGACAAAAAGTGACACAGCTCTTTATGCCATTGCCTTATTCTGAATAACAAGATCTAGCACCAAGGGATGCAGTAAAAAAGGAAGGAGCCTCTGGGTTAATGTTTCAGAGTAATATGTCCAGGGTTAGGGCCTCGAGGTTTGATTTCAGTATTTAGCCAAGCTACTGAACCTGAGCTGGATGTGAAATTGGCAGGCATTCTGAGGGTTTGGCCTCCCCATTAAACCTCATGGGGCATGATGGCGTATCTTGTGACACTGATAGATATTTCTGTGGGTCATGAAGGAAAGGAGGGTATATGGGGCCAAGGTTCCCTATTTTTACTCTTTGTATCTTACCAATTTTGTTTGCGCTATTAGAAAATTGCTTTGTTAGCTACTTGGAAAATCCCACCCCAGCTCCATCTGAATTGGCTGATGTCATGCAGCTAAAAAGCTTGGGCCCATTCTTGTACAACTCTTTCCATGCTTTTCAGCAATGGTTTTGGGACCATGGGCTGGCAGCTGTGTGAATACCAATGGAAACATACAGAACTTGGTGCCATCTGGCTTTTGGCAAGTTGCCGCTAGCGTAACCTTATCTAAGCAACTGAACCATGCTGAGATCTCAGGGCCTGGCCTTAAAGTCTCCAATTTTTGTAGGTCTTCTCCAAGAAGGAGACATGGTTGCAAACTCTCCAATTCTGGAGACCCATTTCTGGGCTTTGTGTACATCTCTAGCTCAACTAGTAGAGCACCAGCTTGTTCCAATTCACAAGACTTATATGAGTTGTTGGAGCAACTTCCAAAAACATTGTGGAGGGGGGCTGTGTTTTTTCGACAATGTTCATTTGGTGCAAAACTGGAGAGGACAGACATTGGGTAGTCTTGGGAACAGGTAAAAATACGAGGTTGCTGAGCATGGTTCTCCTTTACATTCCCTCTTTTTCTTGCTTTGCCTTTTAAAAAGCCTTGCCGCCTGTCAGCTGCCATGATCCAGCATCATACCCAGCAACAAAATGAACCTGGGGATGTTGCTTTGTGACCTAGTATTATTTCTGTCCTAGGGCATTCTGTCCCTAGGAACGCTGGCAGATGAGTCTGGTCAGTATTTTTTTTAAAGTCAAAGCATTTTTCAAAGGACACTTTTGTCCTGTCTACCTCTCTGAGTTAAACTGGATATTTTAACACACTCCCCTATTCTGTATATTCCGCCTGTTTTTGCCCATTGCACCCTACATCCGGCAGAAGAAACTAACAGTATTGATATGTGAGCAGTGTTGGCATTTTGCAGAAGAGAATTTTCAGAGAATTTCAGCCCTCTGGGAATTCTTGGCCATATACCATTGCCATCTTGCACCCTGTAAACTGAATGGAGAATTTGGGAAGTCATTTTGACTCAGCTCAAGAGGAAAAAAAAGGGAGAAACAGAATTTACTGTATATACTCATGTAATTTTTAATAGTTAATAATAATTTTGCAATTTTATTGCAATTTTAATAATTCAATTGTATTAATTATTGCTGCTGTGTTTTGTCTTTGTTACTTTTATTTGTTGGGTTTTATTGTTATGTTTTAGTTTGTTGTAATTTTTGCCTTTGTACTCCTGCCTCAATCCACAGGGAGAGGCAAGTATATAAATAGACTATATTATTATTATTATTATTATTATTATTATTATTATTATTATTATTAACTTATTATTATTTACCTATTATGTATAAGGGAAAAAATTGACCTCAAAAATTAGTCAAAAAATTGACCCCCAAAACCTGGGTTGACTTATCCATTGGTCAGTGTAAGTACTGTACCTTAAGTCTTGTCGAAAAAGGAGCCATTCCCTTCTCTAAGTAGAATGATGAAAGGTGAAAACTTAATCCATTCTGGGAGCAGCTAAAAGGAGCACTGACCCCCTCTTATGGTGACCCTAGAGTGAGCCTAGCACAGGGTTTTCTGAAGCTGAGAGTATGTGACTCACCCAAGGTCACCCAGTGTGTTTCCATGGCCGAGCAGGGAATTGAATTCTGATCTATAGGGTCATATTGCAATGATCAAATCACTACTCATGAGTTTAAAAAAGTATAATTCAGGAAGCTGATTAATAATTTTATTTTTTACTATATTTCTTTTCAATTTCTCTTTGAGGAAAAAAATGGGGTACAAACCATTTTAAACATGTATTGCTAAAATAAACATGTATTGTTAAAATTATTTTAGCAAACGTGTATTTTTAAACATGTATTGCTAAAATACATATTTAAAATGGTTCATACCCCATTTTCCCCCCTCAAAGAGAGACCGAAAAGAATTATGCGCATAGGACTCTATAGAGACCGGGGTTCAAATCCCAGCTTGGCCATTGGAACCCACTGAGTGACTTTGGGCAGGTTACACTTTCTCAGCCTCAAAGGATGGCAATGGAAAACCCCTCTGAAGAAAAGGTTTGCCTTACAATCGCCATAAGTCAGAAATGACTTGAAGGCATGCAATAGCAACATTCCTTAAAATGTGATGGGTTCCTCCCACCCCACTTGACAGCTTGTTTTGCAATTTTTCATCCTCTCCAGCTCCAAAGAAGCCTCCGTCTCATCCCCCAGTGGACCCAGTGGTGAAAAATAAAACAGAAACCTCAGTGACGTTAGCCTGGTCCCCTCCTAAGATGGATCGCCCCATCCCCATTGACGGATACCTTGTGGAACGTAAGAAACTGACCGGATTCTCCTGGCTGAAGTGCCACGAGTCTCCAGTCCCTGAAACCGAGTTCACCTGGAGCAATCCCCCCGAAGAGGCCGATTACCAGTTCCGAGTGTCAGCAGCAAACAACTATGGGCAAAGCGACTACCTGGAGTTCCCGGGAACTCTGCACCTTGGTGAGTTTGGGAGGAGTAACTGCTTGAAGTCCTTGAGATCCTGGGGAGGTTCTTGATT
Organism: Phrynosoma platyrhinos; assembly: GCA_020142125.1. Lineage (NCBI taxonomy): Eukaryota > Metazoa > Chordata > Lepidosauria > Squamata > Phrynosomatidae > Phrynosoma > Phrynosoma platyrhinos. Next base: position 125,117,984 of record CM034710.1, on the reverse strand, counting down.
CATATGAGACCACTAACTTCTTTGTCAGGGTGGTGGTGTTGGACTGCCAGTCCCAGCAGCTTTGGAGTTGGTCTACATCAGGGGTAGGCAACCTTTTTGAGCTTGGGGCCAGTCGCCCGAAGTCCCTCCGGCCGCTGGGCCGAGGGGGGGGAATGGTGGTGCATGTGCTCACACACACTCCCGCATGCACAGCCGCAGCCGCCGCTGCACAACCACCTCTGCGTGCGCCGTGGCTGCCATTTTGATTTTTAAAATGGTGGCTGTGACTCGTTTGCGCATGTGTAGGAGTACTGCGCATGCGCAAACGCATTGCGACCGCCATTTTGATTTCCAAAATGGCAGCCGTGGCACACGCAGCCGCACGGCGGCAGCAGCGGCGGCAACCTTCCGCCTGGGCCGGTAAGTCCAGGGACCTGGGCCTTAACCGGCCCACGGGCCGTAGGTTACCGGTCCCTGGTCTACATGGACAATTATCCCCAATCCCTCCCAGGTATCCTGTTTACATGACGTAGGGCCAAAACCCTGAATCGAGTGTGGACTTCATAACACTTGCATCTGATTCAGGGCTTCCTCCCACAATCCACATTTAAATAACCCAACCTTTTGCTGTGTGTTTTTGGCTTCCTTCTCAGCAATGATGGTGGCTGCCTTCACTCATGCTATCCCTGTGGCCTACCTGGTGCTGCTGCTTTGGGCAAGAGTGAGATCGGAATAGGTGCCCAGCACCAACAAATATGGCTGGTTGCCATAGAGTCATAGAGTTGGAAGAGACCCCAAGGGCCATCCCCTGCCATGAAGGAACTCAAAATCAAAGCATCCTCGACAGACGGCCATCCAGCCTCTGTTTAAAGATCCCCAAAGAAGGAGACTCCATCAGTCTCCGAGGGAGTGTGTTCCACTATTGAACAGTTCACACCATCAGGGAGTTATTTCCAATGTTTAGGTGGAATCCCTTTCCCTGTAGCTTGCGTCCATTGCTCTGGGTCCTATTCTCTGGAGCAGCAGAAAACAAGCTTGCTCCCTCCTCAATATGACATCCCTTCAAATACTGAAACAGGGCTATCATATCACCTTTCAACTGTCTCTTCTCTAGGCTAAACATACCCAGTTCCCTAAATCATTCCTCATAGGGCATGGTTTCCAGACCCTTGTTCTCACCTTGGCAGTGGTGCTGGGTCGTAATGGCTCCATCCTATGGGATCCTGGGATTTGTACTTTGTTGTGGCACCAGAGCTCTTTGACAAGGGAGCTTAATGATCTCATGAAGCTACAAATCCCAGGATTCCATAGGATGGAGCCATGGCAGTTAACGTGGTGCCCAACTGCATTAATTCTGCAGTGTGGCAGCAGACATAGGTCTTGATAGACTTTGTCGGAGGCACCTACAAACCTAGAACTAGGTGTGCATAGGCTGTTGGCAAACAGGCAAAACAGGTAAAGTTGGCATGGTGACAACTGCAAATTGGCTTAGGGAAGAAGAAATTGAAAAGGAGAAAGATGGAGAAAGAGAAGAAAGCCGATAGGCAAGTCAACAGAAAGCACAGAAACAGTGAAAACATGCAAGAGATTCTGTGTAAAAGAGCTGCATGCAGATATTTGAATACCAACAGTTTATTGATGTGTGATATGTGTTTTTAATTGTGTTTTGTATTTTAAAGTGTTGTACCCTGCCTCAAGCCTTGAAGAGAGATGGAAATAACTAACTAACTAATATTATTACTGTGCTGACTCACAGTGATTAGGATTATTGGGAGATTTCATTTTTGTTTTGTTTATTCTGTGTTGTACTTAATTGATGAATTGTTCCATTTCTCTCTTAACCCATGGGATGTAGAAACGTTGTCCATATTTATCATATATAAGAATTACATGAAAACTACTCTGGGCCTTAGACACATGATAAGGAAAATACCTTGTCTATAGCTTAGTTGAAGTAAAGATTAAGTATCCCTTCTGAAATCCAAAACTTTTTCATGGGTGGGTGAGATAGTGACACTGTTGCTTTCTGATAGTTCAATATACACAAACATGGTTTCATAAACAAAATTATTAAATTATTGCATACGATTACCTTCTGGATATGTCTCTCTCTCTCTCTCACACACACACACATATGAATGATGCAAAATGAATTTTGCATTTAGACTTGAGCCTTATCTCCAAGAGATCTCATGTACATATATGCAAATACAGGTATTCTAAAATCTGAAAAAATTCAAAACCCAAAATAATCCTGGTCCCAAGCATTTTGGATAAAGGCAATTCAACCTGTACTACATTGAGTATAGTACTCTTTCCTGGCTTGTAGGCCCACATAATCAAATTCTCTTTAAAAAAGTCTAAACCTGGAAAATGTTTAATTGGTTTTGCCCTTCATTCTTAGGACAGGACTTAGAATAACTTTTAAAATACAGAGCAATAGAATTGTAAGGATTTAGAATACATTGAGTCTCCCTTATCTGGAAATTTTAAATCTGAAACAGACCAAAATCCAAAATTGTCCATTTGGCTGGTTGAGTTAGTAACACTTTTGCTTTCTGATGGTTCAACGTATACAAGATTTGTTTCGTGCACGAAATTATTAAAAACATTATGTATGAAATTACCTTCAGGCTATGAGTCTAAGATGTATCTGAAGCATAAATTAATGCCATGTTTAGATTTAAGTCCCATCTCCAAGGCAATTCATTATGTATATGCAAATATTCCAAAATCTGGAGGGAAAAAAAATCAAAATAATTCTGGTCCCAAGCATTTTGGATAAGGGGGACTCAGCCTCTATTAGAGTTATTTCCTATGTGCAATTCAGAGTTGCATTTTTTTTTTGGTCCTGAATTGTGTTCCACTTACATTTCTTCTACAATGTGGACATTTTAACTTTTGCATTTTGACTTTTAACTTTGCTTTTTAACTTTACATTTGTTCTTCTTGTCCTGTAGAACCAGTATTGGCTGTGAGAAGTCCTCTGAGAAATGTAGAAGTAGCCCCGGGTCGAGATGCTACTTTTACCGTTGACCTCACTAACACTTGTTCCGGCTCCTGGTATATTAATGGCACAGCTGTACAGAACAGTGATAAGTACATCATTACCAGAACCAAAACGAAGCACAGCCTCACTGTCAAGCGAGTCACAAGTGCTTTCAAAGAGGCAGAAGTGAAATTTGTCACCAATAACAACATCGAAAGCAGTGCAAAAATAAAGCTGAAAGGTATTTTTACATCTGTATCCCTTGCCATACTTTGTTTTCTGGGTTGGGTCTGGTAAGAGAAATGTGGAGCCTTTACAAGGTTGCCATTCACATCTTAGATTTCAAATACTGGCTAGGAAACAATGATGCAGCCACACTTTTTTGTTCACATTTAATGGGAAACTGGTTCTTACTTGATATGTTTGAATTGGGCCTAGACCAGGGCTTGATAAAAACTTACTTTCTGGACCAAAATTTTCAAAATCCCTTGGCCAGCATGGGGGGTTCTGGGAATTAAACTATTCTCATGTTGTGTCCCAGATTTCTGAATGTGTTCTCTTTTCATATATTCATAAAATGAATAACATGAACACTTTATTGACACTGTGCTACATGACTCCCAACAATTAGTGTTATTGAGTAATTTATTTTCTAATCTCTGTGTCTAATTTGATTATAAGGCACTTTCCTATGTTCCTATGCAGCACCATTATCTAAACTCTCAGATTTTGAATTTGGTGTCTATATGCATGTATTTTAATCCAAGCTTTACATTTTAATTTGTCTTTTAAAATATGCTCTATTGGAGATTTGAAAAATTTACTGAGGAGTTTATTGCATCCCCTTTTTTGCCCAATCTGGGCACAGGCTGGGGATGTGCGTGAATGAGGGGAAATAGATTTTATCACACTTGAAACAGTTGGCAAGCCATTCACAAGCCATTGCCTGACCACCACCCATCCTCAAGCTGTGTTGAACCGGCTGATTTTGCTCAGCCGGAAAGCTTCCATCCTTGAAAAATTGGCCTGCTCAATGCCAGGCCTTGGGGACAAGTGTTGGTCAGGCGGTGGCATAGTGATGGCTTGCCGACTGTTTTGAGTGTGATAAAATCCATTTTCCCTCGTTCCCATGCATCCCCAGCCTGTGCCCAGATCAGGCAAAAAAGAGGATTCCGATAAACTCCTAGATCACCCCAACCAACCTCAGTTCAGGCACAATATTATTTCACTTGTAAACTCAATCCGTTTCTTACCCCTTCCCTAAACACTACTGGAGAGCCAGCTTGGTGAGTGGTTTGAACGTTGGACTACAACCCCGGAGACCAGGGTTTGATTCCTGACTTAGCCATGGAAACCCACTGGGTGACCTCGGGGAGTCACATATTCTCAGCCCCAGAAAACCCCATGGTCCCATAAGTTAGAAATGACATGAAGGCACACAGCAGCAGCAACAAACACTATTGTTATCTCAACTTTCTTTTCTAGATGAAGTGGCAACCTTTGCCAATGATTCAGCCCCTGGAATTTCAGTCAAGGTCTCTGAGAAGTTTGAGTTGGTCTGTGAGGTGTCATCTGCAACTGAGGGTGTTGTTTGGAAGAAGGGTAAAAAAGATGTTAAGCCGGACCAGAGAGTGACTTTTGTTGCTGAAGGACTACAACGAAGGCTCATTGTCAAAAATGCACTAAAGCAAGATGAAGGGCTGTATTCCTGTGAAACGATGAATGACAGATTGACATTCCTAGTTGAGGTCAAAGGTAAGAATGGCCAGATGACTTCTGTTTGCCGTCACAAAGCCGGGGGCCTCATTGTGGTGGCTGTTGGCTTCAATATCAGTCGTGATGGGAGAATCAGTTTTCGCTTACCTTTTTTCACTGCAGAGCCAGAGCAGGTGTTTGCCAATAAGGAGAAGGTACAGAAAGAGGTCGAAGTGGTCCTTTCTGAGAACGCATGTCTTGCCTGCGAGGTGGCCCAGGCCAGCACAGAAGTCAGGTGGTTCAAGGATGGGAAACTGATCAGGTCCAGCCAGAAGTTCAAGATAGAAGCTGAAGGCAAATCCCGGAGGCTGATTGTACAACAGGTGGAGAAAAAGGATGCCGGCGAGTACACCTGTGAAGCTGCTGGCCAAATGCTGACTTTCAGTGTCATTGCGACAAGCCCCAAAGGTCTGTGTGTTTCCCTTTATATCCT
>CM034710.1:125057605-125085438 GCA_020142125.1 Phrynosoma platyrhinos | reverse complement strand
AGAAGACAAATGTGTCTTTGTGTGTCCTCAGCCCGAGACATCAAGATCGTGAAGCCACTGGAAGATGTGGAAGTGAAGGAGAAAGAGAGTGCTTCATTCCTCTGTGAGATTTCGCATGATGATGTCGAAACCCAGTGGTTCAGCAACGAACACAAAATCCGGGCTGGAGATAACATCAAGTTGCGTCAAGATGGTAGGGAAAGGAGAATGGATGGGCAACTTTTGGGGTGGTTGTTTATTGTGAATGAAATGTTGGAGAAGGCAATGAATTGATCTGTTTAAACCTGGAGAGCAGTCAGAGAAAGACCACACAGCTACAGACCATGTACAAATTATTTATAGGCTAGTTTTGACTGTTCCAGCCTTTCCCAAGGAATCTTGGGAATTGTAGTTTGACAGCAGTGTTGAATATTCATATTGAGATCCTTAGTCCCTTCAGAGGAATACAGTTAATTCCTAAGATGCTCTGGAGCCGAGGGCATGAGTATCCTACTTGAATTTTGTTCTTTCTTTTACCTTAATTTCTCAGTTCTAACCAGAAAGTCCAGTTGAATGAAACTTTCATAACAGGCATTTCAAGACTGCTGTCTTTCCAGATCTAGTATGTGTTTCCCACACATATTTTAAGGGAAAGTGTTATGGATCGGAGCCATGCCAAAACAGATGTCAGTGTCATCACAATGGGCCTATGCGCATGAAGCAAGCCATTAGCCCTGGGATGGAATGAGCCTGTCTGGATCTCGATCCAATGGTCCCAGACTAATCCTGGTCCAAAGGGGCCTTACCCAGGGGCATATTGACCCACTTTCTGCTGCAGAGTTTCCTTGAAACTCCATGGTGACAGCTGGCACACTACATGGCCCCATACACTCCATACCTGCTCAGAAGACCCTCATCACAGCCTGTGATGTCAGATGGGGCCCCCTGGCTACAGAGGTGTAGCTAGGCACCCTGTTTCTGCCCTTATGGGTCACAATGGGGGTCTTCTGAGCAGACATGACAGCCTGACAGGTATGGGGTGGGTAGCAGTAACAGCTCCATGGTGCAGTGGCAGGCAGGCATGTTATCACCTGCCCATCACTGTTCAGTCGGGGATTGACCCAAGTCAGAACCTAGAGCAGGTTAGCATGGGCTTGGCTTGTGCTATCCTGCCCTTCTATGTAGGATCAACAAGATAAGCCCTTGAGTGCAATAAATTAATAGATGTATTAAAGTTTTCTTTAAAAAGAGCAAGAGTGGTGTAGTAGTTTGAATGTTGGACCATGAATGTTGGAAATTACATGGTTGGATAGTTTCTCTTAGTGTGAGTGGAAATATTTTTTTTCCTGAAGGTTTGTGGATGTGTGTATTTGCCTTTACAGGAAAGAGCTACCAGCTAGTTTATAAAAGTGTGGAAGTGGAGGATTCTGCAGAGATCAAATTTGTTGCTGAAACAGCAGAATCTCGAGCACAACTTAAAGTGAAAGGTAATGACATCGGCACTATAAGTTGGTTACTATTTCTTAAAGTGTATCCCAGATTGAACAGTTCTGCAAGACCCAGAATGAGAAACAGCTGCTTGATCACTGTTGACAAACCTTGAAGGTTTATGACTAGTATTAAAATTGACTTTTCCCATATTGCTTTTCATTCTGATCCCACACCCCACAGTGCTCTGAGATGGAACTGGCTGCAATTCTAGGCCTCCTCAAAACTTGGTTTGGAACCACAACCTGACAAATAATTGCTATAGGAAAAATGTTTTGGTGGCAAATTGATGCAGCAGGTGCTTTGTCTGAATAACGTGATTGTGGCAAGAATGGGGCTCATGAGATAATGTCCTATCTCTTTGATCATTGCTGTAATGACTAAGGACATTATCACATGAGCCCCATTCTCAGCGATATCATGCTAATTACAAAAGTGCAACCATAGCAGTTTGAGAGCAGCCATAATTGCACATCTTCGCAATTGTGCAACTGAGGCTGCTGCTGCCATTGCATTCTCTTAAGCCTGCCTCCCTGCCCTATGCCCTACCCAGTCTGCCTTTCAGTTTTTTTAAATTTTATTTTATTTTTTTTACTTTTTAAATTATAAAGCTCTGTGATTTAAGCTTTAAACAATACAATGAAACAAATACAATTTAAAAAAAGGAAACCAGGCTACTTGGGAATAGTGGGGGAGAGAAGGAGACTGACAGCATGTAACTGCCAATCTTGCAACTGCCTCAGCAGCAACGTTTTGCATATGAGTAGTACTGGGGTTGCTGTGTGATTGGGAGCTATTGATGGGTTTCCCCTGTCAATGAAAAGGGACGCCCTAACCACACTTGGCAGACACAGCCGCTATGGCCTAAGTATAAGGATAAATAGCACTAAAGGTGCTATTTAATAGATGTTTAAAAGCCATGTGTGATAATGTCCTAAGAAACAAAGCTGTGAGCCTGAAAATCTATATGTCCATTAATCCACCAGGTGACCTTAGAAGACTATGCTCTCTCAGCTTTGGATCTCCCTTTCTCTCTCTCTCTCTCTCTCTCTCTCTCTGGAGTGCAAGTGGCCTACTGTCAGGTGTGATTGTAAATGTTACTGTGATAATATCTGTGAAACTCTTTGAACTTCTTAAAATGCTTTATAAATGTGAAGTATTATTATTTCTTTGTCTTCCATCAGAACTGCCTGTAAGGTTTGTAAAACCACTCCGTGTCAAGATCGCCATTGAGAAGCACCGGGGCTTTTTGGAGTGCCAAGTCTCTCGGGCCAATGCAGAGGTCAAATGGTACAAGAATAACAAAGAGATCCATCCTAGCCAGAAGTATGAGATTGTGAGCGAAGGGGTCTACAGGAAACTCATCATCAATGAGACAGAGTTTGAGGATGAGGGCATTTACACCTGTGATGCCATTGATGAGAAAAGCAGTGCTCAGTTCTATGTGGAAGGTAACAACCCAGTTCTTGGTTGGAATATATCTCTCAAGACCCCATTATAGAGCAGTTTTTGTTGCTTATCTCAGCATAATTTAGTAGGTCCACATGTGGAGCTACATTAGGCTGAGCCATATGCCACTCTTCTAGACTTATTTACAGCCTTGAAATCCCCTTGTATGATCATTCCATGCTTTGTGGAGAGCAGGCAGGATTGCAGAAGCATCACTGTGTTCCCATAGCCAGATGTGAAATGATTAAAGCAGTACTGAGACCTCCAGAAGGACCCTAGTGGATCTCAGTGCTGATATCATCATTTTGCATCTGGCTGTGGGGAAGTAGTCAGACACTTCTGCAATCCTACTTGCTCAATCCTGTGCCCACAAGACACTGAATGGTCATGCAAGAGGCTTCAGAAGCTGTTTAATAAGTCCACGAGTGGCAGATTTGGGTGCTGCTGAGGAAGGAAGCGAGTAGCAATTTCCACAATGCTGCCCCCAAGGACATACATACATGTAATGGAAACTTAGACATGCTTACATCTTTAACAGGATGGCAAGCACACACTAGGTAATTTTTTCTGGTATTTCTGTTGTCTCATATGAGCTCTTTCAAAGATGAAGATTAGGCAGAAAAATTGACACATCTGAGATCTTCTTAGTAGTCCATTGGGCTATGGCTATATAATGGCATTCAGTTCAAATTATTAAATGTAGTGACTGTTTTAACTTCCTGGCTATAGCAACAAAATGGCAGTGTGACATAAATTTTAAAGCCTTCCCCCGCAATGCACACAATAGTGCCTCAGATTTGTTTCTGTGCACCCTGATCCTGAACATATTTAATAAGAAAAGAGTTGTTGCCTGGATGGATCTAAACAGGATAATCTCTGACATGCGGCAGCTGTTAAAAATGGTGGCTTTCTGTCAACTTCACCTTTTCTAGATAATTCTGCTGCTCATATCACCATTTTTTGTCCCAAATCATTGACTACTCATTGCAAGAGATGGGGAAAATAAAGAACACAATATAATTCAGTCTGCTTAAATGTTAGGGTCCACACTATGGCATTTCCCATTTCTAGGTATGGTAGTGAAAGCTGGACAGTGAAGAAAACTGATGGGAAGAAAATCAACATTTGAGATGAGGTGCTGGAGAAGAGTGCTGAGGATACTGTGGATTGCTAAAAAGATAAATAAATGGGTCTTAGGTCTGAATTCTCCCTAGAAGCCAAGGTGAATAAACAAAGGTAGTTGTGCTTTGGCCATATCATGAGAAGAAAGAACTCACTAGAGAAGGAAATTCTTGGTATAATGCTTGGTAAAGTGGAGGGCAGTATGAAGAGAGGAAGATCCCATTCCAGATGGATAGACTGAATCAGAGAAGCCACAGCCATGAAAATGAGCTGAGTAGGGCAGTTGAGGTGACTTGGAGGTCTCTCATTCATAGAGTTGCCATAGGTTGAAGTTGACTTAAAGGTATTTAACAACAACAACAAAATGTTAGGGGAAAGGCAAAATCTGATATGAAGCTGCCATGATTTTAGTAGTAGTTCCACTTGAAGCACACAAAAGGAATTTAAAGTATTTGCTCCAGTATTAAAACATTATCACTTCATAAATTTTATCCACACTCCTCTCCTGTCTGAGGTTGGCATAATGGTGTTACTGCTACTACTGTTAATATGAATTGTGAAAATAATAATATGGCTAATTATTAGCAATTGCTAGTATTGCTAATTACTAGGAGTAATGAGTGCTCAGAATAACAGCAACCACCACCAGTCAGAACTGCAGCAACATGTTATTGTTGTTGTTGTTGTTGCCATTGTTGTTGTTGTTGTTGTTAATCATAGGAGCATGTTGGCATAATTTTAAAAAGCTGTTGCAGTCCTTGAAGATTGATAGTGGCTTGCCAGTCCTTTGCTTTGCTACAGATCAACAGAAGCAACATCAGTCAAGACACGATAAGCAGTTAACGTTTCTCTTTGGTTCTTCCATTCAGAACAAACCATTAATATTATTAAGGACTTGAAAGATGTTGAGGTGACAGAGCCAGCGGAAGCCAGGTTTGAGTGTGAAATCTCCATTCAGTCTGTGAAGCCCCCCAAGTGGTCTCTGCGTGGGGAGCTCCTTCAGGCCAGCAAAGACGTTGTGATAGAGCAAGAGGGGAGACTTCACCGCCTCATCCTGAGGAAGACAGATGTGGACATGACAGGCACCATTCAGTTTGCCATTGGCAAAGCAAAGTCCTCGGCCAACCTGGTTGTAAAAGGTACCTTGTTCAAAATTGCAACAGAATACTTCAGGGCTTGCGAACCTTGAGCCCATTTCCTAACAGGATGGCCAAGCTTTCCTGACATGGCCCACTAAATTCATGTCCTTTTGCCCATAGACGTTTCACACACAGGGCTCACAAGAATAGAAGAGCTGGGAAAGTGCGTTGTAATGTTTTCCTTGTATAGTGTTAGGAATATGAATGAAATAAAAAAATTAAAAAGGCTAAGTTGCTGCCCTAAGGAGCTTTCCAAGCTGAAATTCAACACAGAGGAAAAAAACAAGGAAGTGGGATGGCAAAGACAGGGGAAGAATATTCCATTTATAGTGAATGGAATAAGTAGGAGGGAAGGATGAAGAGCCAGTCTTTTGTCTTACCTCTTTGTTTTTAATTTTGTCTGCAATTTATTTGTCTCTTCACCCATTGATTCACTGGGATTTCTGTATAGTAATAACTTTGACCCTATGGTAAATGACTCCCATTGTCAGTGGCATCACTAAAGTTGGTGTCACCCCAGTGTGGTAACTCTCATAATGTCACCCCTAGGGTGAAGCCACCAGGCCAGTGGTCCCTTGGGAGTAGATCAGGCCACTATGGAAGAGAAAGGCTGTAGTCTACTTGCCTCCAACAGTTGGTAGACCAGGGCACCCAAAGGGTTGTCTTGGTCTACCCACCTTTTTGCAAGTCTTGTAAGAGTCCAGATGCCATTTGGTGAAGGGAGAGGCCTGCATGAGTTCTCCATGGCATGCCAACAGTGTCTCAGTTGGCCTCCTTGCCAACACTGGGAATTTGGACCCAGTCCTTCCCAAGATGTTCAGTCTGTGGGAGTCCCAGTCTACTTGCAGAAAAGCATATTGGCACACTTCACACCAGAGGGCAACCAATCTTTCTGAGGTGTCACCGAGTGCATTTAAACTCCCCCCCCCCATGCACCTAGAAGCACCCATGCCTGGATGTGGTCCCTTTCTCTTCAAATCAGGGCCAATACATTTCTTTACTCCTACTGACTGTCTTTCCCCTTCAACATCCTCTTTGCAGATCTTCAAGTGACGATTACTCGACAGCTAGAAGACAAGATAGTAATGGAAACCCACTCAGTGGTCCTCTCTTGTGACTTCAAGCCTTCCCCAAAGGTTGTAGAGTGGTACAAAGACCATACCCTCATCGAGGCCTCAGAGAGGTTTAAGCTCAAGAGAGAGAAATACTCAGCAGAACTCAAAATCCTGAAGCTGAATATTGGAGATTCTGGTGTTTACAAATGCAAAGCTGGAAGCACAGAAACCAAAGCCACACTGACCATTTTAGGTGGGTGAGCAATGCAGTATGGATTCGGTAGAATGCAGTTTTGACAGTTAAACCCTACAATTGTGCAGTATGGAAAAGTCCTAAATATAGTTGGGAGGTTAGCAAATGGAAATTCTGAAGCTGAAAAGTTGAGAAGAATGCTCTGTTCGAGATACGGCTTTTTTCTAATTTTCTAAGATAACTATTTGCTTATTTGGAAAATAACTCCTGAGTATGAAAGGGAGACAGCAGCAGGTGCCAGGTGAATTCTAAAGTGTGATGAAGCACTAACTGTGTTTTGTAGAGGTAATATTTTATGTTTGTGGAACCTCATTCTCTGCTCTTCCGCTGCCCTTATAAACAGAGCGCAAAGTGGAGATAACCAGACACCTACAAGATGTGGAAACTGAGGAGGAGGGCTGTGCTGTCTTCTCCTGTGAGCTCTCTGAAGACAGCGAAGATGTGGAATGGTTCCTCAATGATACACATCTTTTCCCCAACAACTTCAATGAGATCAAGAGGCTGGGCAAGTCTCACAGCCTGACACTAAAACACGTCATGCCGGAAGACTCAGGGATGGTGACAGTCAAGGTTCAGAAGAAGGTCTCAGAGAGCGCACGGCTGAAAGTGAAAGGTAAGCATCTCTCATTCTCCAGAGGAGATTATCTTCCTCACCTCTTTCTACCTGAGGTTCTTTTGTGCCTTTACTGGTTTTGTGAAATGTTTTCTCCATTTTACTGAATAAAAGCCAGGAATCACCACCCTGATGGCATGAGAGAACTGTTGGAAATAAATCAATCCTAGGGTAACAATCTTTGGGCCTTGGGGTCAAATCCAGTCCTCTTGGGGTCCAGTTCTGGACTTCTGGAGTTCCAAGATGGACATATCTCCTTCCTTAGGATTGTTTGGTGTTTTCCCAGATTTTGTATTTTGTACTGGCAGTAAAAGCTCAAAGCTAAATATGCCTGTGCTTTTTTCTCCCACCCTTTCGTCTTTGGTTTAATTCACTGTGGGAATATGGCTCCCAAGAATCTTATCTCAAATTTGGCTGATGGGCTGAAAGAGGTTGTCCAAATGTGAATTAATAAAAACAATAAAAGATTTTCTAGCATTCAAAGGACCCATCACATTTTACCCTTACCTTTATCATTTCATGATTTGTCCATTGATGTTGTTAATTCCCATCAAATCACTTTTAACTTATGGCAACTTCATGAATGAGAGACCTCCAACAGATCCTATCATTAATAGCTCTGATCAGATCCCTCAAACTCAGGGCCATGGCTTCCTTGACAGAGCTGATTCACCGGTAACACTGTCTTATTCTTTTCTTACAGCCTTCAACTTTACCAAGCATTATTTGTCTTCCCCAATGAGTCATGTAGTTTCATGCTATGTCTAAAATACCATAACCTCAGTTTAGTCATTTTGGCTTCTCTCCCTGCCACATTCTTATCAGTCTAGGGTAAGAAAGAGCCAATTCTGTCTCATCTTTTTGTTGGGTGTGTGTGTACAGAAATCTGGCAGAATCTTGTTGCAGCATCATTATTTTTCCTTGTAAATTGTATCTTACAAAGACAGCTCTTTGCCCCTCAAGGAACTTAAAGTTTAGAAGACAGCAGAAGGGAGGCAATAGAAAAGGAAAGACAGAGAGGAGATGAACATGTATCCCTATAAATATTGGCACTTGGGCATGAGACTCTAGGTCAGTGGTGGAACACCATGTATTGCATACAGAGATAAAACAAAAAGGTAGCTGTGGATGGGAAAGACTTCCTACTCTGGACAACTGATGGACTAAATGATTGAACAGTTTTGTTCTGGTATAGGGCAGTTTTTGATATATTTATAGATAATATATGCTGAAGCTCCAGTTCATCATTGGAAGATTTTCAATGGCCTAATAGATTTCTTTTACTGTATAAAGTGTAAGGAGATTATTGCAGTGCTAATAAAATTGGCTTACCCGAGCCAGCTTAAAATTTAAAATGGGCAGTATCCTGATTTTATTACAAGGATTTAGCTGCCAAAATCGCTGCCCGGGTCCATTCCCACTCGCGGGGCACTCAGCATGCCTCTTTTTGAAGTTGGGAGTTTTCTGGCTTAAGGAAATGGCCACCGGCGCAGCCCTGGGAGCAGCAATGAACCCAGGATGGACCTGGGTGTTGATTTCGGTGGCTAAATCCTTCTGATAACTTCCAGATGCCACCCATTTTAAATTTTAAGCCAGCTCAGGTAAGCCGGTTTTATTAGCGCTGTGATAATCTTCTAACAGTCATAAGAAATATTTTAAAACAAAGACAATGTGTGAGCTTCATTTTTGCAATGATTCTGAAGACACAATCCTGACCTCAAGATTACCATGGCTTTGAGTTACTCATTTATCAGTTAAACCATTTCAGAAAGTTGCATTCCTAAACATGTCATTTCTTTCCCTTGTTGCTGCATTTTCCAGAGAAGCCTGCTGTCTTCATGAAATCCTTGGATGATGTTGTTGGAGAAGAACGTAGCACCATTACATTGGAATGTGAGGTCTCTAAGCCAAAGGTGAAACCCATCTGGAAAAAGGATGGTGTGGAGCTCACTCCAGGAGACAAATATGAGATGCTGCAGGCAGGAAAGACTCTGGGTCTGATCATCCATGAGCTCAACAAGAACGATGCTGGCTTGTATACCTGTGATCTGGGTACAGAGGTCGCCAAGTCTAGAGTCAGTGTTCAAGGTACGAGACACTGTAGGGTGAAATCCAGGACTGTAAAAGCAAACCATGGCACACAACCCCATGAAGCCACATAATCTATACCAAAATGTGTCACAAACAGGGGCAGATACAAATGCCCTCCAGTATATCCATACAATGTGTTGGCTAACACATTGTAAACTGCTTAAAGAGTGGTGAGTTCACTGACAAGTGGTGTAGAAATGTACATGCCATTGATATTACTATAATCATTAAGGGAAAGTTGTGTGTATCTCTGGGACTTTGCCACTACTCTTTGCCTTGTATTCTCTCTCCTTTCCCTGAATTCTAAAATACTCAGAATTTTACAAATGATAAACAGACTCCACTCCTCATTTTTTATGCAACAAATCCTGAGTGTTCTGGATAAAAATATAGAACAAAACCAGAATTTGGGGGATTTATTTCTTTGGACTCCCCAAGTCAGGCTGTGGTATTCTGGGAGATGTAGTCCAAAAAGTAACCTTTTCCGTCAGTAGCTGGACATCTTCATGTGAGAGGAAGAAGCAGTCCAGATGAGGATGTCCTCTGTCCACTGCTGAAAAGGAATGGTCAGAGCTAATGTTCTTACTCCAAGCTCTGAGAAAAGGTATGTCTTACGGTGGGGGAAGATGCTCCACCAGGGTGAGAGAGGGGGTACAGCCATTTACTCCCCAGCAATAAAGGTAAATTGGGGTTGGAAAGGAGGAGGCAGGTGCTTTGCAACTTTTCTTCAAACATTTAAAGCTGTGCTTGGCAAAATGGTATTGTGAGGCCACATGCGGCGTCAGGATATTTTTTGCAGCCCTTAACTCCTCTAGAACATCCCGTTTTCTGGGAAGTGTGTAAATGGTCTCTTTTGAAATTCTCCATGAGCAAGTTATAAATAAATTTCACAACCACCCTTGCTTTGTTGTTGTTCGCCTTCAAGTTGTTTCTTATTTATGCTGAATCAAAGGTGACCTTATCACAAGGTGTTCTTGGCAAGATTTCTTTGGTGGGAGGTTGCCTTTGTTGCCTTCTGAGGCTGAGAAAGAATATGATTTGGTTAAAGTCACCCAGTGGGTTTCCTGGGCCAAGTGGGGATTTGAATCTTGGATTCTAGAGCCTTAGTCCATTTACGCAAATCCCTAGACCACTCTGATAGTCCCTCTTGTGCTATTTAATGTAAAAAAGCCATTTTTTTTTCAAAACCAGAAAGGTACTTTCATTGGCTTCCAGTTTGTGGTTATTTTTTGGCATTTTCAGCATTCTTGCTGCAAACGTAGAAGCAAAAAGTCTTTTCCTTTGGATATAGGAATCCTTTTAGGACTCACTGTGGCTGGCTGACCCACACAGATAAAGAACATACACAAGACTTAAATTGCCTATGACACTTCAGCATAACTTTCCCTAATGACCATGCTAGCTGGGGATAATAGGCCTTGTGATCTGATAAATTGGCAGGTGCCAGATAATAGATGTAGCACTATGTAAAGAGATCTTGTAGCACCTTTGAGACCAACTGAAAGAAAGAAGTTGGCAGCATGAGATATCCTAGACTTCAGTCTACTTCCTCAGATAGATATAGCAGTGTTTATGTGAGGAGATAACATTTATCTCATAATTTTTATCCATTTTCCTTTCCAGAGCTGAATGTTGGCATCACAAAACGCTTAAAGAACACTGAAGTACTGGAAGGAGAGAGCTGTACCTTTGAATGTGTCCTTTCCCATGAGAGTGTTGAGGATTGCCATTGGCTGGTCAATGGGACTGAAGTGGGCCATGATGGACGATTTAGGGCCTTCAACAAAGGAAGGAAATATACCCTCAACATCAAAAAAGCCCTGCCTTCTGATGCTGGAGAAGTAGTTTTCTCTGTCCGTGACCTGAACTCTAAGGCCTCTCTGGTTGTGAAAGGTGGGTAGAGAATGTATCATATATCATACTGTGGTAGAACTTAGTTTTTTTAGGCAAAAACTCTCAATAAATCAGGGGTGGGCAACTGTTGAGGGTAAAGGGACCACTTCAGCTTCTTAGGACGTTATCACACGGGGCAAATCTGCTGGCTAATCCACACAAATCCCAAACAAAAACTGGATTTGTGCTTCATGTTTTCACACGACATCACACAGAAACTGGACAGAAAGTGGACAGAAACTGGTGTTATCCGGGATCTTTTGAAATTCGGTTGTTTGGAGGAAATGCAAATGCGAAATTAAGGTAATTTCGCATTTACCGTAATGTGAAAAGCAAATGCGCATTTGGGAGCATTTCCCTGCTTTTCCCATTGTTCCAGCGAGCATTCCTCTATCTGCGCATGTACAAGAAGCTCATTTCTAGTACATTTATGGGCTTTTCTCACTTGTGTGTGAACGTTAAATGCACTTACTTTAATTTCGCAATTAAGGTAATTACGTGTGAAAGCTTCTTTCTTTGCGGAATCAAGGTTTATTTTCTGTTTATTTTCAGAATGCCTCATTTCCACTTTATTATCGCTTTCTGGCCCATGTGTGATAACGTCCTTAGGGGAGTTTAGAAGTCCACAAATCAACTTGGAATAATAGAATCATAGAATTATAGAGGTGGAAGAGATCCCAAGGGCTATCCAGTCTAACCCTATCCTGCCATGCAGGAAGAAATAATCAAAACACATCCAACAGATGGCCATCCAGCCTCTGTTTAAAAACCTCCAAAGAAGGAGACTCCACCACCCTCCAAGGCAGCATCTTCCACTGTGAAATAGCTCTTATCGTCAGGAAGGTCTTCCTAATGTTTAGGTAGAATCTCTTTTCCTGTAGTTTGAATCCATTGCTCCATCTCTAGATGGAGCAGAAAACTAATCTGCAGAGCAGCAGAAAACAAGCTTTCTCCATCCTCAATATGACATCCCTTCAAATATTTAAACTTGTCACTTCTTAACCTTCTCTTTTTCTAGGCTAAACATGCCGAGCTCCCTAAGCTGCTCCTCATAGGGCATGGTGGTTTCCAGATCTCTCGCCATTTTTGGTTGCTCTCCTCTGAACATGCTCCAGGCCACTTTCTTTTATTAAACGAACACCCTCTCCTGGGCCTAAAATTGCTTAGATGTTGAAGATGTGACAATATTGCCCCTGCCCGCATCACAGGGACATTTGGGGACATTTTTTCAGTGGTTTTTTTGGTGTGTGTGTGTGTGTGTGTGTGTGTGTGCTGGGAACAACAAAAACATCCTTGGAAGCCACATGCATCCCATGGATTGCACTTTTCCCCACTTCCACATTAAACCATCAAGCAATGCTGAAATGGTCATTTATTAGGCTCACTGTGCAGCTGATGTTTTCCCATCCCAAACTAATCGAAGGGATATTTTGCTTCCTTTCAGAAAAGCCAGCAGAGTTTACCAAGAAGCTAGAGGACAAGACCACAGTGGTGGGACAGGAGGTTAGCTTGAGCTGCGACCTGTCCAAGTGGGACAGCAACATTAAGTGGTGCAAGGATGGAAAGGAGATTCGGAGGAGCCAGAAGTACGACCTCCGACAAGAGGGAAATCGGGCTATATTGATCATCCATGATGCCATGGTCAAGGACAGTGGTGAATACACCTGTGAGACAGAAATCTCCAAAACCAAAGCAACACTTACTGTGGAAGGTGAGTGTTTGTGTCCTAAGAAGAATGGTTGGGGACAGTTGAGCTTGGAATGGTTACTTTTGTGGCCATGCTGGCTGAAGAATTCTGGGAGTCATAGGACATGTCTACATGGGCCATTTACCCTGGTTTTCCCCATACATCATGTCACCCTGTCCACATGATGCAGGGCCAAAGCTCCAATTCAAGTGAACTGTCTTCACACGGGAAGGCCAGTTCTGCACCAAATTTGGACTCTCTCTCTTTTAAATCAAATTTTAAAAATGTAGCTATTGCTCTGGATTTTTTACAAAAATCTGGAGCACTATATAGTGATGCAGGGTGGCTGTTTCCACATGCATCCTGCTATGCCATCTTGTGCTGCTGACGCTGGTGCAAATCACTCCCTCTGAGTTCACTGTGAGGTGCCCAGCCATGTGATCAACACTGGACACTTTGTTTTTGTCCTCAGTGAGATCAACTCACACCTGTGGCCAGGCAGCAAAGTAGGATGGACATGTGGACAGCCATCAGACATTGCTATGGAGTGCAAAGGTAACAGGAGAAATTCAAGGCAGCTTTAAGACCAGAATACTCTGGGAGCAGACTGGAATATTTTGACTGGTGTAGATCCACCCTTAGTCCAAACAAAGTAGATTTTCAAGCTCTGCCAGTGTACAGGCTACAGTTCATAGAAATTTTCTTGCATTTTAATTATATCTTCTACCCATTCATAGAAGGGGATTATTAATTAGAAGCACTGCAACAAACAACAAAGTGGTTAAATCTCCATTCTTTGTTCAAGGATTTGGGCCAATCTATTTGGCCTCCCCACCTCCCCAGAGGTCCTGTTCCAGACAAAATAAGCCTGGAAGAAAAATCAAGACAATCTAAAAGGACTAGGCCAGTAGTTTCAACAGGGAGCAGATTTTGGGCAAACACAAAGTCAAGGTCCAAAGGCAAAGCAGAGATCAGAGTCCTGCGAGTTGGTCAGGTAAATCAAATGAGGACAGTCCTGAGCTGGGGTCCAGCAACAATCTAGGATCTGGAACCAGTCCAAGGGGCAACCAGGCAAGGGTGAGCCAAGAGCATAGTCAAACACAGTAACAGGCCAGGAGTGACTGTCAAGGTCTAGAATTTAGGAGGAAAGTTGTTTCTAGCAGCTTGCAACTGAGCTCAGTGGTGGCGATAAATCTGCTCCAGGTTGTGGACAGCATATGTTTTATATTTTTAGATGTATGCTTTATCTGTTTTTAACTTTTGTATGATTTTTAAAATGGGTTTTATAGTGTTTTAATATGGTGGTTTTAAATGGGTTTTAGAACATTTTGTTACTGTTCTTAATTTGTTGTTCTGGAAACCACCTTGGGAGAAAGGTGGCACATAAAGTAAATTAAGTAAATAAATAAATGAATGTTAAAGGACTTCGCAGGATGCTGACCTTATTTGGAGGAGGTAGTTCAGCACCTTGGATGACCTTTCTAAAGTTGTAAGATATCTAAACCTTGGGTGGACTCACTGTTAGTGTGACAATGGATCTATGTAGAGAGATCTTGTAGCACCTTTGAGACTAACTGAAAGAAAGCAGTTGGCAGCATGAGGTTTTGTAGACTTCATTCTCCTTCCTCAGATGCTTTTGGACTAAGGAAGTAGACTGAAGTCTATGAAAGCTCATGCTGCCAATTTCTTTCTTTCAGTTAGTCTCAAAGGTGCTACAAGATCTCTCTACATACTGATTCTACAGACCAACACGGCTATATCTTTGAATAAATCTATGGTCAGTTTTCATCTAAATTTTAGAAGCTATCCAAGATGGTGGTGGACCTGTTTAGACCATAGGCTTCAGCACTTTGTTTAGCTCATCCTGTTCCCATTTGCAAAGCTGATCAGATGGGAAGTCAAACATTTATTTCCTGCCACTCCAACCCTCTTCCTTTTCCTGGAATGCCCAAATTTCAAGACAGAGATAAGAGGTGTGACATCTAGAAGCTAATGCCTTATTTTCCAGCTTGATCAGTCAAGCCAAAAACAGCATTCCAGTCTCTCTCTCTCTGTCTGTCTTGTCTCTGTCTTATCTTATCTACCTACTCCAATCTATTACCTATCTATCATTTCTATCTATATTTCTATCTTTCTGTCTATCTACAGATCTGTCCTTACCTATCAATCATATATGTAAAAGTCAAAATGGGCAGGGAATCTCAGTAACTGTAAAAGAGGTTCTGTGCATACCTGGAATGCCATTGTTGGGGATTTGGGCCATAGAGGTACATTTACCACCAATATTATAATAATGGATTTTCCCAGGCATTTTAGTTTAGGTATGCCTGTTCTGTTTTCACCGCTTTTCAGTGGTTATGATTATGATTATGACAGACTTCTGCCACACTGTAGAAATAAAACAATTTGACACCACTAATTTCTATGGCTCAGTGCTATGGAATTTACGATCTGTAGTTTGGTGAAGCACCAGAGCTCTCTGGCAGCAAAGGCTAAATATCTCATAAAACTACATATCCATGGCATTGAGTCATGATGGTTAAAGTAGTGTGAATCTGCTTTATGTCTGCAGTGTGGCAGCAGCCCTAGCCATTATTGTTTGTGTTGCAAAGCTAAATTAATAAATAAACAGTTATATCTTGCATCTGAAGATGTGTAGCCCATGCAAGTTTATGCTAGAAATTCCTTTTCCCCAGTTAGTGTCTGAGTTCCTTTATGTCTTTATAGTAAAGTAGACTAGCGTGGGTATCTCTTTGAGCACACTGTATGGCTAACTTGCTTATGCCTTTGTACATCATCTGAATATCCATACAGGTGAAGGGTGATCTAGAATATTGTAAAAAAAAAAAAAGTAAAATAATTGATACTTGACTAATGCGAAGCCTCAGAGAAGTGTACAGCTGTCATCATGCTTATCTTTCAGCCATTACCCAGAACTGTCTTATCTGTCTTGCTGCATGTCATGAGTATGTTAACTTAACAATATGATTTTTATTCCATTTTACTTTAGAAGCAGGGAATTGCTTCATCAAAGATCTTTCAGACCTGAAGATAGATGAAAATAAAAAAGCAGTTTTTACTTGCGAAACCAAGAAGCCAGCTTCAGCTGTGATATGGAGGAAAGGGATCACTGATCTCAAAGCAAGCAAAAAATATGAGATCAGTCAGAAGGGCAATGTCCTGCAACTCACAGTGAATGATTTAGTGGAAAATGACAGTGACATCTATACTTGTGACATTGGCGATACCCAGTCAAGTGCAAAGCTGGTTGTACAAGGTACGAAATGTCATATAGTTTCTCTCAGTAGAGTAGAGGCAGGTTAGTAGGCTGGGAAGGGGACAATTCCAACATTTATTTCTCCAGATAAGCATGTAAGGACACAAGTATATTTGTATTCATGTAGTGTCTATTGCTTGTTATAAAATGGGACATGTCACAAAAAGCACAAGTCACCACAAATTGTGACAATATCTTGTCGAGTTCAGTGAAGTGTCTCCATGATGAGCCCTATTTTTACATATGAGCAATAATACAATGAAATTATTATGATAAATCATTTTTCCTTTAATTAATTCCTTTACTGGCAAGCTTATCAATGCATCCAAAGTCTCTTCCTCTATACTACAAGCTCATGCTTCCATTCACACACATACTTGTCCACAAAGTTTTGTTTGAATTGAGCCAACAATTGAAACTACTGGTGTTCGTCTTATGTGTTCATGTATGCTTGTGTCTGTTTTCCATTTCTAGGCCAATACCAAAAGGCATGGAGCATAATCTTAAAAGTCTGCTATGTTCAAGTGGCGAATCTTTATAATCCAATATAGTAGTGTTTACAGTTGGCCCTCCATTTTCATGGGGGATCCATTCCGGACCCCACTCGTGAAAACAGAGATTCACGAATATTCAAGTCCCATAGGCTTGAATGCCCCCCCCATGGGGGTATGCCCCATTGATTTTAACAGAGGTTGCCCCTCCGTGAATATGCAAAACCGTGTACTTCAAGTCCGCAAGAATGGAGGGGTGACTGTATTTGCTATTGGGGAAAAATATGGGCCAGTAAGTTTGGTGGGATTTATTCCCAGCTAGGAGTTTGGTGATTTCAAATGGAAATGCCGATCAAAGGATTATTTATTTTGGGCATGACTACATGGGCCAATTACACCAGTTTTCCCCCCACCCTCACCATGACCTGTGTACATGCTGGCAGGGCCAAATCCCCAATTTGAGTGCAGGTTGTCTTCATAAGGTAAGGTGCATTATGCAATGAATCTGCTCTATCCCTGCCTAAATCAGATTTTAAATCCTCACCTTTTGCTCTGGGTTTTGCAGAAAAATCCAGAGCACTCTGTAGTGATGTGGGGCAACTATTCACATATGTATCTTTTTACAAGATCTGGTGCCAGCGGTGGCAGTTTGAGTCACTCTCTCTGAGGTCACAACAAGCCACCCAGCCACCCAGTTGAAAGAGAGATATTCTTCTTCTCCCTCTCCAGTGACTTATGTTACATACCTAGTTTTATTTATTTGAACTGTTTTTCTCCCAGTGAAGTTGCACAAGGCTTCCAAGCTTAGAAATGGAACATGAGCCTAATGGATCAGTAGGCATGCTGTGAAGGCTGTGTTTTGAAATATACTTTTCCAAACTATGGAATAATTGTAATGATAGTGGAGTAGACCCAAAAATCTCCACTAAAGAGAGAAATATGATGTTTTATGTTCAAGAGTAAACTGGCAAGAAGTAAGTGTGGAGTAGCAGGAAGAAAAATAGTCCTTTGGCTTGGAGATCAATGCCAGCTTCAGGAGATGTTTTCCTTCATTACCTTGCAGGTGAACAAATGACATTGTCTCATATTGAATCAGACCGTTTGTCCATCTAGTGCAGTATTGTTATGTCTGAATGGCAGTGGCTCTAGGGTTTTAGCAGGATTTTTTCCTAGCCCTACCAGGAGAGTCCTGAAATTCCCTGGTGGTTTCCCATCTGAGTGCTGACCCTACCTGACTTCTGAAATTGGAAAAGATCCATGCGTTCAGGGTGCTCTAGCAACACCTCGTCCTGGAAGAGATCTGGAAATATGATGTGAAACTACCATCAATCAACAAATCTTATATTTGTTTTTCAAATGAAAGATAGAAATCTTAAAAACCTCCCCACCTTAAGTAAGGAAGTAACTCTGTCTTCACCAAAAAACTGTGTGTGATATTTCTGTCACTGGACATTTATGTAATTGCCGTTGTCTGTTATCACAATGTCTATTTGTCTTTTACTGAAGTCTATGAACACCTAGCTGTGTATATTTTTGTCTTACCTTTTTGTGTTGGTCTATTGTCTACTACATGTGAGAAAATCAATTTTATATGTTATTATATGCAGGAATTATATGTGCATATGTTAATTACATGTTACAAAGTTTGGCCTTCTTGAACCTCGCCGTTCGGATGAACCCAATGAATCCAAGCTGCCTTGGATCACATTTAAGGAGAAAGGCAGAATATAAGTGCAATAAATAAATAAATAAATATTATTTTTAAAAAGCATTGTAATAGCAGACTGGGGTTACTATTTCTATATTCTTCAGGATTATTTTTTATTTTTATTTTTTGCAAGTTGTCAATAAATAGTAGAAAAGCTGCTAATTGTCATTTCCATCTTTTGCCTGTGGATCTCCCCTTTCAAGCTTCCAAATTCCTACTTGCAAAAGCTTGTAGGGAAACCAACAACTCACATTTTCATGGTTTTAGCTTCCATTTTATGTTCACCATCTTTAATTCTGCATTTTAGCCCTGCCAGTTCTTTTTCAACAAGAACTGCAAAACAGGGAAGCTAAGGAAGGAAGCAAGGTCCGCTTGAGTTGTGAACTTAACAAACCTGATCTACCAGTTCAGTGGATGAAGGGCAATGAAATCCTGCAAGCAAGCGATAAGTATGAGTTCAAACAGCGGGGCACTGTGGCAGAGCTGGTCATCCGGGATGCAAAGATGACAGATGCTGGGGAATATACCTGCAGCATTGGCGAGCTGAAGACATCAGCTCATGTGGAAATGACGGGTAGGGGAGCCATGAGCTCTATTGCCAACATCTGATAGTCAACATTTTGTAGAAACAGTATGCATGCTAATTTGTTCACTGTAGTAGCAAACTAGATGTATGTAGAGTGCATTTTGTAATCTCCTCTCTGTTTTCTATCTCATAGCACTGTTATGTGTGAGGTTGTACAAGTGTTAGCAAGTTATCACTTCCCAACAGTAATTAAAGAGACTTGGTCAAAATTGTGCCATCCTAGCAGTTTGAAAGCATGCAAATGCAAGTAGATAAATAGGTACCACTTCAGTGGGAAGGTAAACAGCATTCTGTGCAGTCATACTTGCCCCTTGATCACAGAGTAGTCTCTGACAATGCTGGTTCTTCGGCTTAGTAACGGAGATGAGCATCGCCCCCTATGGTTGGACATGACTTGACAACCTTGTCAACAGGGAATACCTTTACCTTTTATTGGTTCAAGGACAAAGCCATGGTAGAGAAATGCAAGCTTGTAGGACTCACACTGTAGGAAACGGTGCCTGTGGTTGTGCACTCACTGTAATCTATTGCTGGCTCCCCAGATGAGATCTTATTCCAAGTAATTCAGAAATTTAGACTAGTCTTCCTGAGGTGGTCTGGATTGTATGTAGCCCTTCAATCTTCACTGGTGACTCACATGATCAAATGATCCTATGTTCTGTACGTGTAGAATGCTAAATGTGAGGGAGAAGGATTATGGCCTTCTCTTTGATATGCAGGCTTTATGAACCACCTCATTGAGATGTGAGTTTATCAGTCTCTCCCTATGAAGTGAGCTTTAATGCATTTCATTCTGTATGGTCCACTCCAATATTTACTTTTCATCCTTTCCTCCCCTCCTGGTTGTTCATTTTAGCTGCACCACTCATTTTCAAACAAGAGCTTAAAGATACAGAAAAAGAAGAAGGGGAGGATGTAGCTCTATGTTGTGTGCTTGCTACTCCTGATGTTTCCGTGACCTGGAAAAAAGGAACAACTGTTCTTCGAGCCAATGAGAAGTATGAGATAAAGAAGGAAGGCTGTGTAGCTGAACTGGTCATTCACAATGCAGAGACAGAGGACGCTGGGAGATACTCCTGTGATGCTGGAGATCAGCAGAGCATAGCTCAGGTCAAAATCCACGGTAGGGTGAATAGGGACGTGTTCATCTCTTATAGTGTCAGCTCATATTGCTCTATCCTTATCTTCTTGTTTTAAGGTCATGATAGTCAACAGGACTTTATTGTTCCTTCAGTTCATTGCTCATTTTAAAAAAAAATCTATATTGTCTAGCATTAAGCAATAGTGTTATTATAATGCTAGGGCCTTGTCAGCTGCCCATCTGTCATGGTCAGCTAGACATTGAGGTGCCATTTTCTGAACTGTTCAGAATTAGGAGAATGATAGGAAAGGTAGAAGAGTTTCAGAAGAGGCCAAGGGAACCAGGTTTGGAACATGGAATGGTCCAGAAGAATGAGAGGAAGGGAACAGGGCCAGAGGGGAGAAGAGAAGGAAAACTAGTTGAAAGAATAGGAAGAGATATAAATGTCCAAGAGCTACAAAGTTGAGGAAGGTGGAATGAAGTGCAGAAACTGTGCATAAAATGGCCATATAAATCTTGGTCTCCTATAATTGAGTCAGATGCTAATACTGGTAAGTGATGCTCATATATGTAAAAGAAATCCTTCATCCTTCAGCTATGCCTGTCCGTTTCAAAGAAGTACTAAAGAACATGGAAGCCACACAAGATGGAGTAGTCACTCTCCATTGTGAGCTCAATAAGCCTGCTCCAGTGGAGTGGATGAAAGGGCACAAAGGCTTGAGGCCCAGCAGCAAATACAGAATGAAGAAGGAAGGACCTGTTGTTGAATTGACAATCCATGATCTAGACCTGAAGGATGCTGGAGATTACACCTGTGCCGCTGGAGACCAAAAGACAACAGCTGTCTTAACAGTGAAGGGTAAAAATTCTACACCACTAATCTATTGGAGTGCTTCCTTCACCTTTTTATTTCTTTCTTTAGAAAGCTGAAGTGCCCCTCCTACCTTTACTTTATCTTGACCTTCTCTATCATATTGACACATGCATCAAGCTTTACTCTTCGCTGATTTCACAGGTTACATGCTTGCATAATTTGTTCACTCCTTCCAGCAAATTGTAGGCATACTGAAGGGGACATATTCTGTAGTTCTGTCATCCCCATTAAGAAAGCTTTGAGTGGGTTGTCAACCTCTTTTAAAAATGGGGGATCCCTTAGTTTCTACTGAGAAATTCATTTTGAAGTTGGTCTTCCAAAGTTAAAAAGCGTATGCATTTCTATTCTATTGAAAGCATGCCACGAGGAAGATTCCCCACAACTGAGTAGTACAATGCACAGTTCAGCAACATGTCAGATAATAAATTGGGGTGAGTGGGAACTCCCTGTGGCCTGTGGCTGTTGACACAGTCTCTGTTTGATCTTCACTCCTCAGCTTTAGCAGCACAGTTCAAAACACAACTAAAGAATGAGGAAGCCACTGAGAGTGGAACGGCCACTCTGCACTGTGAACTGACTAAGGCAGTCGACTCCGTCGAGTGGATGAAGGATCAGAAGGTGCTGGAACCAAGTGACAAGTACCGAATGAGGCTAGAAGGCCGCTTTGCTGAGCTAATAGTTCAAGATCTGGAACTGACGGATGCTGGGAGTTACACTTGTGTGTGTGGAGATCAGAAAACCACAGCGGCATTGAAAGTGAATGGTAATAAAGTTTGTGTGCACAGTAAAAAACCTGTTAATGCACAAGCTTTATATCACACTGTTAGTGATTTTGCTCCACCATGGGGCTGCTTGCTACTAAGAAGCATGCAAAACGACTTGCTTCTCAGTAGTTAGTTCCCATTTATCTTGATACACAAAACAATGCAAATGTACAATCCTTTGTAAGATGCCAGACTACTATTTCTTTGAAAAAGGGTGCACATTCTTCTACTCATTGCTACAGCTGCTTTTTATTCTAGGAGCAATTTACACAGCAAATCTTGTATTATGGTAGTTTATTTTTAGCTTTTATAGTTTTGTCGCCATATGCTTTCCAGTAACAAGGAGCTTCCCTACTCTGTAATCTGTCAAACCATGAAGTCCTCCAAGGATGTGACCCTTTCTCTCTCTCCATATTGCATTCTTTAGTGCTGCCTGTATTTTTCCAAGAAGAACTAAAAAGCAAAGAGGTTATGGAGGGTGAGACGGTTATGCTGCACTGCAGACTGAGCAAGACCGCGCCAGTGGAGTGGCAAAAGGGGCAAAAGGCACTCAAACCTGGTGGCAAATACAATATAAAACAGGATGGTCCCTATACCGAGCTGGTGATCCATGACTTGGATGTGGCAGATGCTGGAGACTACTCTTGCATATGTGGGAGCCAGAAGACAACAGCTAGCTTGACAGTGAATGGTAAAAAAGAAGAAGCTAGCACTCAAATATGCATACATATAAAATATGTACCTCAAATCAAGCTGTATATACACACAGCCTTCTCTTGCAATTTTTCTTTTGAAATTAATTCCAAAGCTACACTTTCTGATCCCTTCCCATTATTGCATTATTGCAAGTCTGACATTCCTTTTCTGCCCCTCTTAAATAATCCCTTTACAGGCTTCTGGAACTTTTCCCTTAAAATAGGCCCTGACAAATATTTTCTCCAAGCATGTTACTAATGTACAGGCACGCCCAGCCTCCTGCATATTGTATTTGAGAAAAAGGGCAAAGAGGATTAAGTAGAATGCAACTATGCTTATTTTAGATGCAGGCATGGGAATTCTGAGCCTTCTGGATGTTGTTGAACTACAAGTTCCAGCAGCCACAGCTAGCACAGACAATGCTAAGGAATACTGGCAGTTGTAGTCCAGCCATATCTGAAGGACCTCACAATTACCATTCTTACTTCAATACACGAGTGAGGTATGCTGTATATACTCTTGTAGCTCCTGTACAAGTTAAGAGCAAGTTTGAGGCAAAAAACTAGAGGCATGTAACAAAGGATGTAAAGGATGAAGCAAAGAAAAATGATGCTAAAGAAGTTACAGAATTATTGCAGGCATGTTTGCAATCATCCTAAAAGTTGGCTGGATGGTTGTTGTTTTTTTCCAAATTAAAAATTCACCAGTAAGAATTCCAAGGAAAGGTGCATCTCCAGATCTGCCAATTAGCTAAACTCAAAACAGTCACAAGAAGACTTATTGAAGTGCAGGCTATTGTAATGCAGAACGTGTTCTAACATTTAACAAACCTAGCAAAGTTAAGGATATTTATTTGGTCAAGGCTCTAAATATTAATTTTTTAAAAGGCTGTCCCATAACTTTGCAGCCTGACAAAATGGGGGCCTCTGAGACATTTCAAATGCTGTAACAAATGAAAACCCATATAAATCAGTGTGCCCATGCTGATAGCATGCTTCTGATTGCTTGCTAAGAGAGGAATAGTTCATGATCCTGACTGTCTTTATCTTTGATGGGCTCCTGTCCCATGTTGCCTTCATTCTACAGTCCTGCCTGTGCTTTTCACCAAAACCCTGATGGACCAAGAAGCTACAGAAGGGAAAGACACCACTTTGCAGTGTGAGCTGAACAAAGCCTCTGCCATTGTAGAATGGAAGAAAGGTCACAAGACTTTGAAGCCAGGCAGCAAATACAAAATGAGACAAGAAGGTGCCATGGCTGAACTGGTCATCCAAGGCCTGGAACTCACCGATTCGGGAAGTTACAGCTGTGTCTGTGGAGGGCAGCAGACCACAGCATCTTTAGAAGTCAAGGGTAAACTCTCCTCTCAAAAGCCCCCTTCTTTTCCTGCTGCTCACTCCATTGCTTTGGTCAGATCCCCATGCCTTTCCCAGTTGTGGGAATTTGCCTCTTTGCATTCTTTGGCATTGTGTTATTAAAGCATCAAGATTTAAGAGTGAAGCCTTTCCTTAGTTTAGATCTGCAGTTACTTCATTTTTAATGAGAGGGCCGTTGAGATGATAATAGTGGTGTTTGTAACATATGATGTATTCCATTCAAATAGATGAAGCAAAGCAAAGGCTAAGTTCACTATTTAAAAAAATCCATCAAATTTATGACTTCAAATACAATCCTAGTGATAAAGAATTCATAATTATTCTTGGTCAGGATATTTTTTTGATGTAGTTGTGCTATTATGGTGTTTGACTCTGCATGAACAGTAATCTTAGGAGGGTTTTCAAAGCACCCCGAGAGAAGAGAGTCCTCCTTAGATAGCTGAGACATCATTTTCTCAAGTATCATCTCAAATGGTTTCCATTCATCTAGGGCCACATTCCTTTTTAAATTGCACAGATCCTCTTCCATTGAAAAGAGTATTCTAGAGAAGTTCAGACAACCAGTTTTTCTCCAAGGGGTGATGCATTTTGCTGCTCGTAGTGATGGAAATTCAGTGGTTGCATGAACTCAGTATCTTTTCTTCCCACACTTACTTCTATACTGTTTTCTTATTACCATCTTCTCAGCCTTGCCTGTACTATTCAAAGAAGGGTTGAAGAACAGGGAAGCTGTAGAAGGCACTACAGCCACCCTGCATTGTGAAATGACCAAAGCTGGTGCTGAAGTGGAGTGGAAGAAGGGACCCAAAATCCTCAAGTCAAGTGAAAAATACCGAATGAGGCAGGAAGGTGCTGTAGCTGAACTTCTGATTCGAGATCTGCAGGTGGAGGATACAGGAGATTATACTTGTCTTTGTGGTGACCAAAAGACAACAGCCACCTTGACCGTTCATGGTAATGAAATGTTCTGTGTTACACTGGTGATGTTTCTCTGTGGAAATTCCTGGTTTTGTGTTGTCTCAGTCCACTGTTGTATTTTTTGGCTGGCTTTGATCTGTTACCTGGTTGCTCATGTGGTAAAGTATAGTATGCTGTGTTTGTCTCCAGTGTCAGAAAATGTCATAAAGTCATCCTAAATGTTACGACCATTAAAAACATACACTTAAAATCCCAAATGTTTGTGCTTGTGTTATCTACTCAAACATTGGAATAACATCTATGTAATGCCAGAAAACTACAGCGGTGCATGATAGTAGCCGACAAAATCATATTTCTTTTCACTGTATGCATTTATTGGTTGTGGAACCATCTCTGACATAAGAAGATACAATGTCCTTGTTACATATGGAAGCCACTTGATTCAGTCTTCTACACTCTGAAACTATCTTTCATAGAAGTGTAATCTAACACTTCTTAAAAAATATTCCAATGTCAGAAGTAACACATTACAACTTGGAACCTTTTTCTGATAACGTAACTTGATAATTCATATAATTTTTAAATCTGCTGTTCTGGTGCGTTGAGTAGAGTTCTTTCTTCTTTCATATACCTTTACGTTCTTGATTATCACCTCGTCCAGAAGGTCATATTCCTTTTGCAAGATAATTTGTCCTTTTCTTTCCTCTAATATCTTTGCTTTTTTTTCTTGCCCTTTTCCATACTGTGAACCCAAGTACATATTTCTCATAGAACCAGGGATCTATAGTATTTGAAGATACCCCAAAATTGTCTTGTCAACCCCCCTGCCAAATCAGGAAATCCATTGCTAAAGCTTTCCTGAGCAGTGGCCAACCAACTGTTGTTTAAAAACCTCCAATGAAGGATTGTCCATCTCCATTTCTGGTCAACCAGTTCTTGCCATCAGAAAGTTCTTCATAATGTTTAGTTGGAAGATCTTTCCTTGTAATTGGAATGCATTGCTTTAGGTTGCACTTCTTGAAGCAGCAGAAGCAAACTCATTCCATCTTCTAAATGATAGTCCATATATTTGCAGATAGCATCATATCATCTTTTAGTTTTCTTTTCTCTGGGCTAAACATATCCAGCTCCCTCCTAGGACTTCCCTTGGAAACATTCTAACTTCATAATTGGTGTTACCCAGAAATAGGTAAAATATTCCAAATGGAGTCTGATCAGTCAGAATAGAACAATACTTTTACATCTTTTGAAGAGAAATAGTGATGTTCCTTTTTGAAACAACATTTTCCCTTACAACCTACCTCTTTTAAAAAAAAGTTTTTGGAACCAGATTATCAAAAACAAAACAAAACAAAAACCCACAGTGAGTTGCAAAGCTTTCATCCCTGAAATGAGACATTCCTAGGAATAAAATATATTTTAGAACTTTACTTGATACTTCCATAAGTCTATTGAAATCCAAGTTCTAACTGCATTTTATGATCAATGAAGATTTTTATACTAGCATGGCAATCTTTGTGAGTCCATTCACATTGAATTAAAAACATGAATTGTTCACATCCACCTATCTACAGTACATAATAGTAATCTACCTACCATAATCTTTTACAACTGACAAGGAAATGGCCAATTTCAGAAAAAAAATCTATGGCGCTATGCAAGGCTCAACAAATTGTTGTTCATTCCCAACTTGTAATAGAGTTGGAAAAACTCAGTGGCCACAGTTTATGTTATTAATGAGAGACTGAACAATTTTTGCTGGCATTTTTGAGCTGGCTTCTACATTTGTAGACTGCAGTTCTTCTAGAAACTATGATTAACTGCATTCTTTGAGACTTACTTCTGAGTACCATGTTCAGGATATATTCTGCATATGACTCAGTTGAATGAAAATTGCTCACATGGCATGTTGGATCTGACATATCTGACATATAAAATTTATTGGACATATAAAACTCAAGGAAATCTGCAGAACCTGTCAGTCACAGTTGAATTTTACTACAATGTGACCACCTACTACTTACTCCTGTTACTTAGAAGACATTTCTCTTAATTTCAGTAAAGCTCACTTTTAAGTGTGCTTAATTTTTGGATGGAAGCCTCTTTGGCTCTACTTTCCTTAAACAATTTGGTAGCCATATCTTTAAGACTGTCCTGTTTCTGTTTCTGGGATGGTCATCTTCAATTCTGTTTTATAATTGCTTATTTCATCCTTCGCTATCCTTAAAAGAAAAATTCTTTCCAGAGCTCATTTCCCCCTAGTTTTCTGCATTTTAGGGGAAAGTTGTTCCATCCCCATTTGCTGACAACGTTTACTTTTCATACTGTATGTTTCATTTGTGTCCTGGCGATATTTATGCGTCACTTGTTTTTGTGCTGTCATGTATATTTATATTTTATTTGTTGAGATGTTGACATTTAAAGTTGTTGAACATAAAAATTGTAACGCTGGGAGCTTTATTTTCCCCACCCCTGCATTCTCCAAAATTTCCTAAATTTCACTGTGAGGAGTGATTGAAAATTAGCTGAAAATAAAGCTAAAAAAAATTAGAAAGTAACTTCCAATACTGTATTGCTTTGGATTTATTTGCAGTATTGTTACAGTCCTTGGGGGGTGCAGTACAGGAATGAAAAATATCCCCTATCAAATACGGTTGTTCATCCCTACTACCATCCAGTTATTTGTGTTGCGAAATACTTGTATATGCGTCTAATCTGTCTGTGAGAGTTGTGCTGTGAAATGTAACAAAAACAAATTGCAATTAATTAATGATAATTAATTAATTGATAAGAGGTACAATTTTGTTTTCCAACTAATTTGTTGCTGAAAAGTGAGAAACGGCCAACATTTCTACCTGACAGTTACGGTTTTAAGTTTGTTTTTTTAAGTGTAAAATGTGATGGTTACACCAAAATTTAAACTGTCACCTTCTAAAATTCTGGAGCCAATGTCTTTTTGATGAAATGGCATTGCGCTTATGAAAGAATTTTAAATATTTTGCGTATCATTGTGTTATTGGGGAAAAGAAGCCAAGGAACCTAGCCAGCGGAGTATGGTTCTCTCAAAAGTCCCCATTGATCAGAATGGGCCTTCCATGTACGCTGTCCTTGGTGGAACAGCCTCCAGTGTGTGACTCTTTGGGCCATGACACACTCTTTGTCAATATTACACCCTTCAGCTTTGCCTGCACATTTCCAAGAAGAGCTCAAAAGCAAAGCAGTGACCGAAGGTGAGACAGCCACTCTTCACTGTGAACTAAGCAAGGCTGCTCCAGTGGAATGGGAAAAGGGGG
>CM034710.1:125035874-125049552 GCA_020142125.1 Phrynosoma platyrhinos | reverse complement strand
TTGCATTTTCTTCCAAGCATGACCAGACAGAGGTTTTAGCAGCTTATAAGCAAGTGCTAACCAATCTTTACTCCCAGTTTCACATTGTCAGAGGAATGCTACTTCTATAAATGTTTTGGTGGAACCCCAAAACATAAAATATTTAGGAAAAAGTTCACTGAAGACTTTGCACTCATTGTCCACAGAATGCTGTTATGTGGAAATGATAAAACAACCACGTTTGGCTAAAATCACTTGATTGATATGCTCCATAAATTTATCGAATCCTTTTAAAAACACCTCCAGTGAATTGTCTTGTAGGTTCAGAACTTATTAAAGAGATGCTTCCTGTTTCCCATTTGTAACTCTGCATTTGGATCTGTTATTGTATCCTTCACCCTTGCTTCTCCTTTCAAACAAGAGGTTGATGGTCCAGAAGTCACATAGGGTGAAATCATCACTTTACGGTGTGAGTTAACATAGCTGGATGAGTTGGTGGAGTGGAGGAAGGAACAAGAAGTCCTGAGGCCAAGTGACAAGTATTTCATGAGGAAACAAGATCCATTTGTTGAGCTGCTAGTCTCTGATGTAGACCTGAACAGTGCTAGAGAATATATTTGCACCTGTGGAGATCATCAGTTGAATCAACCACCAATGGTAAACCTATACTGTTCAGAAGACATGGAAATAAACATTTCTTTACTCCATCCATTTACCTTTTCAACTTGAACACCATCATTCCATTTTGTACCTTTGTAGCTACGTTCCTACTTGTTCAGTGTTGTCTGTTTTCATGTTCCGTTGCATATCTGCATCATGCATCAATGTCCATGACTACCGGTAATGTGTTACGAGAATATATTTGGAGATTACTTTTCATCATTCTGTTGTGATATCTGCCTTTTGAAACTGAGCCAGTGGCTGATGAAGTCAATGGAAGTGTTTCCATTAAAAATCCTCAGGCACTGGGCCAAGCCTTGGTACAAATTGGCTACTCCATTTTTCTATTCTCCCCCCATCCCATCAGTTTTGCCCTCTTGCTGTGCCATCCCGCTGCCAAGGTTGGACCTTCATGCATTTCTTTTATGTTCTGCAGCCCTCCCACCACAGTTCAAAATGGAGTTGAAAGACATAGGAGCTACTGAAAATGCAGCAGCCATACTACATTGTGAACTCACCAAGCCTGCTCCAGTGGAGTGGATGAAAGAAGAAAAGAAACTAGAAGAAAGCAACAAATACCAAATAAGACAAGAAGGCACTGTTGTAGAATTGACTATCTGTGAATTAGACATTCAGGACGCTGGACGTTACACCTGTAGATGTGGAGACAAGAAAACCACAGCTGTTCTAACAGTTCACGGTAAAACATGTGACAAAGAGCCACTTTATTAATATATTGGCAATAGAATTTTAGGCATATAAATAAGGAAGGCAAAAGTTTATGGTAGGTGTAGGAAAAATGGATACCAAAAATACAAATGTTTTGTGCATTTTGTGCTGATATTTTTAATGTTGGAATCCCAGAACGGTAACGTCTTATTGAAGGATACCATCTGATGTGTGACTGTAATTCTGTGCAAAAGGGATGGAAAAGTAATGAAAGTGATTTATTTCACAGCTGGGAACAGGCTAAACATTTATTAAGTTGTAGGTGAGCCAAAAACCAAGGACAAAACAGTAAGTAAAGGTGGGTATAAAATCAACTGGGGGCCTTGCTATTACCAAGAAATATAGCCTTATCTCTCTTGTATGGCTTATAATCATTGACAATCCACAGTAGTAAATAAAATGGGCTTACTGTTTGAACACTTAAAAACATATTTTGAAAGGTCCTGGTTATTTCTTTTAAAGCTGATAGAAACTAAGAAAAAAAATCCCTTAAAGACATTAGAGAGATCCTGGCAAAAACTTGTGGCACAGAAAAAGGAAAGCTATGTCCTTACTATGGACACCTTGAGCAAATCAATGCATCTCTCTTGTATAGTTAATGATACAATTTCTTCCATTTGCAGTAGTAAACTATCTAATATTACAAGTGATGTTCTTCTCCCTTGTTACTAGCACTGATTTGTTGTCCACTTGGATTATCAAATAATAATTTGTTCCACAGCATGAAAGCTTCCCAGAATGGTTCATCGGTTTCTCTTCTTGCGTATGGGCACAACGGTCAATATTTTGCATTCATCAACTGTTGTTGACTTTGCAGCCCTGAAGCCTGAATTCAAGCAACCTCTGAAGAACGAGAAAGCAGAAGAAGGTGCAACAGCCAGGTTCCGCTGCGAGGTAACTGTTGGCAAGGCCTCTGTGGAGTGGAGGAAAGATGGCGTGGCGCTTCATTCTGGCCACAAATATGAAATGAGACAGGAAGGTACCAGCCTTGAGCTACTTGTTCACAACCTGGAGCTTAAAGACAGTGGAGAGTATTCTTGCATCACTGGAGATCAAACCACATCTGCAACATTAACCGTGAAGGGTAAGAGGGGACACCCGTTGTCAGTCTCATTATTATAATTTGCTAGTTTAGTGATGCTGGGCTTCGAGACTTTCATTGGAGATTATCCCATTGCTGAAATAAGCTGGCTTATTTTTCCGAATTGAAGCCTAATTTGGGAGGCAGCCGAGTCCTATCACAAGGATTTTGCTGCCGAAGCCACCGGGTGAGTCCAGCCCAGGTCCCCAGCGTGCTTCGGCAGCCTTATTTCAAAACTGGGAGCTTTCCAACTTCAAAAAAATGGCTGTCGAAGCATGCTGGGGACCTGGGCTGCAGCTGGGCTGGACTCACCTGGTGGCTTCGCTGGCCTCCCAAATTAGGCTTCAGTTCAGAAGAGGTAAGATGGCTTATTTCAGCAGTGGGATAATCTTCATATTCTGAATCCAGAATGTAGAACTCTAAAGAAATAGCTATTTAATTGGTTAATTAAATCAGTCGTGATCTAGTGGTTTGAGCATTGGACAACAACTCTGGAGATCAGGGTTCGATTCTTCGCTCAGCCCTGGAGGCCCACTGAGTGATCTTGGGTGAGTCACACATTCTCAGCCTCCCCCAAATGTATGTTGTACTACTTTTATATCAAACCTAGGCTTCAACTGCACTGCAGAATTAATGCAGTTTGGCATCGCTTTAACTATCATGATTCCATCCTATGGAATCCTGGGATTTATAGTTTGTTGTGGCACCAGAATGCTTTGACAAAGAAGGCTAAAAGCTACAAATCCCAGAATTCCATAGCATTGAGCCATGATAGTTAAAGTGGTGTCAAACTGCATTATTTCTGCAGTGCAGGTGCAGCCCTAAACTTCTCTTAGCTATTTAGTATGCTCATTCATATCTCAGTATATAAACTTGCACCATCTTTACCTAAGAGTCATATCAACTCATGAAGTGTCCCAAGTATGATAGGCTCAGTTTAGTCTTTTGGGCTTCCAGTAAGAGTTCAAGATTGTTTTGTCAAGACAATTGGAAATAATCCCACTATCGTTCTCAAAATGTGTTGTGTCATATTGTAAGACCTTCCTTCCTCACTTCCCTGATGGATACTGTGCCACTTGCAGAACTTGACATCACCATCACCAAGGGTCTGAAGAACGCCGAGGTGTTTGAGGATGAAGACGTGACCTTTGAGTGCAAAGTCTCCCACGACAATGCAAGGGATGTAGAGTGGAAGCTACAGGATGCCTCTCTCCAGAGCAACGAGATGAATGAGATCTCTGTTGAAAAAGGCAGGATCCACACATTGAGATTAAGAAAGGTCACCCAGCAAGATTCCGGCACCGTCACTTTTCGAGTTGGACCATATACCTCCACAGCACAGCTCAAGGTGAAAGGTAAAGAGAAGCACTACCTTTCACTACCATCTGAAGGTTTCTTGCTATTGAGAATTACTGAATGCATTGACTCAGCATGTTCATTATGTACCTGAAACGTCATAATGTCATAACATTACAGAGGGATAAACTAAATTAAAAAGTCTAGGGCCCACCAATTCACACTACACAGTTATAGGGATTCCACTTTAACTGTCAAGACTGTATCCAGTGGAATCCTGGGATTTGTAGTTTGGTGAGGCACCCCAGCTCTCTGGCTGAGAATTCTAAATGCCTCTCCCTAAACTGTCAATCCCAGAATTACATAGGATGGAGCCATAGCAAATAAAATGGAATCATGGCATTATAATTGTGCAGTATCAAAGAGCCCCTTATTTGAATGTGGTAACAACACACACACACACTCACACACACAGTCTAGACTTGGTGGCCTAAAATGGGATGATTCAAGTGGGCCAAATTTTTTTGTCAATCCCTTGCAGATCTTTTTTTTTAAATAAATTCATTATATTTTCAGCACCACTTCCTATATTTAAAGAGGAGCTTGTGAACAAAGAATTACAAGAGGACAGCACAGCCATTCTGAAATGTGAGGTTTCCCAGCCCAATGTCTCAGCAACATGGAAGAAGGGTACCCAAGTGATTTCCTCAAGCTCCAAGTATGAGATCAAGCAAGAAGGAACAATCCATACCTTAAAGATTTATAATCTAAAGCCAGAGGACTCTGGCAAATATGTTTGTGATATTGGAAACCAGAAAACCACAGCAACTATATCTGTTGAAGGTAGGGCTTTTATTCAACCAGAAGGTCTCTGTACATGGGCATGACTCTGTAGCTAATTTTTTCCCTGTTGTTATATATTCTAAAAGAAAAGGCCTAATTTAATTTTATTTAGCTTGGTTGCTATTTGCCATCAAGTTGATTTTGACTTACAGTAACCCTATGAATGAGAAACTTGGGCACTGGTCATCAATTGCCCTTCTCAGGTCTTGCAAAGTCAGGGCTTTGATTGAATCAATCCAACCGTAATGTGGCCTTCCTCTTTTCCTTCTCCCTTCCATTTCACCAAACATTATCATATTTTTCAGTGAGACATGTCATCTCATGATATGTCCAGAAATATGACAGCGTAATCTTTCTGACTATAAACTGTTGGGATATCAGAACCCCTGTGCAGATATGCAGCATGGGTTAGTGGTTTGAGTGCTGGACTAGGGAGATTATCACACAGAGCCTTGCCATTGCTAAAACGTGGCTAAATCATCCGAACACTGTGATGGCATGATCGCCAATCGTGCTTGTTTTCAGTGATTAAATATCATGGAGGCATCCCACTCCTCTCCCATCATCAAAGTGTTTGCGTAGCAGCCATTTCTCCAATAACAGAACTTCCCATTATTGGGGAAATGGTTGCTGCGTGAACACTTTGATGATGGGAGAGGAGCGAAACACCTCCATGATGATTTAATCACGGGAAACAAGTGTGACTGGTGATCACACACTGCAATTTTTGGATGATTTAGCCACATTTTAGAGATGGTAAAACTCCTTAGATTCTCCTTAGACTCCTTAGAATCTCCTTAGACTCCTAGAGAAATGGGTTCAAATCTCTGCTCAACCAGGGAAACCTGTTGGGTGACCATGGCCAAGTCCACTTTCTCAGTTTAAGAGGAGGGCAATGGCAAATGTCTTCTGAATTAATCTTGCCAAGATAACTGTATGATGGCATCAACATAAGTCAGTTTGAAGGCACATAACAAGCCTTGGGAGTATATGAAACTATTTAAAAGTTCAATTCCTCTAATATCCTGCCTTGGCCTACTGATTGCTTTCTGGTGTGGCTTTGGAAGGAACAACCATGACATGTAGCTGAAAGACAGAGGCATCCACCACACAAAGCCCTCCCATTCTCTGCTCCCTCTATAAACTAATTCCAGCTTACACAACTCAAAATGTGTGCTGATGGGCATGAAACCTCTGTAGGAAGCCATGCTAGGGTGTCCAGTGGTGTCAAAACTGGCTCACTCCTCACAGTTCAGTAAATCAGTCCTCTGTATTGAACAGTAAAACTTAATTTCAGCAACTGGAGAACTTAACAGTAAAACTTCTGCATACAGAACTACCATCATCCACAAACAAAGCATAAAATAAGTGATGCCCCCCCCCATACTTTTGTGAGCTTTACTTTGATTTGTTTTCAAATTAAAGCATCACCTATGCCCACCCTTCTGTGTCTGGCCCTCTCGTACACTTTTGCTTTTGTCTATCTTTCTTTTCTCACGAAACTGGGGAAATCCTCTCCAATACATCTGTGTATTCTTCAGCCAGGCAATGGTCTTTCCTTGGAACCAACAATGACTAATCCACCACTATAACTCCCATCACTCCCAACAAACCCCAACTACCCATGTATACGTTATTAAATACAAACTCTAATATAACACTTAAAAACATATGAACATTAATAACACTGAATGCCAGCATGGCATAGTGGCTTGAGTGTTGGATTATGACTCTGGAGACCAGGGTTTGATTCCTGGCTCAGCCATGTATTGACTGACCTTGGCAAGTCACACTCTCTCAACCTCAGAGGATGGCAATGGCAAACCCCTTCTGAAAAAACTTGCCAAGAAAACCCCATGATAGGTTCGCTATAGGGTCATCATAAGTCATAACACTATAACAACCAAATGAATACCACAGCAAAACACATCTCATGGCAGACTCCACCAGATTCTGACAGGAGGGGTCTCTATCTATCAGTACCATGTTCCCCCATCATCAGGGCAGCGCTATACAAATAACATTACATGCTATGGCCTTATTGCAGTGGAGCATTTCTTTATTTTGCAGCACCAGTGATGGTGAGCTCCCAAGCTCCAGCACAAAGACTGGTCATATCAGTGCACTGAGAACTTTAAATCACATGTAGTCATAGTTGCTTCAGTGACACTTCTGTGATCACGAACTATGCAACTATGATGCCCTTACATCTTTTACATTCTGGAATGCCAGGAAAGAGAGGAGGAAAAGGCAGTTGGTGGCCATTGGAAGCTGCGGTGAAGAGGAGGACAGGAATGAGGCAGAAGAACAATTTGACCCAAAATTTGTGAAATGAACCAGTAATTCAAGGGAAAGCTTTGTAAAAAACTTGGTCCATGCCCAAAATATTTCTTCTAGTATTTTCTTGATACATTTGTAAGTTTAAGCTGCTTCTGAGTGGACATTCAGAGGAGTTGGTCTAATAGTTTTAAGTTGCAGGAGAATAGATTTCTATTGATCATGAGAAGGATTTTTTTTATTGATAAGAGCAGTTCAATATTGGGATCTATTACCTAGGGAAGGTGGTGGGGTCTCTTCCTCTGGAGGTCTTCAGAAAGAGGCTTGACAGCTACCTGCAGGGGATGCTTTAGCTGGAGGTCCTGCACTGAGCAGATGGTTTGACTCAATGGTCTAAGGCAGGTGTAGGCAACCTTTCCCCTTTAAGGGCCGAGGGACTTCAGCTCCCAGAATCCCAGGAGCTATTGGCCAACATGGGACTATTGGCCAACATGGCTGAGGCTTTTGGGAGCTGAAGTCCCTCGGCCCTTAAAGGGGAAAGGTTGCCTACCCCTGGTCTAAGGCAGTGGTTCCCAAACTGTGGTCCTCCAGGTGTTTTGGACTTCAGCTTCCAGGATTCCTAACAATTTGACAAGCTGGCTAGGGCCTCTGGAAGCTGAAGTCCAAAATTACCAGGTTAACCGAAGTTTGGGAACCACTGGTCTAAGGAGTCTCTTCCGACTCTATGATTCTTTGATTTCAAAGTTAGTCCCAGATTCCCCTCTGACCCCATCCCCAAATGATCAACATGGGGACCGTTTTAAAGCTTTTTGACTGCTTTTGAATAAAACTTTGTTGTGCTTTTGTGATATTCCCCCCCCTTTCATATTTTAGATTAGCAAAGGAAAAGAAATCCAAGTATACAAATATTTTTGTAGTAGTTCAGGTCTGAAAATAGGATTGCTGGGAACAGCAGATTGCGACTTTAATTTTATCTGAATTTTGCTTTGCTTACTGTTTTATCTTTGGGAAGACTGCACTTCTTGAATAAAATAAAATTCTGGATAAACAAGCCAAAGGCACTCTGGAAGTAACTGGGTTTTTTGGGGGTATATATTGTATTGCCATTCATCCACTATAGCAAAGGTTCTCAATGAGTGGCAAAGAAAGCAAAATTTTAAAATAATAATAGAATTTATTATTGTTGTTGTTATTATTGGTGGAAGCCATTTTGAAATTTTCACCATTAAATTTTTTTTTAAAAAGTTATTCAGAATGGGGCTTAAAATGGTGGCCATTGCAATTCCTTTCCTCCTCAAAGACTTTTATACCACCTCCAGCTCCCAAAGCCCAATTTAAACAGTTATGTTTTAGATGAGGGCAATGAATAACTACTTTGTGCAAAAAGAAGAAACCAAATAAAATATCAGAAATAAGGGAGAAAATTGGTACAAAACAATATTGCCAATAATAGCTGTTACAGAAATGCGGTTTCAGTCAGTTATCATGTATCAATTGGTGTTTTAGAGCCAGATCATTAGGGAAACAATAGTCATTGTTAATCCGTTGTGTTAATTTGGTGTTTTTTTTAATATCTAAGATAAGGAATCATTTTCCTATTTGTTGGACTAGGGCTGATGCCACACTGAAGAATTAATGCAGTTTGACATTGCTTTAATGGTCATGGCCCCATCCTATGGAATGCTAGGATTTGTAGTTTTTGGGTGCCAGAGCTCTCTGACAGAGAAGGATAAACATGTCACAAAACTACAAACTCCAGAATTCCATAGCATGGGACCATGGCAGTCAAAGTAGTGTCAAACTGCATTATTTCTGCAGTACAGATGGAGCTTAAGAATCGTTGCCAATTGTTTTCCCTCATCCGTAGTTGAGGACTGTAGGATGCATTATAAAAATCTAAATGTAGTTTGTTGCTAGTGTACACTTCTCTCTTATTTTCCTTGTCTGTCATCAGCCATGCCAGTCCTTTTTGAAGTTCATCTTGAAAACCAGGAGGTCGAAGAAGGCTCAACCATCACCCTCCTGGCCGAACTCTCAAAACCCGATGTGCCCGTGAAATGGAGCAAAGGATCAGCCAAGCTGCGACCCAGTGCCAAGTATGAGATGAGGCAAAGGGGCTCTACTGTTGAGCTTCTCATTCATGATGCACAGCCTGAGGACTCTGGGGATTATACCTGTGACTCAGGTGACCACCAGACCACAGCATCCGTATTTGTAAAAGGTGAGTGGGAGTATCTTATGTGGTGATGCTAGGACTGGTCATGTAGGCAAAATTGCTATGGGAGAACAGAACATACAGTGATAGGGATCGAGGAGAACT
This sequence comes from Phrynosoma platyrhinos, assembly GCA_020142125.1. Classification (NCBI taxonomy): domain Eukaryota; kingdom Metazoa; phylum Chordata; class Lepidosauria; order Squamata; family Phrynosomatidae; genus Phrynosoma; species Phrynosoma platyrhinos. Next base: position 125,040,367 of record CM034710.1, on the reverse strand, counting down.
CTGTTGCATTTCCATTTTAAATTAAACCAGCCTAATTCTTGTTTCCTGCATGAAGGTGTAAATTGGACCACAATTATGGGGGAATTGCACATAAAAGTATATCTGTTAGATAATATTACTTGCAAAAAGGAGTATATTTGGGGAAATATGTAAGCAAAAATGTATATGTAAGGAGAAGTGCATGCACAAAAAAAATGTATGAAAAGAAATGTATATAAAACTGGAAAGGAATATACATGTCGCCTTTTCACCACATACACCCATTCAAAATGCCTCATCCAAAATGCAAGTTAACACATTTTGGAAGCCACCACCGGACCTTTTAAGTAGGACTTGTTACTGCCATCTTCTTTCTGATGTCCTTCTTCAGTGTTTGGGTGGTTATGACAATTCATCTGACAAATCCTACTTATTAATTGTGTGCCTTCCAATAGTGAAATGTGTGCTGTACAAAAACTCTAAACTGTTGACATAAAGACTGTTATAGCTTTTCATTTCCCCCCCTCCATATGCTTGTCAGAATTTTGAACTTTCTTTTTGCCATTCACTGTCCCTTTTGAAAGAGATTCTAAAGGCTCTGCAAAGCTTGAGACTCTGAATTATATCTCATAATTCCTCCTTCCTTTTCCATTTCTTCCTTGTTAGCTCTGCCAGTGCTTTTTATTAAGTTTCTTGAGAACCAGGAGGCAGAGGAAGGAGGCACCGTCACACTCAGTTGTGAGATCTCTAAACCAGGTGCAGCTGTGCAATGGAAAAAGGAAGGGTCGCTTTTACGGTCCAGTGAAAAATACAAGATGAAGCAAGCAGGTGCCGTAGTAGAGTTGACTATCTGTAAGCTGAATGCTGCCGATGCTGGGGAGTACACTTGCAGCACACAAGACCATAAGACTTCTGCTGCTCTTCTGGTGAAAGGTGAGATTTGGGTTGCCCTCTTTGGCAATGGCATCACTAGGGTTGGCATCATCCAGTGTGATAACTCATGGTGTCACCCCACTCCCAGCACTGACCTCCTCCCAGACCACACCATACAGAAACCTTAGTAATGTTTTTTTGTACTAAGGTAATTTATTAACCATAATTCGCATATATCACTGAATGTAATGACAGTATTTATGACATAAAACAACAAATAAAATTACAATTCTATCGTTAAATTACAATATCATACACACATGTAAATTCAAAAGTCCACATGTATTTACGTGTACAGCACACCTGCGTCATACGCGGGCACACCATACGCACCTTTGTGGAAGTCAAGCCTCATTTAAAACAATGGGCATGCATGCCTGCTGTGTATGTGCTGCACCACAGGCAGGAGCGCATGCCCATTGTTTTAAACAGGGCTTGAACATATGCGTTTTTTCCTTTACATGGTGTGTGTGTGTCCGGAACGGATTCCCCCATGTATAGGAAGGGCCCACTGTACATAGTTTCATGTGGTTAAAGTGAAAATCTGGTAAGATGTGATGCTTTTTAAGAACATTTCAAAAACACTTTTAGTTTTTTTTTAAAAAATTAATAATTTGAAGTTTATTTTTTTTTTTAAATTTGGTCTTCCATTATCTCCCCACCTCATGATCCTCTGATCACCTGAGGCTTTTCTAGCCTTTGATGGGAAGGATCTCAGGTTTGTACTTCCACCTAACTGGCCATTTCATTGGGCAATTGCTCTCTTGTCACCTCTGTAATCTCTGATGCTCTTCTTACGATGCCCCCTAATAAAATGTAACTTAACCTTATCACACCATGAACCCTTTGTTATCTGGAAAGGAAACTATCCTCTCAGCTGTACTGACTAGATAATGGAAATTATATCCTAGAATTCTGAATAGCAGAGGAAACAGTTCAAGAGGTAATCATTATTGACAAGATCTAAGAGCTGCTTTCTAGTATCCAGGGGAAAGATTTGGAAAGGAAAGGCTACGATGAAGTTTTGCTTTTGTTTTTAGAACCACCAGCTACCATCATAGAGGGACTGAAAGATATCACCTTGTATGAAGATGAAGATGCAGTGTTTCAGTGCAAGATCTCCCAGGAGAAGGCTAAAGATGTGGAGTGGAGCCTAGCAGGAGTGCCTCTCCAGTCCAATGAAATGAATGAGATTGCAGTGCAAGGGAAGGTTCACACACTCACCCTCCGGAAGGTCACAATTGAAGATTCGGGTGCTGTGACTTTCAGAGTGGGCCAGAATTCTTCAGAGGCTCGGCTGACTGTGCAACGTAAGGGATTCAACCTTTTAGTAGGGGATTTAATTGTTTTGGGCTCCAAACCCAGTTCATTATTTACAAATAAAGCCTAGACAATTGTGCCATGAAAGTAGAATTCAGAGACATAGCTGTGTTAGCTTGGAATGTATGTTACAACATCTTTTGCACAGTTAGTCTCAAAGGTGCTACAAGATCCCTGTGCCATGAAAGTTAGCCATGCCTTTAGGAAAAAAACCCCAAACAATCTCTGCTTTCAGCCCCCAAACTGCTTCATCTTATCTTCTGTGATTTTGGCTCTCAGGGTTGCAAAGTCCTAATATTCCACACAGAGGAATCCATGCCTATATGGGATATACTGAAACGGTTAGTCTGACTAATTCACAAGGTTTATTCTGAGACCAAAATGTGGGATACCTTTTTGAAGAATTCTGAGGTCTATGTATTCCTGTAATAGAGTGTTGTACTTGATGCAGGCCCTTCAAACTCTACAGTTCTAAGGCATGACTATATCTGTTCATATGCGATTCTGCTTTAACACTCACTCTTCCCATTCATATGTCATATTGTCATATTGAGGAGGGCGCTAGCTTGTTTTTTGCTGCTCCAGAGAATAGGACTTGGAACAACAGATGCAAGCTACATGAAAAGAGATTCCACCTCAACATTAGGAGGAACTTCCTGACAGTGAGAGCTGTTTGACAGTCCCTTGGAGATTTTGTTGGAGTCTCCTTCTTTGGAGGTCTTTAAACAGAGGCTGGATGGCCATCTGTTAGGTTTGATTTTGAGTTCCTGCATGGCAGGAGGTTGGACTAGATGGCCCTTGTGGTCTCTTCCAACTCTATGATTCTATGATTCTGTGATTCCTGGTAGGAAGCAATAAACTAAAGAGATTAGGGTAGGGATGGAAGACTAGGGACTGGCCAGAGAAACACTGTCCATTTCTAAACAGTTGTTGGGGACAGCTGAATCCTTAAAACACGGAGCAAGTTATACCCCAGAATTCTGGAAAACAGTAGAAATAGTTCAAGAGGAAACCCATTTTCTAAGTGCCAAGTCCTATGAGCAATTCCATGCTCACTTGAATGCAACTCTAGTTATACCAGCCTGACAAAAGTTTCCATATCTTTCTGTACAGCTGCACCAGTAATCTTCATAAAGCAACTGGAGAACAAGCAAGTAGATGAGAACGGCATGGCAATCTTTTGTTGTGACCTCTCCAAACCCAGTGTACATCTAGAGTGGAAGAAGGACTCAGCCACAATCCAGCCCAGCCAGAAGTTCGAAATCAAGGTAGAAGGAACTAAACACACGTTGATCATTCATAATGTGGTCCCTGAAGATGCAGGAGAGTACAGCTGTAGTACAGCGGACAGGAAGACCTCAGCCACTCTCAAGGTTAAAGGTGAGAACTTGTCTTGGCAGCAACTGGTGGTCCAGTTTTAATAAATAATAATAATAATAATAATAATAATAATAATAATACTTTATTTTTATATCCCGCCTTTTGCCGTGGCAATCAAGACGGCTTACATAAAATTAAAATTAAATAAAACATGTCCAAAAGAAAAAATACTAAAGAGAAAAGCACTGATTAACATAAAGCATTTTGAGCTGACTGTTTAAAAAAAAATTGGATCAGTCCTGCATGAAAAGTTAAGTCCAGGAGCAAGAGGCCAGCCATTCTCTTAATCCAGGATGGAAAGCTACCTCAGATCTGGAAGCTGCCCATGTCCCTCACTAGACCCCAGAAGGCTGCTCCCCATCAGCTGAATTTTATTTCCCCCCCCACCACCCTTTAATTCTCCACCTCTGAGAGCATTCTAGGAAACATGGTGAACAATTTTGCCATGGTTTTGTCTTCCATCTCCAGGCTGTTTAAGGACCAACAGAGGCCTTTTTTTGAACCAGGAAGTATCTTCCGGTTAACATCTTGGTTATAAAAATTCTGATCTAAAACAGACTTGGCGAAAACAGCAAAATTGCCCTCCCACACCCTGAATGGAAGAAGGCAATATGAGTAAATCAATCAATCAATCAAGGATGGCCCAGTTGGGGGACCTTGGAAATAGCCTTTCAGGACCATATGCAGCCCATGGACTGCATTTTTCCAGCTCTGCCTTCACCATTCACATTCACGTTCACTTTCATCAGCAGGATGTAGGATTTCTCAGACAACCCAAAATTAGTCAGTATAATTTAGCTCCCAGACAGTAAAGTAAGGAAAAAGGGGAGGCTGACTATGGACCTTATCACACGGGGCCCAAACCAGACAGAATCCAAATG
>CM034710.1:124988431-125032953 GCA_020142125.1 Phrynosoma platyrhinos | reverse complement strand
GCCTCAATTTAATGTGCACTATTTCTGGCAGTCTGCAAAGGCACTTTGTTTTGGGATGAAAGGCCGATGCAGCTTCTCTAAATTTCATACTGAAACCTGGATCAGATTCAGTATGAGCTGCCCCCGGGAGTGCCGGATTGGGGCTGCGGCAACCACATGCCGCAACCCCTATCCTCCTTTTTTCCGCTCCAAAAAGAGCTGGCAAATGCCACTCCTTTTTGGGGTGGCAAAAAGCCACCATTAAAGCCACTGCAGCAGCTCTTTTCTGCCCCTTTGGTGCAGTGTATGCTCACACTTCACCAATGGGGCACCCTGATGCTGCACACCATGTAGTTGGGCATGCGGCGTGATGGTGGCGTCAGGGCGGAGTTGGGGTGGCAGATGTGCAGTTGCCCCACTCCAACTCCACCCCCAGGCCAGCCCTTTAAGTGGGTCTGCATCGGCCCTAAATCTTCACATTTAATTCTCAGGAGCATGGATGAAGAAATTTTGCAGATGTTTTCTCACTTGTGTCTCTTCTAGATTTGCACATTTTCTAACTTTTTTTTTTCATTTTGGGACTTTTTGTGAAAATTGTATTTGTTAATTTTTTAAAATTTATTTATTTATTTATTTATTTATTGTACAAACAAAATATTTGCAAAAAGTCAAATCTTACAGGGTTTGGCCAGTTCCTCCCCACCCCTTAGTGGGGTGTCTTAATGTTTCAAAGCACCTTTTCTCTTTAAGGATGGGGACATTTCTGGTTATTCTTTGCACTGGAAGGTTTTGTGTGTGTGTGTAAACTAGCTTCCTGTGGCACACAGTGAGTGCTGTGCAAGCTGTAGCCTTAAAAAAATCACTGATCTTACAGTAGTGTGACTCTTCATGAAGGATTTTGTCTGACTGATTCCTGCAATCATGTCGCTGTGACAGTGCCTTCAAATAAAGAATTGGCTTGGAATTGGTCCTAAAAGAATGCAGGGGTTTTACTCACTCTTACTGTGGTGGTTAGTGGCTTCCCTGTCAATGGTGGGAGGAAGGCAGTGAATCTGCTCCAGGTTTCAGTATGAAATTTAGAGAAGCTATCCAAGGCGCCAAAACTATGGGGTGCATCTACACTGTAGAAATAATGCAGTTTGACACCACTTTAGTTGGCATGGCTCCATCCTACAGAATCCTGGGGTTAATAGTTTTGTGAGGCACCAGCACTGTTTGGCAGAGAAGGCTAAAGGCCTAATAAAACTACAGATCCCAGAATTCCATAGGCTGAAACTACAACACTTAAAGTGGTGTCAAACTGCATTATGTCTACAGTGAAGATGCACCCCATGCTGGGGATAGGATGCAGCCTGTTGTACAGAAACGACATGAAGCCAGCTAGTACTGGAGTCTTGACAAGTTGAATTTTCCTGCAGGTGTGAGCTTATTTTTTTTTTTAAAAAATGTTAATGCTAAATGTTAAAAATGTTAAAGTGAAATGACCAAATTGCATTGTGTGATATCTCGGCTCAGCCAAGCTTGCAAAGAGCTTTTAGTTTGCTATAAATTTCAGTCATCACAGATGATCCCCAAAGACCGTTGTACAATACAAACATTGCCAGTGTACAAAGGGATCTAGTAGTACCTTTGAGACTAACTAAGGGCCTCTGCAGACTGGCCCAAATGGCCAGCCTGGAGGTAGAGTTGGGGTGAGGCAGCCACACGCCGACTGCCCCAACCCTATGCTGATGCTGTCCTGACACCACACTCCATCACGCATGGAGTGTGGTGTCAGGATGCCCTCTTGGTGCAGCGTTCTGACACGCTGCACTGAAAAGGGTGAGGAAGAGCTGCGGGCAGGCTCTTAGGGCAGCCTTTTGCTATCCCTAAAAGGAGTGACATTTTGCTGCTCTTTTCAGGGCAGCGAAAGGGAAGATCAGGGCCACGGCATTGGGTTGCCATGGCTCTGATCTGCTGCTTCCCAGGGCAGCCCAGAGCCACCTGTCTGCAGAGGTCCTAAGTGAAAGATGTTGTAGCACAAGCTTTCAGAGACTTGGGGGGGATGCAGACGGGCGGCCCTAGGCCACCCCAGGAAATGGAGGATCAGGGCTGAGGCTGCCAGACACGTTGGCTCCAATCCTCCCTTTTGCTGGCCCAGAAAAGAGCAGCAAAATGCCGCTCCTTTCAGAGCTGGCAAAAGGGCTCTGATGACATGTGCTGTACATAACAGTGTGTGGGGTCAGGACATCTTCGGGGAGGGGTTGAGGCGGCAAACATGCGGCTGCCCCTCCCTATCCCTGCCTCCAGGATGGCCCAAAGGGCCCCTCTGTAGAGGCTCATAGGGGGATGCAGATGGGCGGCCATGGGCTGCCCCACGCCTCGGCCCCAATTTTCCCTTCTGCTGGCCCTGAAAGGAGCACTAAAATGCCAGTCCTTTTGGAGCCGGCAGAAGGGACGCATCAAGTGCTGCCTCACAGCTCTTTTGCGCCTCTTCTGGTGCAGTGCGTTAAGATGCTGAGCCATAATGATGTCTTGATGGCGTACGCCATGCGTAGTGGTGCGCACCATGATGACATGTTCGGCGTGGAGTTGGGGCACCTGGCGTATGGCTGCCCCTCCCCTTCCTTGCCTCCAAGACAGCACAAAGCGCTGTCTGTAGAGGCCCTTGGTCTGCTTTCTCAAATTCATGGAGTGACTGGGTGCTTAGGAAAGACCTTTATAATTAGACTGTATGAAGAGATATAGAAATGCAAAACTTGTGGGTCTGGTGATGAGGTGAACAAGTTCAGATTTAACTATAGTCATTGAGAGATAAAGCCAGGAAGAAAGATGTTGCCTAAGGCCAGGGTGGGTGATGCTCATACGAATTTTGGAATGTGTGTGAAGCCTGGGAACCAGAAACTCCCTCCGCCATTCATATGGTCATCCACAAAGACTACAAAGGCTTAAACTACAATGTCTTTCACTGTCTCAAGGATGCTACAAGATCCCTTTGCATAGTGATATTGCAGACTAATACAGCCATATCTCTGAATTCTACCAACATTGCCAGTAGACTTTGAAGAAGGGAGGTGTCAAACTATAATCATTTCATCATGGGGAAAAAAAATCTGAATAATCAGCATCTCTTGTTTTTCTATGCGAGTGTCAAATATACTTCTGTATAAGCTTGGTTGTCAGTTTTGTAAACTCCCAAGGAGAGTTGGTTGTTCAAGTGAGTGATGTTGTCAGTTCTGTTGAAGGATGTGTCAGTGCATGTTTACACCTTTGTTCTCCCTTGGCATGCGTTCTCTTGCTCTGTTACGCAGAAGAAGAATTGCAGATAGTTTCTGGTTTAAAGAACACAGATGTCTTTGCGGGCGAAACAGCCACTTTTACCTGCGAGCTCTCACGCTCCAGCATGCAAAATGTACAGTGGTGGCTGGACGGCTCTCCCCTCCAGAACAGTTCTGTGAATGAAATCTCTGTGCAAGATGGAAAATTTCATACGTTGACACTAAAGGACCTGGGGCCTAATGATTCAGGAACAGTGACCTTCCGTGCAGGCCCCCTCAAATCCTCCGCTAAATTATTAATCAAAGGTATTTTGGATTTGAATGCAACACCAACTTTCTATCCACAAACCACACTGCTGCATATGCTTCTGGCTTTGGTTGGCCTCTAACAAAATTCTGCACAATGGCAACTAGAAGGCATGCATTAACAAGCACAATCCTGTATCCTACCAATTATTCCCTTGAAGAAAAAAAAGAGGTTTAGTAGTGTCCTACCCCTGCTAGTACTTGGAAAAGTGGATGGCCAATAAATAATCACAGTGGAAGAAGCATTTTGCATAGCCGTTCATGGGAACAGAGGAAAATGCAGCAGAAACATCTGTCTAAATGTAATACATTGAAACTCCAAGGCCTCAGTCCAGTCACTGGTCCCAGCTAGAGCAGATCAACTGAATCAATGGAACTAATTTAAGGGTTGAGTTACTGTATTCCCATTTGTTCACTGAGCCTACTTGGTTTGGCCCTACTAACTGGATTTAGGTCCAGGTTGCTTGTTGACTCTCATGAGAAAGCCAGCCAAAGAGCTGCTGCTAGATTTGTAGAAGTGGCTGAAAACCAGCAGCTTAAATATGAAATTAGAGATGTTCCTGCAATAGATACATTTAGGGCTTGTCTTCACTGGACAGAATACTTCGAGCTGACCCCGGAGTATTCTGGTCCCAATTACCCTGCTACCTGTGCTCTCTTTACAGTGACCATGGGCAGCTGCCTTCCAACATGATCCCCGTTTGTTGCCTGGGTTAGGATTTGTTGCTTGGCATTGCTGCTGAGGTCACAACAAGTGACCCAGCCATGTTCTTGGTGGTAGGTGCCTTGTTCTGACCTCAGAGTGACTTGTGCTTATGGTGTTGGTGTCGGGCAGCTCACAGGACCTGTGTGGAAAGCCACTCACGATCTCTGCAGAGAGAGAAAACCCAGAACAAAACATAAGATCTTGAAATTTGGGTTAAGGAGAAGAAAGGTTGAATCAGGTACGGATGTCTTGAAGACAGTCCACACCTGATTCAGTGTTTTGGGCCTGAGTCATGTAAACAGGATGCAGTGAGTGTGGGGGGAATTTAGAGTAAATATTCCATGTTGACAAGCCCTCAAATAACTAAGGGGCTATGCAGTTGGGCGGCTCTGGTCCACCCCTGCTAGCTGCAGATCGAGGCTGTGGCAACCGCGTGCCACAGCCCCAATCCTCCCTTTTGCAGCCCCTGAAAGAGTAGCAAAATGCCACTCCTTTCAGGGGCAGCAAAAGGGCACCCTAACAGCCGGTGCAGCGTGTAAAAATGCTGTGCCAGGAGGACGTCCTGATGCAGCGCAGCATATGTAATGGTGCACGGCGTCAGGACGTCATCCAGCTAGGGTTGGGATGGCCAGCGTGCGGCTGCCCCTCCCCATCTCTGCCTCCAGGCCAGCCCTTTGGGCTGGTCTGCAGGGGCCCTAAGACAGTATTGTATGAAGAGATGGAGAATTCCAACTTTGTTATTGTTATTGTTATCCACCTTTGAGTTGATCCCAATTCATGGTGACCCTGTGATTGAGACATCTCCAAGACTCCCTACCCTCCACTGTTCTGCTTAGTTTCTGTAAATTCATACCCTTGACCTCCTTAATAGAGTCCATCCATGTGGCATGCAGCCTCTTTCTTTCTGCACTCCTCCACCTTTCCTAGCATTATTACCTTTTCCAATGAATTATGCCTTCTCATGATGTGGCCAAAGTATGACAGCCTCAATGATATCATCTTGACTTCGAGGGAATTTCAGACTTGATCTGCTCTAGGACCCATTTTTTTTTTTGTCATTTTGGCTATCCATGGTATCCTCAGCACTCTTCTCCAGCACCAAATTTCAAATGAATTGATTTTCTTGCTATCTGCTATCCTCACTGTCCAGCTCTCACATCCATACATGGTACTAGGGAATACAATGGCTTGTATGATTCTAACTTTTATGCTCAGTTGTATATCTTTACTATTTAGGATCTTTTCTAGTTCTTTCATAGCTGCCCTCCCTATTCCCAGTTTTGCCCATCCCTGATATCAGAAAAAAACCCTGTCTTTCAAGCAAATGGATAGAAAGGGTTCTTTGACCTCTGAGAACCCAATATATAAAGAACCTAAAGTAAGTCACTATGCTTCATTCACATGGATAGCAAGATTCTGGGCCTAAGCAGACTGCCAGAAATAGTGCACATTAAATTGAGGCACTGCCCTGGCTCAGTGCTAGGGAATCATGGGAACTGTAATTTATTGTGGCACCAGAGCTCTCTGACAGAGAAGGCTCAATGTCTCAGAAAAAAAAATACAATTCTCATGATTCCCTAGCACTGAGCCAGGGCAGTGCCTCAATTTAATGTGCACTATTTCTGGCAGTCTGCTTAGGCCTTCTGTCACAGTTCTAACCATGCTTATATTGATGTCTTTAACATACTTGTTTTAATGCAACAGGATTAGAGCTGTGTTGTTTGCCTTTACCATTTAAATCTATGTAAATTTCTGACAAGACCATCATTTTCTCAGCGATGACCAAGAACCTCTTTCCTTCCCATTGGCTGTCTCCCAGCATTAACCTGACTTATAAGGGGATAGATGATGCACTAGCTCATGTTTTCTGGTACACTGAGCCTTCCTTAAAAATTGTGGCATCACCATCCTTTTAGTTTTATGGCTTAATGTATGAAATGAAAAAATAGGTTTCCTAGTAACAGTTCCAACAACTTTTCAGATCTGGCTCTTGGTTAGTATATGGATATGTAACTAGACTTGCAGCTATGAGAGGTTTCCCGGTGCTTCTGCAGTCTGCAGCATCTCCACTGTGCTCTGAGGATACCTGTCTATTTTTCAGTTGTCTCACATGACTTTCCAGATGTTCCAGTCTTCCCCTGATCTGGATCATGAGCTCCCCCACACACACAGTTTTAGCTAAATTTGAGCTCTCTGTAGCATTGCAAAAGCAGTAACAAAATATGATTTCCCCTTCTGTCCCCAGCCTTCAAAAATTTGAACATTGGAACTGTTTCTCATGCTGGACAATCTTGTTGCATTACTCCTTCTCCCACCATATTCCCAACCCTAATCTTCTGTACACACCATGTGCTTGGAGATAAGTCATGGTGTGGTGAAGATTTGCCAGTCACATGTGTACTGAATGTTGATCCATGCACCCTCTGGGTTTGCACCAACACATCAGTGACATAGGAAACAAGATCTGCCTTAATGCCTAACCTCTCTGCTTCCATAATACTCACTGCTGACACGAGCGAACATTATTCATTCAGCCAGCTAAATAATGCTTCTGATCAGCTTTCATGCACCTCACTCACACTTGCGGGCTCTGTACTTGAAAAGTGGCCATACACTTTCCCCAAAGGCTGCACTAATACCTGTCCCTCCTGGCGTGTTGGTTGACAGATCCAACCATTGAGGTGGTCAGCCCCATGCAAGACATCACAGTTGATGAGGCCGGCACAGCTGAATTCGTTTGCCAATACTCCAGGCCTGTGCAGGCCAGATGGATGAGAAATGACCAGGAGGTTCATGCCGATGGCCAACGGATTGTAATTGAGCAGGACTGGAACGTGGCCAAGCTTAAAATCAAGTCAGCTCTTCCGGGAGATACGGGCATCTATTCTTGCGAAGCCGGAGGCACGAAAGTGGTGGCCATGCTTGAAGTTCAAGGTGAGATCTTCCATGGTGGAAAGAAGACTCTCATATGAATAAAGGGAGCTACTGATCCAGGCCAGCAAATCAGTTCTTTGTCTATGCCCTGCAGCTGTTTCCCCTCTATGCCATTTGGAGTTAGTCTTAAGGAGCTGTCAAGTGTTCCAGATCATATAGAGAGCGTGGGGCAAAGGGAGCAGTAAAAAATAATTAATTTGGCCTCTGGGAACATAAGTCTAAAATTCTCCTTCAGCTCTTATTTGTTGCAGAGAAGTCATGAAGAAGGTCTTTCTGATCTTTTTGAGATGATACTCCAGGTTCAATCCTAGCTAAATTCTCCAAACATGTTCTGTTTGGTTTTGCAAAGTTTCCATCCTTTTTTGGCTGCCTACCAATGGGCAATGCAATATACTGCTGTAATGTCTTTCCTCAGAATGTCAACTGAGAGCTAAATCTCTCATCTCAGCCATGAGCTCTAGAAGGAGACTTTGGACAAGGCTGTCTGAGATTCAACCTTCCTGTCTGTGATATGAAAACAGTAGGGCTGGCCTACCTTACAGGGCTGTTGTAAGGATCAATGAGATAATGTATTCAAAGCATTTGAAATGCCCAAAAGTGCTTTATAAATGCCAAATATTACTTTTAATGTGCTATCCTGCCATTACTCAGAGCTAAATCTTGTTAAATTGTTCTTTAGTATATTATTATTCTGACTGGTTCTTAGTTGCCTGCTATGATTTTCTGTTATTATGTGATTGTTGTTTCAGCTTATATTGTTTTTTTAAAGTTATTTAACTATATGATTTTAAAAGCTGGCTGTTCATTGCTGTGGAAAGATCATCATTATTGTAAGTCAGATAAGCAAACTTTCAAATAAAATTAATGAAAATTAAGTATCCTTGATGATAAAGGAATGCCAAAAGAATGCTATTATGTGCATTAATGTGCTTGAAATCTCATACAGCATCTATGATGACCCAGTTTTCATTCCCTGTGTTAGTTGCTTGTACACACAATAGGATTATCATGGGAAGTCTGCATACTGGGACTGGGACTTTTTGGAGCCATTACCACATTTTCTTTCAGCAATTCGAGGGAAGGTTTAAGCTTCTTCAAAACATTTCATCTTGAAGAACAATAAAATGGATTCACATTCATTTTGGCACTGAAATTCTTTCCCTTGCTCTAGGGGGATTTATACAACATTCAGGTTATTTGTCAACTCTTGGAGGCTTTGTACTATCAGCAGGTTGTCTGAAGCTGTAGCAAAGTGCAAATCTAGCAGCTTGTAGTCATCTCAAAAATCTGTAGTCAGAAATAAAGAAGAGTTTTGCAGTGGAGATTATCGCACTGCTAATAAAACTGGCTTTAAATTTATTTATCAGAAGGATTTAGCTGTCGAAATCACTATCCAGATCCATCCCGGGTCCATCCCCGCTCGCAGGGGCACTCAGCATGCCTCTTCTCAAAGCTGGGAGTTTTCTGGTTTAAGGAAATGGCTGCCGGAGCAGCCCTGGGAGCAACGATGGACCCGAGTGGCAATTTTGGTGGCTAAATCCTTCTGATAATATCAGGGTACCACCCATTTTAAATTTTAAGATGGCTCAGGTAAGCCGGTTTTATTAGTGGAGCGATAATCTCCAGTAGTTTGTTCTTGACGCCAACCCCCTTTAAGTGAATATTACATTGGTGTTCACCATGGAGTAGGCAATCCTTTGCCAGGTGATAATCAGATGAAACACTGCATCATTTTAGAGCCTTTTGTCATTATTGAGTCATGCCGAAATGACGTTTGAGTTTTAAATAAAAAGAAAAACCTCCTATGAAGAATCATGTTCAACTGATGTTTGTGATCAATATAAGTTATTTTATTTCCAGACTAACATTTTATTTATTTATTTTTAAACAGCCAAGAACACGATCATCCAGGGCTTAGAGAATGTCGATGCCATGGAAGGTGGTGAAGCTCTGTTTGAATGCTACCTTTCCAAACCAGAGTGCTACAACTACAATTGGCTGATTGATGACGAACCAGTCAAAACCTCTGAAAAGATCGAGATGGTTTATTTTGAAAATGGCCTTCGGCATCTCCTTCTCTTGAAGAACCTCACTTTGCAAGACAGCTGCAGGGTGACCTTCCAGGCTAGTGATGTGGTGACATCTGCATTCCTGACTGTGAAAGGTAATGACAAAATGTCTAGCACCATAACAGAAACTGCTGGTCCCAATAGCAGATTATTGTTCTATCTGATCCTTTGTCCTTCCCCCCCCCCAAAAAATACCAGAACCATATGCTTCATAAGGGACTAATGTAATGTGTGAAACAAGATTCTTTCTAATGATACCTTTGCAGTATGGGAGTTGCTCCATCACATGCCCTAAAAGTAATGACTTTGAATCATATAGGCTCTGATGCCACAACAGACTCTAATTCCAAGGATTCCATGGGATGCAGCCCGGCAGTTAAAACGGCATCAAACTGCATTAATTTTGCAGTGTGACAGCAGCCTAGATTTCATCATTATGTATTACTGTTTCTTTGAGATATTTTGGTCTTTTTTTTTTTTTTTTTTGGTTTGATCATTTTATCTTTGTCCTTGTATTTGGAAGATTCAATATGTTTAAATTTAAAAAAATCAATAAAATGTCATAATGGTCTCTTCCCATGTGACCGAGAAAGAAATGGGATGCTAGAATTGCTTACACCCTTTGGAGACTGCCAGAAAGTACCATCCTGAGTAGACTTTTCTGTTATGTTATTGATGCCCAGACAAATGTGAATAGTGTCTAGCTCTTGTCAGATGTTTCACATGCTGCCAAGCACTCCATATTGGGATAGAACAGAAAAAGGATAGATTTAAGTACCCACTGCCTAGTTTCCTTCTTTCATGTAATATATTATGAGGGTAAAGATTAACTTTTCCAGACACACACTTTCAGAATTCATTCTGTCTCATTCCAGACCTTTCCGACGTAATTGTGGGATCTTTGGAGATTTGCTGATAGCTAGTTTGACACCTTTTGGTATCTTCACAGGCTTTCAAATCTCCTGTCAACTTCCAATTCATTCCAAGGAATCACTGCAGTGCTAGCCGTAACCTTTTCTTCTTTGCTTCCTTGTCTTAATTTCAGGATGGCGCCTAGAATTCTTGCAGCCATTAACTGACACCACAGTTACTGCTGGGGACCAAGCTGTCTTCACCTGTGTTTTAAGTGAAGCAGTGCCAGTCCACGAGGTTGCTTGGTACATTAATGACATGGATATCCAACCAGATGAAACTTGGGGGATCCAGGCAGAAGGGAATATCTATACCCTCATACTCAAGAAAGCGCAACCGTTTCATTCTGGAGAGGTGACATTTGCTGCAAGGGATGCCATTGTATCTTGCAAGTTATCTGTCATAGGTAGGTGGGAACCAAGCAAGCTCTTGATGACTGTCATAGCATTCTTCTGCTGCATTAGTGGTTCATAATATAGCTGTTTCTGTATCATGCCATTATTTCATTGCTTGAAATTCCGTGAATTTTAGATCAAAGAGATTTTTGTTGTTGTTGTTGTTGTTGTTCTTTTTATCCCAAGTGAAACTTGCATGATATACAGGACTGCTATATATTCCAACTTTAATGCTTGGAGTCCAGGTGATCTGCCTCAACAGCATATTGCAGATATGGCAGATGACCCAAGCACTACCTACATTTTCAAAGATTTGTTCCAGTTCCAGCAAATCAATTTGAAAATTAGACTCTGTTTTGGTTTAACATCCTAACAAAGCCAGAATTATATTCAATAAGGGTGATGTTGATGGTTTTAAATCATGCATCATGACTTTGTGTGATGGTGTTAGTTTTGAAAGGTACTCAAGCAAGGAATGTCAAGGGCTTGTTTTGCTGCCCGTGTTATGCGGTAAAAGGCACTGCATCAGGTCAAGGCTGGATATTATCAGTTGAATAATTGGAGCATTACCTGTTTGGATTACAACTCACAGAATCCTCCAGCCACTCTAGCTTCTGTGAGATCTATCCCAAAGAAGAAAGACTTCCACATTCTGAGCATGCTGTAAATGTGTTGTATGGATACACCCAAGGATGACCCTTGAAACTACATCTAAGGGCTGTCCCCAGAACTGCCCTGAATCTCCCCCCGCCATTATATCCACATTCCATTTGACACCAGACAATTGTCTACACACATGTCCCCTGTGTCACCCAATGGCACCAGCGCTGGCATGAGTTGCTCCCTCTGAATTGAAAACAAGGTGCCCAGCACTGATCACATGGTTGGGCACCTTGTTGTAATCTCAGAGAGAATGACTTGCACCAGTGGCAATGGCACCAGGTGGCACAGTGGGATGCATGTGTAAACACCCACCTGGCATAGCTCTGGAGTGCTCTGGATTTTCCTGGAAAATCCAAAGAAAAAGGTAACTCGTTTTAATGCAGGTTAAAGAAGGGATGGCCCAGATTTGATGTGGAACTGACCTCACACTCTGAAGACAGTCCACAGTCAAATCAGGGCTTTGGCTCTGTGTCATGAGAATAGATCGCAGTGACGGTGGGGGAAAACCATTTCATTTGCCCCATGTAGACATACCCATGGCTTTTCTTCACTTTGTGATAGTCTTCAATGTGCTACCTGATTCATGACCCGTTCCGCTTACCTTGTACATCCCTGGAACTATGTTGTGCCTTCAGCCCTCCCCGACCCTCCCGAAGAGCCGGAGATCTTAAGTAAGACCAGCCATTCAGTCACCTTGTCCTGGTTCAAGCCACTCAACAATGGGGGCAGCGACATCATAGGCTACAATGTTGAAATGAAAAGCCCAGGCAGTGACTGGCAGCCATGCAACACCGAAGTTATCCCAAGCACAGAGTTTGTGGTGGACAATCTCACAGCAGGCAAGCCGTACCGATTCCGCATTTCAGCCATAAGCAAAGTGGGTGCTGGCAAACCAGTGCACTTGCCTCAAAGTGTGCAGCTAGGTGAGCATGAGAGGCATCCTGCCCTGTCCTTAGACTTACTCAATAGTCTGGTATCTTGCATGGCATGTGTGCTTTCCTCCTATAGAAAGACCTGCTTTGTTCTAAGCAATTTCTAGTCACACACTTGAGCTTAGCAACTGTATTCAAAATTTTGTGGAGCAAAGCCAAAATTTGATCTGGACTTGCAGGGCGCTGAATGTCTGATACCAGTAGCTTTTCCAAGAAAATTTATGGCAGAGAAAAATACATGAAAAAAAAAAGTATGTCAGAGAAAAATGTTTCTTGTACACAGTTTCTAGTGCTCTATTGTTCACATTAGGTTGTGTTTCTTGTTTTCTAACAAAAGCTGTGTGCATCAACTTGGTATGGTTTGCTGAAATACTAACATGCTCTTGTGAGATCTGATTCTTCATCAACAAGAAAGGCAGGTTGTGATGACTTCTTCATATACTCTCTTTCTGTAATATCTATTTTCTCTCTTACAATTGAGATTTCAGAGATACGATTGAGACTTTTCGTGGCTACCTCTGAAAATTTGGTAGCCCATGACATCTGCTGTTTCTCTGGCGTTTACATTTTATTCTTGTAAAGTCTCCATTCACCACCGCAGTTCCAGCATTGTGTTCTGCAAAGCATCCATTTGTAATGCAGCGCCATTTTAGTGCCATACATTATTTGAAAAAAATATGGCTGGTATAAATTTCCACAGGAATGAATCATGCAAGCATGACAGATAATTATTTATTATTTCTTTATATTTCTATTTTGTTTGATTTTTTTCTCACTTATATAACAAGAGTTAAAATGGAAATATATAAACCATTCAACCAGACAGGGCTATAGCAGCACAGAGTAATCAATCCTATGACATCGACAAATTTATTAATTCATTCAGCCTTTACATAGATCAGCATGGGCTGTATGTAGGTGGGAAAAAGAGAGAATTATGTATTCAGCCTATTTTCTTCAATCAGTTGAAGATTTTTTAAAAGAAGAAATGACAAATATATTAAAAATCTTAAACCTTTCATTTCCAAGCAGGAGTTTTCAAATTGTTTATAAAACATTTAACCTTGATTTTGGATTTTGAGAAGAACTAAAATTCAACACCCAATCTTACATGTTATACAAGGGAATACTCAGATCTCAGTTACATTGCATCAGAATTAGTTTCTCAAATGTAAATTTTAATTCAGTTTATTAAAACTTATATCTAAGAATTTCTGTATTCAGAATTCTGGTTTTTAAATTTGGCAATTTAAAATTTAAAATGACCATAATGTTTTGTTGTACATAGGCATTGCATTTTGCACGTAGAAAGCAAGAGCAGTGTAACAACTGATAATTTATCATGAAGTCATGTTACTTGAGTTGCTTTCCCAATTCTGTTTTTAAGGAGACATTTTTAGACCTTGGCCTAGCCAGAAAGAGAGCCAGCAGGGTATAGTGGTTTGAGCATTGGACTATGACCCTGGAGACCAGCTATGGAAACCCATTAGATGACCTTGGATGAGTTGCATACTTTCAGCCCCAGAAAACCCCATAATATGGTCATCTTGTTGTTATTGTTGTCAACTGCCTTCAAGTAGTTCCCAACCCATGGTAACCCTGTGGATGAGACATCTTCAAGACCCCTTGTCCTCTACTACTATGCTTAGTTCCTTAGGGTCGCCACTCAGAAATGACCTAATGCTGTTAGGTTTTTATTGGCTGGCCTGCGTCTCTGTCACTTTGGTTGCTGAAGTGAAAAACCAGAATTTTGTGGAGTAAATGCATTGTTCTTGATGCTTCCAGTTTCAGAGGAAATTTCAGTCACTCGCCCATTGTTTGACAAGTCTGCGGTGGAAGGGGAGAAGACTCTTTTACAGTGCGAATTATCCAGCGAAGCTCAAGATGTGGTTTGGTTCAAAGGAAAAGAACCAGTCCAGCCTGGTGGGAGATATGAAATCATCTCAGAGGGCAAGAAACAGACACTCATCATTCATGGTTTTAAACCTGAAGATCAAGGGTCCTATACTTGCATGGCATCTCCTAATGCCAAAACATCTGCCAATCTTTCTGTAGAAGGTACATTAGCATTTCGTTGTCATTGGTCTCACTGTGTTGGTAGTCTCCCCATGTCTAAAAATGAAGTTAGACATTTGTCTTGGAATTTGTTTTTGCAAATATTGGATTGGGGGGGGAGGATTGTACTATTAAGTGCCTCCACCTCAAATAATCACATGGGAAATCCACTCATTCATTTGTTTACTGGATTTATATCCTGCCTTTCTCCAAAAATGAGTTTTAAACTGGCATTAAAAGTCACAAGATGAGTGAAGTGACATCAGAATGCTGTGGAAACTTAGCAGTTTTGGTTATGTGATTATGTCACCAGAGAAGGGTCAGTGAAAGCAAACAGAACATTGTTAGATTAAGTGAACACTTAATTGAGGAGAAAAATACTTAGAGGAGAAACATGTGAATATTTAGGGAGATATAAAACAACCCAGATGGCACTATTCTGGATTAAAGCCAGAGGGAAAGAGAACAGGAAGGCAAACTTGCCAGTAGGCTATTACAATAATCCAGGCATGACATAACCAAAGCCACATGGGCAGTCTCAGTGGTCAAGAACCTACAGATCCTACGGATGTTCAAGAGAGGTAAATTACATGCCTTTTCTGTTGCTCTGCTAAAGGAGCGCAGGGACAGTCATCCAATGGGACACCAAGGTTCTTGGCAACCAGAACAGGAACCACTGTACAACAACTGTAAACACAGTGGAAGGCATGAAAGAGGAGCCATTGGACGGTTAAGCTGAAATACCAAGATCTCAGTTTTTTCCACACTCAGCTTAAAATGGTGGGTGGTCACCAGTGGGTAGTAAAGTATTCTTGTAAGACGGGCATGAGGAAAATCCTTTTGTATGTGTGTGGCTGTGCAGATGAAAAGTGTTTTAATATATGCAGAGTGCCAAGAAACCATGGTCTCTGTTCAAACCACTGCCAATAGGTTGGAATTTGTGGATATATCCTAATTCAGGCGTTTCTTAGCTTCCTTTAGCTTTAGCTTTGTTTTTGTGGTGGGGGTTGTTCAAGAATTTGTACTTGGAGGTCTGAGATAAAATGTCCAAGAAGGTTGAATTGCACTGCAAATGGTTTTGAGAATTCCTAAATGAGAACAATCATTCTGAAAGGGAAGCATTTTGACACTGTAGATATTGTTAACAAAAATTCCAAGTAGTTTCATTTTTGCCCCATATTTTCTTAATCTCTGATAACATTGTATGAATACCTTCAGTAGCTGTGGCACAATTATCTTATAATGTGAGCATATCTAAACAGGAACTATATGCTGCTGTGCAACAGTCTGGTCCTGGCACTGTTCTTGAACTGAACAGCAGTGATTATAAAAGTCATTTGCTCACCAGTAGTCCAATCCAGACATATTGTGCACATCTGGGGACCCCAGTACACACATGGGGTGCTTCAGTGCACATGAGAATCTGATTATTTGCACAACTTGATTTGTAGGTAGAGATTATAAGTGAATGAATGATTTTTTGATGCTTTGTTGTTAATGCTAGTCATGCATTTTCCGAATAATACAATTTACAATTTTGTCAAATTCTCCACTACTATATTATAAATATTAATATGTCCATTGCAGAGGTATCATTCACAGAGAACCTCTCATTTTGAAACTGCCAATCTTAATGTCTTTTGATGGAATAACAAAACTTTACCTTTTAATTCCTCTTAGTTTCTGCAGTATCGATGTTGAAAGCAGGTGTTGAGGGAGAGGCAGTAGATGACCAGATGCAACCTAGCTTACCACCTGAAGCTGCTCAAGAGGGTGACCTTCACCTCCTATGGGAAGCTCTTGCCAAGAAGCGTAGAATGAGTCGGGAACCAACCTTGGATTCAATCAGTGAATTGCCTGAAGAAGATGACAAACTTCAGAAAAAGAAGAAGGAAGAAACTGAGATAATACAATACTACTCAGAAGAATACTCCACTTGTGATGAGTCTGCTAAAGCAGGAGAAGCAGATTTCTCCTTCACCAGTTCAGATGATGAATCAAGATCGGGGACGCCTTCCCTAATCAACTATCTCAAAAAGGCTAGCTCCTCCAAGGTTAGTGTCACTAGTAAAGTCCAGACCTTCTCTGCTGAGAAAATATATAAGCAGTGGGAAAAGGCAGGAACTGAAGAAGCTCCTCCTGCTAAGCCAACTGAACCAGAAACTGTAGAAGGAGACTTGGATGACCCTTCCATGGCTCAGGCAGCTGTAAAAATCCAGGCTGCTTTCAAAGGGTATAAAGTGAGGAAGGAGATCAAGCAGCAAGAATGTCCTGTGTTTGTTGAGACCTTCAAAGACTTCTTTGGTGAACCAGGGGGTAACCTTCATCTTGAATGTGTGGCCCAAAGCAAAACTGATATGAAAGTCCGCTGGATGAAAGATGGCAGTGAAATTTTTGATGGGCGCCATTATCATATTGACATTTACAGTGATGGGACCTTTTCCTTGATTATCACTGGTCTGGAAATGGATGACATGGGCAAATATACATGTGAAGTGTCCAACAAATTTGGCAAGGTCTCCCACAGTGCCAAAGTTACTGTAAGGTCACCTCCTGAAGCACCTGTACGTAAGCACAAGCCCGCCAAAAAGCATATCGAGAGCGAGACAGAGAGCTCCTCCGGCAGTGAGTTGGATGATGCCTTCCGTAAGGCAGGGAGGAGGCTTCATAAGCTGTTCAAATCCAAAATCTCCACAGAAATCTCTGATGTGGAGGAGGAACTCTTTGTCAGTGCAGATGAAGGAGAGATAGAGGTGGTAGACCATCAGACCTACCGTGAAGATGAAAGATACATATATATCAAGTTTGAAGTTATGTCTGAGGCCAAGACAGCTGCTAGCCGGTTTAGAGAGATGTTTGCTGCTATGGGTATTCCTGTTGAGATTGACATCCTTGATCAAGGTCCCAAGAAATTAGAACTGCGTATTGGGAAGGCCACGCCACTTGTGCCAGGGCAACTGCGGACCTTGGCGAAACGACCACCGCCTCCTTTGCTAACATCTGATACCGGTAAGTTGAAATTCAAGGCTTTTTACATGGCAGGTGGGCACCAGACTTTAGGGACTTTAGAGGTGAACTGACTAGCTTTCTAGGATGGATAGACATTCCTCAGCAAACAAGATTCTTAGAAAACCATCAAAAATTTTAGTATTGTGAGATGGCATGCTATATCATGGTTTGGGGATGAATGGGATTAGAACTGTTTGATCCATTTATTGTTCTGTCATGCTTGTATTCTACATATCATATTCACGATGGGGAAAGCAATGTGTATTGGGTATGATTTCCCAGATTTACTTAGCTAGAGGGGTGGAAATGCATTGGGCTATGGACTGCACTTTGCTGTGTAACTTAATTCTAATATTGCATTCTCTTCTGGGGTTCTAAGGGTCTAGCTAGGGTTGTACGAATTCAGGCACTGTATCCAATTGGAAGGATCTTTATGAGAATGGACTTCATCACTTTCCTTGGGCATAGTTGCTTGAGTTTCAAAGTAACCATCTCGTTATCATAGCAGACATGGAAAAGTTCCTAAATATGAAAATAATAAATTACCCTTTCCTAAAGGGTAGCATCCATCTGTTCTTCGTTTAATAAATGATGGATTTGTTGGTTGTTGGTTTTTTTTTTTTTTAGCACCAATGCTTCATAATTAGGATTGGCAAGTACAGCATTCAAACAAATCCTGGGCTTTCACTAAATTTTGGTGCCAGAATGGGGTTCAGGATTCAGTACTCTTCTCTAGAGGTCCAAGCTAAGATAAAGTTTTGGTCTTATCTTACTTACTAGACTCTGCCTGTTTTTTAACTGTAAAAACAGTAGGAAAAAGATCCTTGAGTGCAAATGTTGTACTCTTGAAAAATTAGCTAGGAAATTAGCAAATTGGATTTCCCCTTTTATTATTATTTGATTTGTGGTGGAACAGCAAAGTAATATAGTGGTAAAACAACCTTTCCATTAAAGCTTCTTAAAAAAAACAATCTTGTATTTCCATAACATGTACAAACACACATAGATGAATTGTGTATTGACATTACTCTTATTAATGATCATTACCATCATCAAAATAATTCCAGCTCCTATCTTCATAACTGAACTTCAAAACCAAGAGGTGCAGGATGGTTATCCAGTGAGTTTTGACTGTGTTGTTATTGGTAAACCAACGCCCACTGTCCGATGGTTCAAGGATGGGAGAGTCATTGAAGAAGATGACCACTACATGATCAACGAGGATCAAGAAGGCTGTCACCAGCTGATCATCACTGCTGTAGTTCCTCTTGACATGGGTGTCTACCGGTGTCTGGCCGAAAACAGCATGGGGGTCTCTTCAACAAAAGCTGAGCTACGAGTGGACTGTGAGTTCTGCTGTGGGGTCCGGGCAGAGAAATATAATCCAAAAGAGGGAATTGCATCTCAACCACTATGGCATGTTAGATATGAACAAATGAACATTATGCTAATGATTTGGGGAGGATGATGAGATCATAATGGAGTGCAAGGTTTCAGAGAAAAGGTGAATAACCACTGGAACAGTTCTGGATAAATGGAAATCTCTTGGTATATGGCATTATACAATTGCCTGTAGGCGTTCTCCTACAGCCTATTGGAAGAACTTTCTCGCCTAAATGCAAGTCACAGTCTTTCTCATTCTGTTCTTCAAGTAGCTGTATTTCTACACCCAGTTCAATTTTGATGAAACAATTCTGAAACCTGTGAGAACAAATACAGGTTGAGTATCCTTTACCCAGAATTCTTGGGACTAGAAATGTTACATAGTTTAGATTTTGGAATACTGCTATTAGCATTTACATAATGAGATGCAGTGAGGCTGGAGAGAGACTGAGGATCTGTGAAATGGCAGGAATCCAAGTGTAGTGCTTGGTGCAAATCCACACCTCCCGCCATTTTTCAGTTCCTCGTGTATCTCTCCAGCTGCGTCTCTCTTCAGCCTTGCGAATACAGTGCAGATACGTGGCTCAAAAAGTTTTGGATTTTGGAGTATTTCAGATTTCAGAATTCTCAATCTGTTACAACTTTCCATCACTGCTCAATCTGTTACAACTTTCTCTATACTCATAGTGAGCCCCTTTAGAAGACTAATCAAGCTGAACAGTGGCTATTTCATCCTGTCCCATGGTCACTGCTCTAGCAGAGCATAAAAGGAACAGAACAGCATAGCATAGCAGAGAAGAGAAGAAAAAAGAGACAAGAATAGCACACTGTAGGCCTTTCAGAAACCCTGCATTAGGAATAGGAGCAAATGCCACTGGGGTGAACTGTCCATGCTGCCACAGGGCTGATGTCAACTCTTGGCAATGGCTGTGTGCAGCAGTCAAGCTGGGGGCAGGATCCAGTGAACTGATGCAAAATCTATTCAGTGTGGGCCTATAAGTCCAGGAAGTAACAAAGCATTTTATTTTGTCTATTATTTTTATCTAGCATTGATCTCCCAGGGCTCATAAATCAAAGGAAACATGAGGGACCTAAGCCATGGAGGGCATAGCAAGGGATTGTCGGAAGCTGGATGGCCAATAAAAATAGACTCCCAGATAGATAGCAAACTCAGGGATTCTTAGCACTAAGTCAAGGCTCGTGTGTTCCCATCCATTGTGCTGATTAAAATTGGGAATGGAAAGACTACACTCCATTATTTGTCTCCCAATTGAAAGAAGTGTTTCCCAACACTTAGAAAAATCTATGGAAAGAATAACACAGCAGTGAAATTTCTGTGCAATTTGCTGCCGGCTCTGGCACATCCTGAATCAGATTATTCAATGTAGAAATTATGTGGGTTTTTTCTGTGTAAAAAAGTAGAGGTTGTGCAGTAGAGGTTTGGCACTGAATTTATTTATTTTTGTGTACTCAAAACCCAGATTTTTTGGCACAAAACAATTACATGTATTTCTACCCAGAATAACCCCCCAGAACACTTAGGGATGTGCCTATACAAGGATATTACTGCACAGAAGTATTTATTTTTCTCCCATCATGGGGAGAAACTCCAGAAGTTATTTCTCCTCAAAACCAAGAACCAAAAAGTCAAGAATGTACATCTCTAGTTGATAGAGATGGAAATGGAGACATCAGACAGTTTGACTCCTTGCTTTCTTCACCACTGAAGAAAAACTAGGCAATGGAGTTTGCAGCTCATCCCCTACAGCTGCCTATACAAAAATCAATATGTCATACAACCTATGCATTTTTTCCTTTCTTTTTCATTCTTTAGTAACCAGCACAGATTATGATACGGCCGCAGATGCAACAGAGACCTCATCCTATTACAGTGCCAAAGGGTATCTCTCCAGGTAACCTATCACTACATTCTGAAAAAGATCTAATTTATGATAACCTGGCTTGTGAGAAGCTATCAGGTGGACACTTCCTAGATGTACCGATCATGATACATTATGTAGCTGTTCTGTCTTTTTCTCCTTAATAGATGTTTTGTGGGGGAAGGATGGAAGAAGCAGTGGGAAAATACAGGAGGGTTACAAATAAAAAATAATGGTAATTGGAACCCTTGTAAAATTCTGTAAATGAAGCAGGGCTTCACGTGAATATCATATAATTATAAATAAATATAGTACATGTACACAACTTGAATGAAGTTTCACTCTCCACAATGGCTTGGTCATGTTTGTTTACATTGATCATGGCCACAGAAACCTTCTTCTGGAGTGTTTGCAGGATACCAGTTTACCATCAGCATCTTGGTGTAGTATCTCAAAAGTTACTTTTCCCCCCTCCCTTTCCTGCGCCAGCCGAGAACAAGAAGGAGTAGAATCCATGACAGAAGAGGAACAACTGCCACAGATCCTGGATGAACTTCATGACATTCATGTAGCCCCTGGCGCACCCTTGGCCAAATTCCACCTGAAAGTTAAAGGTAATGGAAAGCTTCAATACCAGGCTCAGCCACATGATAGTATGCATGTCGGGTTTTGGTGAGATGTTCTTAATTTTTCACATGATGATGACCTGTTTGTGAGGGCACATTTTTTCCAGCTTGTCACAGAGAAGTAGCTGGATCTGTGGATATATTCACAGCTAATCTTTTTTGGGGGGTGGAGGAAGGTGTTCAGTTCGGTGATGGAAACATTGGATTGAAGATTGGATCCATGGTGATGGAAATGGGTTAGTGGGAAACTCTAAAAACATAATAGTGGCATTCGATTCAGTAGATCTCCAATCCATCTGTTTTCACAACCACTTGGTTGTTATCTTTTCTCTTCTTATCTCTAGTTCATATCTCTACTTTCCCTGCATAGGTTACCCAGACCCTCGACTCTACTGGTTCAAAGATGGCCAGCCATTGCATGTGTCACAAAGACTGTTAAAGACAGACAAGAGGGAGTTTCATGCTCTTGAAATTCGTAATGTCACAAAGGAGGATGCTGGTCAATACTCGGTATTTATTAGCAACTCTGCTGGTTCTGCCTATTCAGCAGCCAGATTGGTTGTCAGAGGTGAGCAGTGTGATGCTGAAATGGTGGCATATGGTATACCTATAAGTGTAAAAGCAGCACTTAAAATGAAGGTAATGTACTTGGTTTTCCTATTTCCATGCAGGCAATAGATAAACAGGCAAATTTTATTTAGCGTTCCATCAGATATTACCTTGTTTCAGTTTTGAGGCAGAAACTAGCAAAGTGGTAATACTGAAATCTCCTGCCTGGGTTTGGGCAAATATTCTTGTTTAATGTTGCTATTTTTCCTTTAAGCCACTTCCTTCTTATATAGATAGTCAGTCACATGAGTCATGGATCCAGTCATGGATCAATTCTGCAGTGGCTATCAAATTGACTGTGTGATTTCACTATATGAAGAGCAAATAGATCAAACACAGTGTAAACAAAATACATATTTTATTATGGAGCACGGAAAACTTAATTTGAAAGGGAAAGATTTTTTAAAATATAGTTTGTATTAGTTTTTATTAAATTTCTCATATTAAAAACCAACACAACAACAACAACAACAACAACCATTATGTCTTAGATATCAAAGATATGACTGTACATAACTTCACAAAACAAACATATATACATATATATGAAAGGGAAGGATTTTTGATGGCCATTTTATGATGTCTGACATTATGCCTCTCTAGCCATATAAATATACCCCAATTAAATTTCAAAGAGGTTGTTTTTTTTTTTTGCAAAAATGTTGGAATTTGTGCAATAGAGTGGAAAACAGTTGTTTTATCAATGAAAGAAGTAGATTTTATGGAAAAAAAAGTTTGTGAAATTTTTGTAGAAATCCTGAAATGCATTACAATGAAAAACACAGCCACATCAAGCATGCACAAAACACTCACAATTTCATCAGGGTAGGGATTGGGGCTTTTTAAATGTTTCATTCTGTCATGCTAGAATGAAATGAATAAAGGTTTACCTTTCCTTGCTTCTGGATACCAGTTGCCAGCAAACATGAGCTGGTGGTGTTTTTGCATTCATGTCTTATTTGTGAGTTTCCCTTGGACATGTAGTTGACCAGTGTGGAAAGAGAATGCCTGAACAGATGGGTCATTGGTTTGTCCCAGGATGACTCTTTTATATTCTCAAGTCTTGTTGATTTCAATGGTACTTTTATTCAAGTATGCTAAAAGGGTTAGCTTAACAAACTTTGTATTGTTGTGATAACATAGTATGTGGATTATGTTTGCTTTAATATCAATGGAACTGAATAATACTCAGGTGTCATATGATTTCTAGAATTTGCAGAACTTTTCAGATATTAATTCATGTATTCATTCTGTTCTGCAGGCCCTGGTGAGAAAGAAGAGGAGCCAGGAAAAGGTGAGAAAAGAAGCAGAAAAAAGAAAGAGAGCAGTATTTGGACTGGGTTGTTGTGCTATCAACCAGCAAATTTTAGAGGAGTTGGGTTTTCCTTTACTGGCCAGTTTGCATGTATCCTTACTTTCGCCAGATGGCAGGGCAGATCAATCCACTAATGTTGAGTTCTATCCATCTGAGGGTCACAAGGCAGAAGTCCAAAGCTCTAAACTGTTAACTTTTTCTGTTGGACCCAACTCCCCTTCTCTTCAGTTCTAATTTACCTGCCCTATAAGACAGTCGCTGGGTGACCTTTCAGAGCAGAACTTAGAAAGCTGGGGTATGGGAAACTCTTGACTGCATGGCCTTAGTCTTGTCTGTCCAAAGTCATGCCACATTTTATGTTTTGGGTTTTTTTTTGTGTGTGTGTGTGTCTCTGGTTAACTTATGTTTTAGATATTCATGAGCAGCTGGTACCACCAAGATTCCTTGAAAGATTTACCAACAAAAAAGTGAGAAAAGGTGTCAGCATTACCCTTTCTGTGAAAGTTGAAGGTAAATGAGTTTAAAGGTGATTTTCCCCCTTTCCAGTTACTGAATTTGAACACTTCTTGGAGGCATGATGAGGTTTTTGTCATGCTGTAGTTTCAATCATTGTAGTCTATGGTTTTCAGCTCACGGTTTAGAGCAGCAATGACCAAAACTTGATACTGGGGAGAAATCCACCCCGATGGGTCACAAAGCCATTTTGCAGGGCTCAAGGGTCCTTTGCTGTCATATCTTCCAAAATCATCCCCCACCTCGCAATTGTCTGTGTCTATGTGTCTAAAAATTGTATCATCCACATGCCTTGGAAAGATGAGTGCTGTTGGCCATTTTGTCATGTTTTCAGGCATCTTGCCCTCCCTTTTTAGGTCTGCACAGGCCTTTTTCAGAATTTTCTTCCAGTTTTTGAGAAGAGTGCTGTACAGTCCTAAGAAAGGCGTGTGGAGGGGAAAATGTCTGAAAATATGGAGAAACAGGAGGGAACAACAACCCAGAAGCCATTGGCTGTTTTAGGGCAAATGATTAAGATCAAACCTACCAGAGTTTGGGAATGGGAAGTGGGGATGTGTGTGGACGAAAATAGAGGTGCTGTCCTCCAGTTTGCATGGGAGTGGGCACTCTGCTTCCCCTGATCATGGCAGTTGCCCAACCCTGGTTTAAAACTTGATACTAGGGAGAAACAGGAGGAATGGTAAGGAACAAACATAGCAGCAAGTAACGTTATACAGGAACCAGGTCTTTGCTGTAGCCATGGTTGAAGCCCAGGGCATTAAGCATTTTAGAAGAGGTTGTCTGGTGGACCTGCAGAGCCATTATGCTATTAACTCAGCTCCTTCTTCTAGGAAGTCCACCACCCTCAGTGACTTGGTTGAAGGAAGAGTCTCATGGAGAAGACATCCTCTGGATCAAGCCAGACACTCCCGGTTATAAACTTGCCAGTTCCAATATGCAACACAGCCTAATCTTACTGGATGTGAAAAAGGGACTCAGTGGGAACTATACCTGCATCGCCTCAAATCAGGCTGGCCAGTCCATCTGCAGTGCAACTCTAGAAGTTTTGGATGGTAAGTTTTTTCCTGATATATTTTTTCTAGTAGTTCCAGTACCTGTGTGCCTTGGCTGCTTTGGAAAACATTAGCTATGTTAGCTACGATCTCTGTGTTTCTGTACCACTGTAGATCACTGCTGTGGGGAGATGGCTTAGGTATCAGATAGACCGACCCTATACATTTGCCTCCAAAGTACCACTATATTTCATTTTATGATAAAGTCAGAGAAAGCAGAAAGAGGAGAAACAGAGCTACAGAAACAGTTATGCCATCTTCTCCCATCTTTCACCCTAGCAAATTTTGGCAGGCTTCCCTGTGTAAAATATATTGTGCATAAAAATTCTTCCATGTATAAGATATATTAGGTATGCAATGGACCTTTGGTATCCACTAAGGTTTGGTTCCAGGACCTTCTGTGGATGCAAAAATCCATGGATGCTCAAGTCCCATTATATAAACAGTGGGGTAGTAAAATGGCATCCTTTATAGGCAAAAATCAAATCTTACTTTGGGGGATTTATATTTTTCTTGAATATTTTCAAACCATGGATGATTAAATCCATAGATACAAAGGGCCAGCCATAGTATGTCCTCATGAATGTGATTCAGGTAGATTGTGGCCAAAAGAAAGACAGCATCAGCAAACTTGTATTTTGAGAACCATTCTTCATATTGAAATTTGGGTTATTAAGAGTGATAAATAGCTAAACAGACAAACACGAGCTTCATTAACAAATTTAATTAATAATCAGTAATAAAAAGCTGATATATATCAGAAAGAAAAGATTTATAGTCAGGTGCCCAGAATGAATAAAGGTAAAAAAAAGATGAATTATCGCTGTCAATGTAAGCTATCGCTTGTAAATATGATAACAGAACTTTTCAGATAGCTGTAGCTTAAGCTGAGAGGGGGTATATGGTAAGTTAAAAATCTATTGTCCATGGTGTTCCTTATCACAATCTCATTCTCTTGCAGTGAAAGAGGCTGAATCTTTGACCCAGGAGCGTGTGATGGTGACTGAGGCTATAATGACATCACTTGGGTAAGCAGATGGCAGCATGGGCAGAGATACAGGGAAGGACAAATAGTGTTAGCAGTAGGAAGGAAGCAAAAAGCCTACGTCCATAGAATTCAGGAAATGCAAAGGGGAAATCACCAGGAACTAGCTCATTGCCCATTGCTCCCTCCTTCTGAATGCTTGATCCATTGCATTGATGCCTTGTACTTCCAACAAGTATCCTGATGGAAATCACCTATTGACCTGTAATCAAGAATTTAAGCTTTTCAGTTTCTCAAATTTATAAAATGATCTAAGGTTCTCATATTGGAACCTATGAGAAAATGCATTGTTTTCTCCTCCTATTGGCTGCTGATATGAAGACAAAGAAAGAAAGAATTGTGAATATGTCTGTGTGCTCTTTTTAATATACAATATGTCCCTGATCTTAGTTATTATTATGATTCAAAGATGTAGCCGTGTTAGTCTGTAGAATCAGTATGTAGAGAGATCTTGTAGCACCTTTGAAACTCACTGAAGAAAGAAGTTGGCAGCATGAGCTTTCATAGACTTCAGTCTACTTCCTCAGATGCATTTGGTGGAGTGGAAGCCAGGCACAGACTATATATATATATATATATATATATATATATATATATATATTCAAATCCAATGTTCAATTCAAATTTGAATTAACATCCTCACATACATTATGTCTGTGCCTGGCCTCCATACTACATACTGTTGTTATGACTATTTGTTTATATCGTGCCATCCATGTACATGGTGCTTTACAAACAATTGCAGAATAAAACATTTATATACAATTCAATAATATAAAATAAAATACAATGACCCCCCCCCCGACAGACATAATGCAAAATACAACAAAATAGGCAGTACAGATAATCAAATATACTAAAGAGATAAAACATTAGTGACATTTTGCATGTTTAAATGCTTATTTGTGCTTGGGCGTAATTAAATTTTTCACCTACAAAAAAGTAAGTGAGAAGTCAGTGCAAAGGTTCTCCATCCATTGTTGAGGGTTACAAGTCCCATTGCTCAATTTTACTATCAAATTGTTGAATTTCAGCAACAAACTGGGGAAAGCCATTAAAAGAAATGGGGAATGTGTGGGTTTAGAGCTTCTTTCCTAGTTTGCTGCTGAATTTCAGTGGGAACCCATAAAAACAACCTAAAGAAAGCATACTCTGATTGATTGCATGCATGCTTTCATGGCTTTTAGCAAAATTTCCTGTCAAAATTTGGCACTGCAATTTGCTATTCTGTTTCATCACAGTGATTTTGGTGGTGCCAGGGTGGTGGTGTATGGAGATGATGGGCTTCCATCCCTGCTTTAATCTTTGGATTTCCCCCCATCAAGTGTAAAGAAAAATGAGGATAAGGATGGGCTGATTTGTTTTGCTTTATGCTGCTGTTGCAAATGCTCTCCATACAATTGTTCTATTCTATTTGTACTGTTTGAAAAGGATCTATACAGAAATTTGCACTACTTGGGAAGTTCAAAAACATGTAGATAATTGTCTGTGAATCGGGAATCAGATTAGATCATGCCACAACTCACAATAATGGAATTCATTACGCATTCCTAAATCAGGGTTGTGACTTAGTTTTTTTAAGCAAAAGGGCCACAAATGTTGAGATGCAGCATGGTGGAAGTGGTTTCAGTGTTGGACTTGGACTCTGGAAGACCAAGGTTTGAATCCCACTTGGCCATGGAAACTCACTGAGCAAGTCCTACTCTCTCAGCCTTACAGGGAGGCAAAGGCAAAACCTCTCTGAACAAATCTTGCTAATAAAACCCTGAGCTAGGTTTGCCTTAGGATTTCTATAAGTCAGATATAACTTGAAAGCATACAACATCAGCAACATGGAAGAGTTTAGGGACCAGGAACCTCTTCCCCGTACCTGCACTTACTACTGTGCAGTCTGTCCTGGGCATTTTTCTTCCAGTAAAGCTTACTGGGCATGTGCAGGAGAACTTCACATTACTTTGTGCAATCATTTCTCCATACCCACAGATTCTTTATCCACAACCATCCATGGTTGAAAATATTTTTTAAAAAGAAATAAATTCCCAAAAGCAAACCTTAATTTTGCCATTTTTATATAAGAGACACCATTTTACTACACCACTATATGTAATGGGAGTTGAGCACCCACAGATTTTGCTATCCAGGGGGTCCAGGAACCAAATCCCAATGGATACCAAAGTCCAACTCTACTCCATATCTTGCTTCTATTTCAATACATTAGTACAACCTATGCAGACCCATAAGGCAACAGTTCAGGCCAAGGAGTAAGATGAATAGAATCCGTGACAAAAGAGTCACACATTTTTAGATGTAAATACAATGTGCAAAAGTAAAGCAGTCTGGGACAAAGAAAGTAATCTACTTAGTGATTAGGGATATTATTAGTGATATTATTGCCCAAAATATCGAGAGGAATGGTACATTACTGCTTTTGTCAACGTTTCAAAACAAAAATGAGTCACCTTTTTGCTTTTTAGTGAAAAATCCTCCATTTTTTTCTTTCTTGTTTGTCAGAGGTGGGGTTTCAGCTCAACCTCCTGGAGGTCAAAAAGGTAGGAAAAACTGTTACAACTTCATCCATACATTAACTGTGTGTATAATTACTGCTTTCTGTTTCATACTACTTTCAGTAAATATTGATTAGGATACAAGAACACTCATGTATTTTCTTATCAAATAAACAATTTTTCATCAGAGAATGGAAAGGAAGTTCCATGATCAAGAGTAAAATCACTCCTCCACAAATAACTCACAGCAAGGGTGAGAAGTGTAGCATACATGCTCCACAGTCTTGTGGTGTTCCTTAAAGGCCTTTTCAAAAATTTTGAAAATGTTCCCTCAAAAAAGTTTTGTAATAATATATGCCAAAAGATTGAACTGCAGAAGCTGAGTAAAACAAATCCCATAGAGAGTGTGGGAGGCATTGGGGGCAAAATATATTTGGATGTTTTTGGCAACAGGGTGCAGCCCCTTAAGGTCTCCAGGGGAGCAAATGATGCCTGCCCCCTAACCCTAATGGTTGCCTGTCCCAATTTTGGACAACAGACACCCAAATATTTCATCTTTAGGTATCATGTCAGCCTTGTAGGGGTAGCCATGCTTCCTTGGATGGTAGAAGGAGACATCTCAAAGGATGCTTTGAGAAGCCCCTGGTGCCTGGAAAGCTGAGAATAACATGACCTTAAATCTCTGTTCTTATAGTGGTGGCCCTTGGCCTCCTTCAGTTCTTCCCCACCTTCACTCTGGACAGAGCCTTCTCTATGAACTCTCTGTTCTCCTTTTTAACTTGCTGTTTTACTACTAAAACTCTTTATGTACTTAGCTTAAATTTCTTCTCCCCCTCCTTGGTTAATTTCCTACTTCCTCCAAAAATTCATCTGTTTCCCACTTTTCAGGCATTTGCTTGAATTAAGGCCAAGTGATCTCTGCTTTCCTTCACCTATCCTTTCAGATGCCTCTTTCTCATTCAACCAGGAGAAATCTTTATAAAAAACCTCTAATGGAGGTTCTACTTTCAAAATACCCATGAATCTGGCTCCATCTTTTTCGTTTTTGCTTTTTTGGTCAGCAAATATTTTGTAATTGAGCCAGTGTAGTGTAGTGAAGACCAGGGTTCAATTTTCCACTCGTCCTGGAAATCCACTGGCTGACTTTGGATGAATCACACACTCTCAGCCCCAGAAAACTCTGTGATAGATTTGCCTTAGAGTCACCATAAGTTGGAAACGACTTGAAGGCACACAAAAACAACAATAGCATTTTAAAATTACTGCTTTGATTTTTAAAAATGTGTATCCAATGTATGTATACTGGTATCTGAACCTAAATGAACCAAATGTTTCAAGAAAAGCAGCTCATAAAAATGTGTAGCTTGTAAAAGTAGGGAAATATATATATAGTCGCTCGTCTGTTTTTGCAGTCTTGAAGTCCATCGTCTTGATAGTTCAGGGAGGGGCAAGATCCATTAAATTAAATGGCGTGTGTGCCCATGGCACATGCGCAGGGCCGCACACAGGGCCATGCAGCCATTCATGCCAATGAGGTTTGATTATTTGCAAGTTTCTGTTTTCACGGGGGGTGGGTGGGTCCGAAATGGATCCCCTGCGAAAACGGAGGGGCTACTGTATCAAGTTCTGTTGTACTTTTTAAAAAAGTTATTTACCTGGTTTCTTCCTCAGCATGCAATGTAGTACTGGCCCTCTCATTTCAAATGCATTTCCCAGTTCCTCATGGCTGTAACAAAAGCTTGTTAATCATGATCGCATAGACTATGTCCAGTCTACTGCCTGATCTCACAGCTCAAGGTTTCATCTGTTTAAGCAGTGACACTTTCAGGAGTTGCACGTTTTAGCACAACATTCTGTTTTTGTAGGGGAACGTATGGAGGAGGAAGCTGTGCGGAGCCATATTTCACTTGCCGAGGTTGGCACTGAAGAATTTCTCCAAAAACTGACCTCACAGATTACAGAAATGGTATCTGCAAAGATAAGTCAAGGTAACAGTTTGACAAGTGCAAATGATCTTTGCTTTTGCAGGGGGCAACCAGCATTGGGCTTGCTGATGGTTAGTTATCAGTCCAAGATACCTTTTAATAATTTCATTTTAATCTTTCCTTTCCAGCTACACTCCGAGTTCCTGGAGCTGACAGTGATGATGAATCAAAAACACCATCTCCATCCCCACGACATGGCAGGTCTAGGCCTTCCTCAACTGTTCAGGAGTCTTCCTCTGAATCTGATGAAGGGGATGCAAGAGGAGAGGTATAATACTTATATAAGTAATCTTCATGCAAGTGTTCCTGAGGAGAAGACTGCCAATGAACAGAGCATTCTGCATACTTTTCAAAGCCTAAGAAGGCCACTGTAATGCTGCATTGCAGAAAGGCATTCCAGTTGGAATGAACAGTTGATACTTTTGGCTTACAAGAAATAAAGCTAAAGGAAGTAGGCACTGTGAAGTCGAAGGCTTTCATGGCCAGCATCCATAAGTTTTTGTGGGTTTTTTGGGCTGTGAGGCCATGTTCTAGAAGAACGTATTCCTGATGTTTCACCTGCATCTGTGGCTGGCATCTTCAGAGAATCTCTGAAGCTGTCAGCCACAGATGCAGGCAAAATGTCCGGAATACATTCTTCTTGAACACGGCCTCACAGCCCCAAAACCCCACAAAAACCCATGAAGTAGGCACTCTTTGAATGGAAAGGAGAAATGAATGAATGGGTCAAACCAAATGTTTGCATACAAACCCCAGCAAACCAATTTTTGAAACAAAAATTGGTTTATGAGGAAGGGATATGAAATTAAAATGTGGAATAATTAGGATGTATTGAAAAGACATTCCAGGCTTTATCCTCTTCAAAGGATCCATGGAAGTAGAGAGAAGTAGTATTGATTTTATTCTGTACTGTCTTCCATTACACAATAAGAGAAGGCAGGAAAAATAGAGTTAGATAAGGGAGCCCATCAGAGAAAACGCAAAAACCACTGAAGAAGCCAGATTGTTCCTCAAAGTTGCTGCTGTTTTGCTTGTGGAACTACAAAATGGAGCATGGTTAGTCATTTAACTTTTTTTGTTTTTGCTTTTTTAAAAAAAGGACATTATTTTTCTACATTACTCCACAGCTGCACAGAAATAACATACCAGGGAAAGTGTGTTGTTTGCAGCTACAGGAGTCTGCACATGTATGCATTGGGAAGTAATGTTAAATAATATTAAAAGTGAAATAATTCATGATGTACCCTTGTCAAAAATGATCAGAGATTGGAAGTGTTCTTGTAAACCCACATCCTCTTCACCAAAGGTAAAAGATGAAAGCGGGAAGACCAGTTGCCAAACAAGTTCAGTAGGCAAAGGGAGTTCTCGCAATGATAAGTTACAGTACTGTCAGTTTAGCACATTCTAACATTTATATCATTTGCCAACCACAAGACTTAAAAAACATCCCATAAAAATAGTGTGAAGAAATCTAGAATGCAAGAGAAAAATGTCTTTGGAGAAAACTTTGTGGACTACAGGAGTTAGCCAAGGTTACAATAACAGGAAACATGTAACACTGGTTGGGCCTAGAATATTTTGGCATTTTCAGGGTCTGTCCATACTGCAGAATTAAAGTAGTTTGACACCACTTTAACTGCCATGACTCTGTCCTACAGAGTCATGGGATTTATAGTTTGGTGAGCCACCAGAGCTGTCTGACAGACTAGGCTGAATACCTTGCTAAACTACAAACCCCAGGATTCTGTAGGATAGAGTTATGGCAGTTAAAATAGTGTCAGACTTCTTTATTCCTGTAGTGTGAATAGTGTCCTTCCTTTATAGTGAGTAATATATCTGTATATCTATATGTATACTGAGTAAGTCCTCTGCCTACAGATTTTTGACATCTACATGGTCACTGCTGACTACCTACCCATGGGTGCTGACCGTGAAACCATCTCCCTGAAGGAAGGGCAATATGTGGAAGTCCTGGATTCTGCTCATCCTCTGAAATGGCTGGTTAGAACCAAACCCACCAAGTCCAGTTCATCAAGGCAAGGTTGGGTTTCTCCAGCCTATCTGGATAAGAGGTTGAAGGTAAGAATCGTCCAAGCCCTGCTTGAAGAGAATGAGCTTGTTTTGCTTTCTTGGCTCTATGTGTCTATGAAAAATTACAAGCATATTAAAGAAGCTGGTATGTTTTACTGAGTTTATCTCATTTAATCCTTAAATCTGAGCCCCAATCATGCGGTAGTGACTGCTTGTGAAACCAATATATTTGCATCTGAAAACTGATGGCAGGGGCTCAAGGAATATGTGTATGGTCCATAAAACAACATTTTAGTTTTGTCTGATCCCAGAAAGACTCCTCTCCAAGGCCCTGCATCATTCCTTAAATCTGACTGGGAATCTATAGAGGTGAACAAAAATTCAACATGTTTCTAGTTTTGTCCCATCCCAGAAACCAGAAACATGAAACTAGAACATGATTCTAGTCCCATCATGGAAAGATTCCAGTTTAAGGTCCCTGTCTCTTTCCTTAAATCTGAGTGGGAATCTATAGAGGTGGATGGAAATTCAACAAGTCATGTCACTGCAGAACTGAATTTAACAAAGAAGGCATTCAGTTTTTTACTTTTACTCCATAATGATTAGGATGTTCAGGCTTTATTATCTGCTTAATCTCTTGCAGTTAAGAAGTTAGGATCCCAAATAAACATAACTGGACCTTGATGGGCAATGAATTCTCCTTCGTGAAGCTGTGTAGCCAGTGTTTTAAAAATCATCATGAACTGTTGCAAGCCAGATACCTTCCCTCTAAAGTTTCCACAGTGGGACAGTTAACAATAAACATTCACATCCTATCATTTGGTGTGTTGTCCACTATGTGTCACAGCCCAGACTAAGTTTAATAGCCAAAGACAATGACAGGTCTCTTGTGGACCTGCCTCCTACAGCTCCTCACTCCCAGTGGGTCTGGTTTTCTTTCCTTTGTTTTAGCTGTCTACAGAGTGGGGCGTTCCAGAGACTCCAGAATTCCCCGGTGAATCCGTTTCAGAGGATGAATATAAAAAGAAGTTGAGGTAAGTATTGTGTTTGAACACCCTTCCTTGAAGAGATTTACATTTTCTATTTACCTCTGAGGATCAAACTACACATATTATTAATAGTTTAGGAGGATTAGCTAATACTCCAGAGGACAGGATCAAAATTCAAAATGGCCTGAATAGATTAAAAAGTGAGGCCAAAGCTAACAAAATGATATTCAACATGGAGAAATGTAAGGTACTGTACTTAGAACAGAAAAATGAAATGCATAGATATAAGATGGGGAACACCTGGCTTAAGGAGACTACATGTAAAAGGGATCTAGGAGTCCTAGTAGACCACAAGTTGAACATGAGTCAACAGTGTGATGCCGCAGGTAAAAAGGCCAATGCAATTTTAGGCTGCATCAATAGAAGTATAGAATCTAGATCAAGGGAAGTAATAGTGCCACTGTATTCTGCTTTGGTCAGGCCCCACCTGGAATACTGTGTCCAGTTCTAGGCACCACAATTCAAAAAGGATGTTGAAAAATGAGCGTGTTCAGAGGAGGGTGACTAAAATGGTGAAGGATCTGGAAACCATGCCCTACGAGGAACGACTTAGGGAACTGGGTATGTTTAGCCTAGAGAAGAGATGGTTAAGAGGAGATATGATAGCCCTGTTAAGTATTTGAAGGGGTGTCATATTGAGGAGGGAGCTAGTTTGTTTTCTGCTGCTCCAGAGAATAGTAAATGGAGCAATGGATGCAAACTGCAGGAAAAGAGATTCCACCGCAACATTAGGAGGAACTTCTTGACAGTATGAGTTGCTCAACAGTGGAACACTCTCCCTTGGAGAGTGGTGGAGTCTCCTTCTTTGGAGGTTTTTAAACAGAGGCTGGGTGGCCATCTGTTGGGGATGCTTTGATTGAGAGTTCCCGCATGACAGGGGGTTGGACTGAATGGCCCTTGGGGTCTCTTCCAACTCTGATTCTATTTTTCTATAGTTTTAGACATTAGGTAGATTATTACACATGGCTCTTAAACCACAGTTAAAATAATCAAACAGCACTTTGGTGATACTTATCACATGACGTTTCCTGCGACCCATTGCTGCTTTATCTTCCAAGTGTGTGATTAGGACATCCTTTTTCATTCATGGGGAAAACCTATCAATAGCTCCCAATTGTGCAGCAATCCCAGGATTCCTCAAGTGCGAAATGTTGCTGCCACAGCAGTTGCATCATTGGTAGTCATGTGGTGCCACAATCTTGCCCTCTCCCTTAGCCCTCTCTATTCCTAAGCAGTCTGATTCCCTTTTTCTTCTTATTTTTTAAAACTTAAATCGAATTACCAGTATGCAGAATTGCATTAAAAAAGAATGAAATAAAACAAAACGAAAGGGAGAGTGAAAGAGAGAATGTGATGATGGCGGCAGCCCTGATCATATGATTGCAAAGGTATGTGGTAATGTTTTTGGTGGGGTTTTTTCAGGCTGTGTGGCCATGTTCTAGAAGAGTTTCTTTCTGACGTTTTGCTAGCATCTGTGGCTGGCATCTTCAGAGAATGGCTGGCATCTTTCTCTGAAGATGCCAGCCACAGATGCTGGTGAAATGTAAGAAAGAAACTCTTCTAGAACCTGGCCACACAGCCTGAAAAAAAACCCACAAAAAACTATAGATGCCGGCCATGAAAGCCTACTACTTCACATATGTGGTAATGGCTGCTCATGAAACTGATACATTTGCGTTTTCATTCATTTTTGTGATTGTGGCAAGAATAGGGGTTGTGATAAAGCCCTGTGCCACTTTTGCTTTAAGAAGCAGCAGCTGCAGGTTCTTATGCTGGAATGTGGACCCAAGCCAGATTGAAGCTCCACACTAATTTCTTGCCATATGCACTCATTGTTGTATTTGTACTGAAAAGTAGAGGTTGCTGCAAATAGCATCTTTGGGAATTGGGGGGGGGGGGGATATAGCTAGGGTGAGGGAAGTTTGGCAGGAAACCGATGCAGGGACTCAAGGGACAAGTGAATGGTCCATAGAACAAGATTCTAGTTTTGTTCCATCCCAGAAAGATTCCAGTTCAAGGTCCCTGTGTGTGCAACTGTGAAAGTAACTTGCTCGAGGCTACCTGATACACCTTAACAGGAAGCAGCTACTTTCATATATCCAAAAACTAAACCAGTCAATGGCCCAACACAGGCATTGATGGTTCATTTTGTTACACTCTTGTCCATAACTGAAAGCCAAAGGTTTGTCACGTCAGAGGTCCAGTGTGGTCCACTGTGTTAGTATAGACTGGCAAGGAGGAAACCTGGATTAAAAGTCTTCACTTCTGTGGTACCTCTGAAGACATGGGTAGAGTAGGAGCTGTGTTGAATGTATATCCTGCAAAGGACAGAAGCAAGCAAATGGGACTAGGCACAAAATAAATGTGAAACACACAACATAAAGGTAATGGTGTATAATGATATACAAAAGTGTGATATACACACACAAATAATTTTATGTGCTATGAATAATATACTAAAGAAAGTATTGTGGAATGATATATGCAACACATAATACAAATATGGAGAATTGTAAGTACAAATATACAAAAGCTACAATGCAATGATAATGCATATCAGTATTAATGAACTCAGTGAAGCAAAGAAAGGAATAATTACAGTATGCAAACTATCTCCAATATATCTTCTGTTGTGCTTCTTTCCTTGTTGTTATCCTGCAAAGTATGCTTTTACTTGAAACTAAGTGTACAGATTACTCACTGTAGGCATATAGGTGAAGTTGAACCTCCAGCCATTCCATTTCTTGCATTAATACAGCCCCATATACATAGGGGCTAAAATGGTGGTGGTGGTAGGGTATAATTGGTGTCTGGTCTACCCATGTAGAATTAGGTGTTAGAATGTTTGAAGTAAATAATGGACAGTGATGTTTAAGACTGCAGGTAATGGACTGTTTCTGTCCATTAAAACCTCTCTGTATATAGAAAATTAATATAACAGGCAAGGCAACCAGTCTAAAATTGCTGCACTAGTTATTCACCTGCAGATGGTTTGTCTTTTTAAAAATTAGGTGGGAGCATCCAAAGTGGTTTGCTTTTGTCCACAGTCTGGAATGATACATTCTCTTCTGTCTCTCTAGCAGTCTATCATAACTATTTGGCTGCAAATGCAGGCCCACTCGTAGTTCGACACATTTGAAAGTATTTTAACTCTATAGCAGAAGTGTTTTTGGGTTGATGGATGCATACTTATTTCTTTACTCCACAGTCACTTTCATGATTATTTAGCTGAAATAGGAGTTATTTTAATCGTGGGTGTTATTTTATGGAATTGTTTCAATAAGATCGTATTTTCTCAATGAAAGTTTCCACCATCTTTCTCTTTTCATTCCCTGTTACTCTTTAGCCTCCTTATTCAGGATCTGCTGAACTCTGAGGAGGAGTTTGTCAAGGATCTGCAATTCCTCCAGACTCATCACATTCAGTATACTGAAACCTGCCCCAACATCCCTGCAGCTGTTTCCAGTCAGAAGCTCATTATCTTCAGAAATGTCACTGACCTGACACATTTCCATTCCAAGTACGTGTATCTGAAGTTATTGAACAGCGACTAAAGTAGGTGCCACATGACAAATCAGATGCAAATGTATGTAAGAACAGCCCCTCTTCCGGAGGAAAAGTCACTTTGGGAGAAGAAATTTGGAAAAAAATATCAAAATGGTGGCTGGAAAAAGTTTTAAGTGTTCCCCATCTCTGTTTCTCCCCTCAAGCTGCAAAAATAGTGTTCTCTGGATGGCACAAAATTTATTTCCTGAATGTTGGATCCACTGGGATATGCAAATAAGCCTCTTCTAGATCTATTGACAACAACCAATCGTTGATTTCCAGATTCTCTTTAATAGTCTTCAGTATTTCCATTTTGAACCTCTGATATTGAAGAATTCCATTCAAATATCTGAGGTCCAAAATTGGTCTGTGAGACTCACTGCTCTTGGGTACCATGAAGAGAACTGAGTACGCTTCTTCGAATCTTTGGCAGTGAGGTATCCTTTCTATGACTCCAATTTCCAGAAGATGTTATATCTCTTTTTGAACTCTTACCACATCTCTATTTTTTAACTGCCCAGTACTGAACCACATTGTGGGAGGGAAGGAAAACCTCAGTGTAGGGATGTGTAGGAAATTTAGTTGCCTTTTTTTAAAAAAAGGACTTTCCAAAATTCACACATTTCTACATAAATATTTCAGAATTCAATGGCCAAAAAATAAATAAAATGAAACTGAAATAATTTTAATCACTATTTCAGAGATGGGCATGGCTTCCAAGATTCAGGAAAAACATCTGGAAGCTTGAATTGTAGGGGTTAAAAAATCAGCCCAGATTATACTGAGGTCTAGTGATCAGTGCTGTGTTAGGTATGTTTTATCTGTCCTGGGATAAGAGATGATGATGATGATGATGATGATGATAATAATAATAATAATAATAATAATAATAATAATAATAACAACAACAACAATAACAACAATAATTTTTATTTATATTTCCTGCCTCTCCCTGCAGATCGAAGCGGGATAACAAGTAATATAAAAATACAAAACATAAAATATATAAAAAACCATAAGAGATAGAGGCTGCCATGCACTTAGCACATTTCTGCTCACTTCAGTGGACCTTTCTTCAGAGAAGTGGTTGGAGATATTGTGCCTATGTATTCCCTCTGATGCATCTCAGTCACAATACTGGAACACAACACTGTTCCAGATTCCCCTCCTCACTGAGATGTGACAGATGAGCAAGAAGGACAGTGCTTTTTCAGCCATGGTCCCAAGGAAGGGCTGAGAAGTGGGGTGACCCCATTATTCTACAGACTGCTTTGGTGCTTTTTCCAATTGGATATTTTGATAGTATTCAGACACACTGTTTTCCAATGCTTTCAGTCATTCTGAATGTTTTAGAGCAGGGGTAGGCAACCTTTCCCTTTTAAGGGCCGAGGGACTTCAGCTCCCAGAATCCCAGGAGCTATTGGCCAACATGGGACTATTGGCCAGCATGGCTGAGGTTTCTGGGAGCTGAAGTCCCTCAGCCCTTAAAGGGGAAAGGTTGCCTACCCCAGTTTTAGAGTGAATGAATGGTTCTGTGAAGATGCCAGCCACAGATGAAAGCAAAACGTCAGGAATACATTCTTCTAGAACACAGCCTCACAGCCCGAAAACCCCACAAAAACGAATTGTTAGATTTCCCCCCAATTATATTTTGCTCATTTCATTACTGTTATAAAAATGAGTACATCATGCCAAGAGAAATGCATAGCTCAGTCAAGAAAAGAGAATATGATGATCATAGTTTCACTTTCCTTTCTCCCATCATCCATAGCACCTTCTTCCCAGAGCTCCAGAAATGTGACACTGATGACGATGTGGCTATGTGTTTTATTAAGAATGAGGGAGAATTTGACAAATACATCCAGTATCTGGTGGGCCGTATACAGGCAGAGTCGGTTGTAGTCAGTAAAGCAGTCCAGGAGTTCTATAAGGTAAAGTGCAGCTGGCTACACTTTACGTTTATCTTGTACAAACATCTGTTTGGGTTTCTTGCCTTTGCACAGGTTCTTTTGTAATCCCATCTTATTATGCAGGACAGGTTTCCTGATTTCAAAAAAAATTCTGTAGATCTTTGTGTCAAATTTACACTTGTACAATGATTCTATCTGGCAAGGGAGAGGGGGAAAATCCTTATTGCCCCATTTCTGTGATCATGGTGGTCTTGTGCAGACATCCAGATTTAGGAATAGAAAGGATATCCCAGAATATTTGAAAAAATGTCCAAAAATGTGTTTCTTGAGTGTAAGGCAACCCTGACAAGGAGAATCCTGGGCTGATGAGAATCTTGACAGACTAGAACTAATTCTGGGCAAACTTTGCATATTTTTAAATAAGAAAATAACATCTTTTTTTTGCAAGATACAGCATTTCCTGTGTAGAATTATTTTTTCCTGCACAAAATACTGAGTGATTTATTGATTGGATTTACATCCTGTCTTTCTCCTACAATGAGATTCAAACGTGTGAATTTTGCACATTGCTAGAATTACACATTGCTTTTTTTTAAATTAAATTATCAAAGAATTACATCCCTATCCATATTTCAGTGAAGCTGTAAGAAGTCAGTAAGTTGATAAGAAGAGATTACATTAGATTTGAGAACTAGTCTGTTGCAGGACCAGATCTAAAGGACTGTGTGTAGTTTTTAATTTTTTTATTTTTTGCAAAGGAATCAAATGTTTGGTGATTGTTAATATGAGGGTTGACAGCTTTTGAAAACCTTTTTGTTGTGTTCTTTTGTCCAGCGATACACAGAGGAAACATCATCCAGTGAGGATCCTTCCCAGCCGCCTGTGTTTCCTCTGCAACACTATCTAGAGAGACCAATAAACAGGATCCAGAAATATCAAACAGTAATCAAGGTGAAAAGTTTTCCTTCACTATTGGCTGTGATTATTTGCAAGAATTATTTTAGGATGGTTCTTCTTCTTCCCTGACTATTTCGCCTTTGGTTCTTAAAATCAGAGGTGGCTGCTCTGCCTATTTTTTAACTGTTTTTAATTGGCTTGGGTTTTAGAACTATTTTCAAAGAGGAGTTTTAGTTTGTTTTCAATCATGTTTAGCCATGTGTTACTGTTTTAAATGTTGCTGTCCATTGTACATTGCTCCAGGAGCTCTAATGTGTGAGTAGTAATAAACAAATTCCTTAAATATTAAATACATCACTTTTATGTTGTTTTTTGGGTTCATGTGGCTTCCTCATGATTCTGAGTCCTTCCTCCTTTGTTCCTCATTCAACATCCCAGTTTACATGATTAATTGCATGGTTGGCCAACACAATATAGGTTTCATTATACCATTCTGAAAATCCACGAGAACAGTACTAATGGATTCCATGACAGATTTCACTAGCATCCCTGTTATGTAGTAGTACTAAGAAACCAGTAAGCATGGTACTGTTGTTGTGTACCTTTAAGTAATTTCTGACATATGGCAACCTTAAGGTGAACTTATCATTGGGTTTTCTGGGCAAGATTTGTTTGTGGGGTATTTATTGCCTTTGACTTCCTCTAAGGCTGAGAGAGTGTGGCTCATCCAAGCTTAACCAGTGGGTTTCTATGGACCTTATCACACGGGGCCAAAAGCAGCAAGAATCCACTAAGAATCAGGCGCTATAGCGCTATATTTTCCCGCGTGATCACACGACGTTGCTCAGAATCCACTAAGAATCAGGCACTATAGCGCTATAATTCTCCGTGCGATTACACGACGTCG
Organism: Phrynosoma platyrhinos; assembly: GCA_020142125.1. Lineage (NCBI taxonomy): Eukaryota > Metazoa > Chordata > Lepidosauria > Squamata > Phrynosomatidae > Phrynosoma > Phrynosoma platyrhinos. Next base: position 124,992,484 of record CM034710.1, on the reverse strand, counting down.
CTTGGAATCCAGCGAGAAACCGCTCGGAATGTAGCATCATTTGCATTCTTTTGAATGTCGGTTTCAGCGGGCATTGCAATAGCGCGAGCTGATCCATAGCGCTATTATAGCGCTAGCGCCATATTTATACTAGCGCTATAGTACTGGAATGATGCTCATATCGCTTTCTTGCCACTTTTGAGAGCAGCGTGGGATAAGGTCCTATGGCTGAGCAGGGATCCAAACCCTGGTCTCCAGAGTCCTAGTCCAACACTCAAATTACTACACCACACTTGCTCTTGAGATCAGGGTTTGATTTCCTGCCTAATCATGGAAACCCCCTCTGAACAAATCTTGCCAAGAAAAACCCATGATAGATTCACCTTAGGATCACATAAACTGGAAACGAAGGCTCACAACAACAGCAACACCATATGATCACTGGTTTCTTAGTACTATTACATAACAGGAATGCCAGTGAAATCTGCCATGGAATCCACTAGTTCCAGTTGGTTTCTTTCCTGAAGAGGTGGCATACTTGCAATGCCAGATTGGCTTATCTCAATGGAATCTGGACAGAAAAGATCCTTTGCACTCATAATTTATGGAGACACTTATGCATTTGCCTGTGGAAAATATTGCATTACTTTGGAAATGGATGGATGAAAATGAAGGTGATGCAAAATAAAGAGAAGGGGGAAAGAACCACATTTTTCTACATACAAATGCATTATCTGCTTCTTTGTATTACCATGCCTTGCAAAACAATGTGCATTATTTTACCTATTATTTTCTATTCAAAATCTGCTAACATGAATAAAAGACTGGAAAAGAGTGCGTAGTGGATAATGAAGTGCATGAGAACATGTGATGTGCTTTCAAACATGCAAGGCAGTTTATATTTGATTTGAACATCACAATTGCATAATATTTCACAAAACATCGCACAAGTATTTCTTCTGCAAATATTGCTGATCTTGGGGGTGGAAAAGAGAGGAGGAGGAGAACGTGATTTGGATTGGGAAAGTTACTCTTGGACTGCATCTCCCAGAATCTACCACTCATTCTGACCAAGCTGGTTGGGGATTCTGCATGCTGTAGTCCAACAAATACTTTTTTAGGCTCTGGATCTAATCTGGTTTACTAATTAACAAGATCTTAAAGAGGTCTTGTAGGTAACCTAGTCTGATCCATGAAATATGACAAAGTGCCATTAGGTCTTTTTGCCTGCAGGAAAACAAGCAACCAACAGACCAGTTTGCCTTGCTGAATCTGATAGGAGACTATCATGCTGCAAATGCATAAAATCCAAATTAACTTTTCAGGTTCATTTTGATTTCCCTACCCCACCCTAACATCTTTCATCTGTATGGAGATATCTTAGTTGAGACTACTGATGAATTGGAGGCCACAAATGATGCAAATGGTGTGATTTTATATATCCACAGGAACTAATCCGAAATAAAGCAAGGAATAGTCAAAACTGTGCACTGCTGGAACAGGCTTATGCAATTGTGTCTGCACTTACTCGACGAGCAGAAAACAACCTCCATGTGTCTCTGATTGAGAACTATCCAGGAACATTGGAAATCTTAGGGGAGCCCATCCGACAGGTAAGAGAAGACTGGTAGTCTCATTCTGGCCATTTGTGCCATGCCAGATAGATATTTGAGAGCTGTCTTTGGATCACTCTTGTTCATTCTGAGCCACAGAAATGTTGAATTAATATTGATTTATGCAATCATATTTTTAATGTTCCTTACTTCTTTTCTTGGACAGAAGTTATGGCCCTTTCTTTTTGTTATTTTGTTAACTATCATGGCAAACCTTTAATGAAGTCATTGTATAGGTTCATTCACTGAAGGAAATTCTTTTACACCCCTGCATACAGGTTGCTCTCCATATCCACAGATTCCTCATCCACAGATTCAAGCATCCATGGCTTGAAAATATTCTCTCTCTCTCTCTCTCTCTCTCTCTCTCTCTCTCTCTCTCTCTCTCTCTCTATATATATATATATATATATATATTTTCTGAAAAGCAAACATGATTTTTTCCATTTTATATAAGGGACACCATTTTACTATCCATTGTATTTAATGGGACTTGAACACCCATGGATTTGGGTATCCATGGGGGTACCCAGGAGGTTGTGGAACCAAACTCCAGTGGATACCAAGGCCCCACTGTATTTCACAGTTATTCCCCAGATTATGAGAATGCTCACTTTTTACTTATCCCTTTTGCTGCCATTGTTCATTCTATGTCAGGCATGGGAACACTATCCAGATGTTGTTGGACTACAGTTCCAAATAGTCCTCCCATTGACTATGACGCTTAGGGCTTTTGGGATTTGTAGTTCAATAACCTCTAGAGAGCCATATGATTCCTTCTCCCCTCCATTTGCTTCTGTCAAGGGCCAGGTATGTTAACTAATTTTTACTTTTTCTCCCTCCCCCTCCAGGGACAGTTCATTGTATGGGAAGGAGCACCTGGAGCTAGAATGGCATGGAAAGGGCATAAGCGGCATGTCTTCCTCTTCAAGAATTATCTTCTAGTGTGCAAGCCCAAACGAGACACCAAAACAGACACTTACAGTTACGTCTTCAAGAACATGATGAAGGTTTGGTCCTTATCCTTCTTTCCTTGATAATGAGATGATCTCCTGCATTTGCATATTGGTTTGGGGCCAGGATATCCGAAAGACCACCTCCTCCCATGTGAACCTGCCAGACATTTGAGATCTTCAGAGGAGGCCCTCTTGTGTATCCCTAAATCTCATAAAGTTGGGTTGGTATGTACAAGTAACAGCTTCCTCTGTAGCAGCACCTCAACTGCAAAACTCCATACCTAAGAAGGTTAAACTGTCTCCGTCTCATTGGAGTTTCCAACAGGCAGCCAAATAATGCTTTTAATGTTTGAAACTACTGTATTATAACTGTTCTATACAGTGGACCCTTCCCATCCATTATGACCCCACCCCGCAAATGGCAAAAAGCACAGTCACACCCAATGTTATTCAATATGCATGCAGAGGCATCAGCATCTCTGTGCGCATGCACTGATATTGAATATTAGGCATTGTGATCTGCAGGTAATCAAATCTGCAGATTGCCAGGCTGCCAATATGAAGAGTCTACTGTAATTGGATTTTAGGATTGTTTTTAGATTGTTTTAAAGAACTTCTAAGGAATATTTTCATCTGCTTACATTTTTTAATCTTTGTATTGTCTAATTTATTTTGTACTTGTTCATCACCTCAGGAACCCTTAATGGGCTGAGAAGTGATACAGAAATACAATAGATAGATAGATAGATAGATAGATAGATAATTACCTTATGCAAAGAGGTCAAAGTTGTCTCTTTAGGCTGAGCTAAAACTAAGTGCATTGTTCTTAAATTATTTATTTGATTTCTGTTATCATCCTCACCGACAGACACTAAGCAAACTACCAAAGTATGTAATTTCTTAAAATAATGCGGACATAAGTAGAGAGGTAACTAGAATATGAATGAATAGGTAAATTTTTGTTAAAAAAAAAAGTGAACCAGTCATGTGTGTCCATTTGATTTCCCGGTTGTACCTTTGGTAACCCATTTTCTAGGGGTCCCCAAATAAATGGCTGAATTGAACAGGCATAAATTGCCTGACTGGAGAGTGTTGTTCTTATCTGAAAGGAACACACTTCTTTTACCAGGAGATCAGTACATTAGACTGCCAGGTTTGATGGTTTAATCCAGATGTTGGATCTGAGAGACTGATCAGAGGTTCTGTCTATGTCTGGGCCACCTCTCTGTCTCTTAGGGCCTCGGCAGACGGGAGGCCGTGGGCCGCCCTGGGAAGGTGCGCCGCGGGACCGAGGCATCCTCATGCCTCGGCCCCGCGGCGCACCATCGGCGCCCCAAGAAAGGAGCGCTAAAATAGTGCTCCTTTTATATGTTGCTGAAAGTGTGCCGCAAAAGCTTGCGGCGCACTTTCGGCGACCCTTCTGCCGCAGCGTGTCCAAACACTGCAGCGGGAGGTTGTCTTCGGAGCGCCGGCCGTGCGGATGGCCAGCGGCTCCGAGGACGACC
>CM034710.1:124969946-124988331 GCA_020142125.1 Phrynosoma platyrhinos | reverse complement strand
CTGCCGAGGCCCTTAGTCTCTTTGCCTATGTTAAAGAAGGTTGTTTTCAGTCATCTTTTTGCAATCTTCCCATGTATGCAAGGAACTTTGATGTTAAAATTGCTGGTATTGGTTCTGACTTTTGATCTGGCCAATGTTAGTAGATCGAGGCTTTTTAAATTAGATGATAATTTTTACCTTCTGAAAAGTCTGAAGATATCTAAGTTGACTTTTAACATTGTCACTTATCAGCTGACAAACATAGATGTGAACGATCTGGTGGAAGGGGATGACCGGGCATTTGAGATTTGGCATGAGCGGGAAGACTCAGTCCGCAAATATCTGTTTCAAGCCAGAACAGTCATAATCAAGAACTCTTGGGTGAAGGAAATTTGTGGTATCCAGCAGCGCATCAGCCTCCCTGTATGGGGTAAGTATAGGGGAAAAGAAAGCTAAGCTTTTTGTTGTTAATGTTTTTTCCTTGTACACTTTTTCCATGGCATCTGAAAATCCCATTCTTTTTTCTTTACCCAAATTTTCAATGAAAGACACTTCTACATTTCCCAGAATACTCCAGGCTGCCCCTGGAGTTTTCTGGCCCTGAATTCCATCCAAATCTCCCCCTTACCTCCTGCAGTAAAATGTGGGATGATGGGTGGATGCCTTCCCATGCAGTCCTTGCAAATTGGTCAGGACCTTAGAGCAACTCGCACCCACATGATGCTCACAGGGGAAGATTGTTGCCCATTGTCACCAAGTTTTGCAAAATCTGGAGCAAAATTTAAGTCTTTTTAATGCTGGGCAAGGGGTAGAAACCCTGAATATCCAGGAGTTGTGTAAACAGCCCTGTCTTGGGCCTGATTTGGGGTTTTGGGGTTGAGTGCCCAACTGTTGGGGGGCAATGCACTTATAGTTGTAAACCGCTTAGACACCCCATAGTGTGGTATGAAGCAGTATATAAATGAAGCTGCTATATAAATGAAGCTGTTGTAAATAGCACACAGTAAATAGGGCTTGGGGGCTGTGTAAACAGCATGCAGCAGCCCGGAGGAAATTTGAGGTATATAGTTAATGTAGACCAGCCCAAAGAGAACTGATTCCAGTCTGTTTACTTTCAGATCCCCCAGATTTTGAGGAGGAACTGGCTGACTGTACAGCTGAACTTGGAGAAACTGTCAAACTAGCCTGCCGAGTAACAGGAACACCCAAGCCAACTGTCACATGGTATAAAGGTATGACCAAGCTAAGTTAAGCATTCTTGCAAATGGATCTAATGATGTCACTATGCAGGCAGAAGTGGTAGGGGGGAATATTCATCCTTCTACACATCCCCAAAATCTTCCCCCAAACAAATTTTTCAGGCAGCATAGAAGGCTGCATGTAGAAGAGACAGAGATAGACAGCCCCAATGTGCTAGCAGAGGCCCATTATTACAGCACTGGATTTAATCTATAGTTCCTTGGGAAATGGTCATAATCAGTCTTCCAGTTGTAGTCAGTATGACTACTTGTCAACAGTATGCAAGTGTTTGATGAATGATTTTCTAGCCCTAAAGACAGCATTGTGATTGCAGAAGGGCATTTTCTTTGTTTAAATTGAAGATGGTAAACCTGTGGAGGTGGATCCTCATCATATCATCATTGAAGATCCTGACGGCTCCTGCACATTGATCCTTGACAACCTCACAGGTGTTGATTCGGGGCAATACATGTGCTATGCTTCCAGCCCAGCTGGCAATGCCAGTACCCTGGGAAAGATTCTTGTTCAAGGTAAGAGGCTTTGATGTACATATGACTAAATATCTGCCTATTATGTAGCGCATACAGTAATGGTCCAACAACATTTAATGTACCATAGCTGGAATATCCTACAGTACTTTTATTTCCCCACATACTGAAAACTGCCAGATTTGTATGTCAGACATGTTGATCACACATAATAGCTTAATGTTGTTAACTGCCACTTTGGTACCAGTCAGTTCATACCATAATCTGGGTCTCTCTGTTATGTCATTACAAAGAAACACATGTCTTTATACAAGGCTCGATTACTTTAAGGAATCCATGCTCAGAATTAGTGTAATGCAATTCTAAAAGTCAGGTGCTGGTGATAAAACAGGGGGTGGGTTATTGCAGATTTCTCTAGCCTGGAGACCACCAAATATATGCATTACACTTTATGTATTAGTTATAACAATTATAGTTCAATACATCTGTAGGGCACTAAGATGAGAAACAGAACTGTTGGTTTCCCAGACACACTTGTCTGATCACTACTGAAAACAAGACACAGGTTCAGATGATCTACCAGGGCTTTACTTGGGTTCTTAATATGTGCTTTACAATTTTGATGTGATTTTCCATAAAGTGTGCCACATGGCAGAAAGAGAGAGACAGTGGAGATTATTGCACAGCCAATTCACCCACAGGATAGACATGGGATTTAGCCGTCAAAGATAGATTTTATCGCACTGCCCCATAGCCAGGCAATATGCAGCCCATATGCAATCCATACTTCTCTGGGCTTCTCACTCAGCTTTTCAAGAACAAGATTTTCCCATTCTTGAAAAGCTGAGCACTCAGAATGAGGTGCCCAGCCTTGTGACTATCACTGGGTGTTTCATTCTCACCACAGAAGTGAGTGACCTGTGGCAGCAGTAGATGCACCGGGTGGCTGAGTTAGATGCCCATGCAAACAGTCACCATAGCACAATAACAGAGGCCGAGGTAATGTCAGGGCAGCTGTGGGGCCAGAATACTCTGGGCTGCCCTCAGAGTATCTTGGCCAGTCTTAAGACTAAGTGATTGATTACATCATGAGGTTTGGGGACCATGCTCCACTTAGTCAGAAGCATGAAGTATAATCTGGAGGTTTGGCACACATGGCAGTAGGAGGATGTTGACAATTAGGTCAACACAAATTTAAATACAAAACATAACAACATTTGTAATTAAATTATTAAAATGTAATTGCAGTGATTATCATCTTCCCATCTTCATGATGGGAAGCCTCCCTGTTTTGGAATACAGTTCAAGTAGCTAGTGCTGGTAGCATTTTCTGTTGCATAGTTGCCATAGGAAGGAGATCTCCATCTGGAATTGTCCTTTAGAAAGGCAACTTGAGTACTCTCTGATGAGTACCATCCCCAACATTCAGCTGGTCCTTATAGATATTCACTGATTAGAACCAGCAAGAGAACCAGAGAGGAGGGGGGCAGGTTTGTTCTCTACTGTCTTAGAGGATAGGGCCCAGTCTAATGGGTTTAAGTTACAGGAGAGTAGATTTTGATTGGATGTTAAAAGGAACTTCTTGACAGTAAGCGTGGGACCAATTGCCTAGAGATATATTGGGGTCTTCTTCTCTGGAGGCTTTCAAAGAAATACTGGACATCTACCTGCCGGGGATGATTTAGTTTGAGATCCTGCACTGAACAGGAGGTTGGACTCAATGGGCCATGGAGCCCCTTCCAACTCTATGATTCTATGTGATCATTTCAAGACTGGCTTTCCATGTTTATAGCAAGAGTGAACTTGTACTAACTGCTTTTCTTTAGAACATTTCTTGAGCTTTTAGTCTTGTACATCCACTGCCCAGTCAGGACTAAGGAAAGCCATTGCGCCTATATTTATCTCTCTAAACTGGTGGCAGAATGAGCCACCTTCCTGTTCAATGGGGAGCACCATTTTCTGGACTGGTCCACAGTAATTCTGAATTTTCCCTTGTCATCTGTGTTTTCATTTATATGGTTTCAAATTCAGCTGTCACTCTGTTTATGGTTTCTTTCTAGTGCCTCCCCGGTTCGTGAACAAGGTTAAACATGCCTATTATGCTGATGGGGAAGATGCACAATTTACATGCACCATTGAAGGTGCACCTTACCCACAGATCAGGTAAAAAAGAAATCAAATCCCATTTAACACCTCAAAGTAGTTCTTTCACTTTGCAGTGGAATACAGTGGTGGAACCAAGGGTACCTTGAGTTTAGTAAAGCAGATTTTGATATCCTACCACAGTATACAACTTTTACAAAACCCTAAATATGCCTAAATTGTATGCTATAATTTGATGACATGTTCAGTATGTCAAATAATTTTATTAAATTTGTCCTACAAGTACTGTGGTGATAGAAATGAAATTGAAAGAGAACCATAGATGCAGGTACATTGTCAGCAGACAGAGAATTGTGTCTAGATTTGGAAAGTCAAATCAGGAATGGACATGCAAAAATCCCAGAGACATACTTGACATGGAAGCTATTAAATCTCATCTGGGAATCCCAGACTGACACTCTGAGGGATGTAAATCTTCATTTATTTCATTCTTGCATGCAAACACGAACAAATCATTCCAAATGTTTTCTCCCCATGGGGTGAGACTACAGGAGTTTCTGCACATGTTTTAAAAATTGTTTTTGCATTGCAATTCTTTTATTTTTGCAAGCAATCAGATTGTGCATAAAACCATGCTTTTTGCAAACCAATAGTTTCTTTTGAAGAAGACACCTTTTTGTACAAAAAATTGTTTTGTGCAAAACACGCAAACAGGACAGACAAGTCAAAGTGCTGGGTTCAGATGATACAATGAATAAACCATGGATAGAAAATGGTGGCAGTGGGTTCAAGCTTCTCATAAGTGAAGTGGAAATACCTGGGCAGTGCACTGCACTAGCACCTGATAAGCCAAGATTCCGAAGTGAATGCAGGCAGAGCCTTGCATTAATTGTACAACATGTCCACACTAGCAATTTGACTTCAACAGCAGTTTGCATCAATAAGTTTTATGGATTCATAGTCTTGTTGAAGAGTTCTGTCTGGCCTGAGTAGATAAAACTGAGTAGTGAGTTGCTGAAGCCCTTTAAGACTGCTACCATGACTATGCCAGCAGGTGTGCAGATGTACAACAGTGGCTTCTGATACAGCAATAAGAGGAAATGTCTGGTTACAACATTGGGATATGGACATAAACTGCAGAATTTAACCATCAATCTATTCCATTTTGTATTCCTAAGCTTTTTAAAGATAATGTCTTGTTATGTTTTGTTGTCTTTCCATCTTCTCCTTGCAGATGGTACAAAGATGGAAATCTACTGACTGACCCAAATAAACACCAAAGTTTTAATGAACCACGGAGTGGTGTTGTAGTTCTAGTGATCAAAAATGCCTCCAAAGATGATGTGGGATTCTATGAATGTGAGGTGAGTAGCTCGAAGGTTCAGAATCTTTTTGACATATTGTCGGTGTTGCATGTATTCCTCTTAGATGACCCATTTTATTTGGATCTCCTGAATGAACCAAAATAAATACATAGACTTGTAGTCCAGTATGCATTTATTTGGGATTAAGACCCATTGAAATTAGAGGGATTTATCATATATATTTGTGTATAAGTCAACCTCATATATAAATTGAAGGCAGGTTTGGAGGCCAAAATTATGGATTTTTATATAACCCTTAGATAAATCCATGTAACAAAGGATAAAGCAAAGGAAAATGATGCCAAAGAACACTGTCATTTTCCTGCCTAGGCATTCAAAAAGGCCAGAAGTTGTGCCACAGCGGAGAGAGTAGAGGGGTCAGTGCCTCTTTTAGGTTCTCCAAGGATGGACTAAGCTCTCACCTTTCACTGCTCTACTTAGAGAAGGGAATGCTTCCTATTTTGATAAAAGTTTAGGTGCAGTACTTATATTGAGCCATAGACAAATTGTCTGAGGTTTTGGGGGTTGATTTTTGACTAAAATTTCTAGACTTATATACCAGTATGTACAGTATGTCCAAATTTATGAAGTATTGGGAGATCCATGGCTGGATTTCCCCACTCTTCTTTTATAAAGTGATTGCCTAGGCGCAGGGCCTTTATTGAGATTCCCCTATTCTTTTTCTCCCAATTAACACTCTCCCCATGAAGGCAATACAGAAGCAATTTATGCCAAGGGTTGGGTGATAGGAGAAAGATTAACTAATCTTGCAACATCCTAATCCTACCCCTTGTTTTTAGCTTTGTTTAAAAAAAAAAAAACAACCCACAGATCTGTTGACAGTGCTCCAAACTTCTCTTCTAATTTAATGCTTACATCATGCCATTAAATATGTAAAGTAATTGGCTGCAAGGCTAGATAGCTTTCTTGTTAAACAAGATTCCTTAAGACTCAGACACTTGCTAAAAGGAATTCTAAATTAACGTCCCCTTTGGAGAGTGAGGAATGTTTGGGTTAGAGTGTAATAAGCAATAAGATATATGGGATTGGTTTTAAAGGCTGGTTTCAAAAGTTGAGGTCATGCAACCATTTTAGTGGATCAGATATATGGATTTCATGGTGGGTTGCTTATTGGGTGGGTCATTTATCTTTGTGAATCATTTACCAGAACAAATCAGCAATAAGACGTTTGTGGTTCAGATTAGTTTGCACTTGCAGCCTGCATGTGTTGTAAGAACCACAATTAAAGTACGTAACACTGTGAAAATGTGGCATGTGCAAATGATTAGCCTGGCATGTGAAACTGACTGAAACTTTCTGCCCCAAATATAATTTTATAGAGCTCCATGGGGTTTTAGGGGGAATGTCAGGCAAGTCGCTCAAGTCTTAGGAGTTTATCACATGAGCTTTTAAATTGGCAGCAGCCCAATGGGATGCAGCCAGGACCCGGGATGGAAGTGGGATTATCACATTGTAATTCACTGCCAAATCTGTCAGGGAACTGCAGCCTGGGTCCCAACCATGCTCAGCTAACCAGTTTTCTGAGTCGAGAGCTTTTGTTTTGAAAAAGGGTCAGCTGAGCGCATCTGGGACTCAGGCTGCAGTCGCCCGGCAGATTCGGTGGCAAATTATAATGCAATAATTCCCTCCTCGATCCCAGATCCCAGCTGTATCCTGTTGTGCTGCTGCTGATTTAAAAGCTCATGCGATAAGTTCCCTAGCAAAGCCCAGAACCAATTCTGGCTTTCTGAAAGAAATACAGTACCCATCCTGCCAGATGTGATGGGCGCTGCATGATGAAATAGGTGTGTGTTTTGCTAAAAACAGATGTGATATTTTAGTCATTTCAGACGTGAGCCTTGAGTTTTTCAGAGATGTACTTTTTAATAGAATTTGATTGTTTTTTAATGTTTATGTAATACAAGTTTAACTGTAACTTGTTTTAACATGTTATAAGCTGCCTTGGATTCTGTTTTGGCAGAAAGGTGAGATATGTTTTGTACACACACACACACACAAATAATTTGAAAAATGTGCCTGTGGCATTTCATGTTTGCAAGTCCCACTTGACAGGGCACTCATGCATTTGTAGTTGGGTATTGCATAGCCCATTGATGTCCCTTATAGAACCAATTGCCCAACACTGGTCCAGTTAGCCATATTTGAGTAGAAGTACTGTAACTGTATCCAAATTCATATTGTTTGGCAACTGTGGTTTTTGTTTGTGACCTTGATGCCCCTGAGCTCATATTAATATTAATCAACACTCGTTGATTCACAAATAGAATAATAGAATCCTAGAGTTGGGAGAGAACACTTCTGATAGATGGCCATCCAGCCACTGTTTAAAAACCTCCATAGAAGGAGACTCCACCATCTCTGTGGCAGCATTTTCCATTGTCAAACAGCTCTTGTCAGGAACTTCTTCCTAAGGTATAGATGCAATCTCTTTTCCTGTAGTTTGAATCCATTGCTAAGTGCTGGAATCCAAAGTCCTAGTCTTTGCAGCATCAGAAAACAAGCTTGCTCAATCCTCAATATGAGACCCCTTCATATATTTAATCATAGTTATCATGTCACCCCTTAACCTTCTCTTGTCCAGGTTAAACATACCCAGATCCCTAAGCCGGTCCTCATAGGGCATAATTTCCAGACCTTTCACCATTTAATCAACATTGGTTAATTTACATATATTCTTGAAAGATTAATGTTCCTCTATGCTAATGTCAAACTTTAATGGGACTCATTGAGAATGTTTAGAAAGAAAGGGGGGATGCAGACCAGGGCGTCCAGGACGCCCTGGTCCGGAGCACCGCGGGGCCATGGCAGCCCCACCGCGGCGCTCCGAAAGCGTCCCTGAAAGGATCGCCAAATCGGCGCTCCTTTCATAAGTCAGGGAAAGTGCGCCCTAAAAGCGTAGGGCGCACTTTCCCTGACTTATCCTCCACAGCGCGTCCGGTCGCTGCGGAGGGAGGTTGCCTTGGAAGCACCGGCTGTGCGGATGGCGGGTGCTTCCAGGGGCGACCTCAGGGAGAGGAAGGGGCGCCGAACGTGTGGCTGCCCCTCCTCTTCCCTGCCCGGAAGACGACTCTATTAGTCATCTGCCGAGGCAGAAAGGATCCCAGCTCTGTGTAAGAGGCTGGCTTCTCCCAGTACTTTACTTTGCCCATTTGTGCACAGGCAAAAGCTTTTGTAGGTGACTGGCATGGGGGAATTAGTTTTCTTCTTTTCCTGGGTGTTTTCTTGCAGTCTAACATGTATTGCACCCTTCTCTTTAGCTGGCAAACAGATTAGGAACAGCGAAGAGTGGTGCTCAGCTCTACCACCAGAGTGCAGCAGCATTGGCCCAAGAGAGGAGACCGGATCAAGCCATTACAATTGAAGGTATGCCTTTTTATCAGCTTTGTGAGTATGTATGAAACTTCTGTTAATACAGTCATCTCCTTTATAGGTTAACACAATTATTTGTACATCTCTTTAAGTACGGTATATATTTTGTTGATATCCAAAATCTTCTAATGGAGCAGTTTCAAAGGAGTAGCTGTGCTGAGCTGTTGGAGCAAAATAACAAAATGTTATGTTGTGTGTTCATTACAAGCGCAAGCTTGCAGGGATTTCATAGCTCATCAGATGCATTCATCCAGCTCCAGACAAGATGTACTGTGTCTGTATCTGAATCTTTAGGGTTACATTCTATGTATCATACAAAGTGAGTTGCAATCCTTGAAAACTGATGCTATCATAAATAATTTAAATATAATAAATAACTATGCTAGTTGTAATGGTGCTATATTTTGAATTAATGTGAAGCTTCACATGTATTATTCCAATAGTTGTTAGAACAGTTCTGTCAGGTAAATCAGGATCATTATCCCCATATGACATATGAAGAGTTGGAGCAGATGTAGAGTGGCTTGTCTATGACCACTTACTGAATTCATGGCAATGGTAAAATCTGGATTAGGTATTTTTACTTCAGTCTCCATATGTCCGCATACAAGTGCACAGTTCTGCCTGAGAGCAGGACACGAGATACATCTGTGTGCCATTTCTTTAGAGACAGAGGTCATCATGGCAGATTATGGTTGAGAGCCAGTGTGGTGTAGTGCTTTGAGTGTTGGACTAGGACTCTAGAGACCAGGGTTTGAATCCCACCTTGCCAATGAAAACCCACTGGGTGACCTTGGACAGGTAACACTTTCAGCCTCGACAGATGACTAATAAAGTCGTCTCCGAGGCAGGGAAGAGGAGGGGCAGCCGCATGAGCGGCGCCCCTTCCTCCTCCCGAGGTTGCCCTCAGAACTGCCGGCCCTCTGCACGGACGGCGCTCTGAGGGCAACCTCCCGCCGCAGCATCCGCACACGCTGCGGCGGAAAAGTCAGGGAAAGTGCACCCTATGCATTTAGGGCGCACTTTCCCTGACTTCTGAAAGGAGCGCCAATTTAGCGCTCCTTTCAGGGATGCCGCCGGTGCGCCACGGTGCAAGTGCCTCGCTCCAGCGGCGCACCGTCCCAGGGCGTCCCGGACGCCCTGGTCTGCTTCCCCCCCTAATCAGCCTCAGAGGATGGCAATGACAAAGCCCTTCTGAAGAAATTTGCCAAGAAAACCCCATGACAGGGTCACCTTAGAGTTTCCATAAGTTGGAAACTTGAAGGTACACAACAACAACAACCTCCCAGTTAAGCACTCAATAGCCTGCCAACAACAAGGCCAGAAATTATCTGAAATCCAGAGCTGGGTTTAAACTGGGCATATTGTGGTGGTGGACTACCAATGCAGGGAGACCAGATATCGTCCTTCCTCAGGACATGTCCTACATTTAAACCTTCTGTCCAGGAGGAATTTCAAAATGTCCTCTATTGTGAGCATGAATATATTAGTGTTTTTGAAGCATGAATATATTAGTGTTTTTGGCTTTTTATTTTGCAATGCCCCACATTTTACAGTGCCTTGTCTTCCTTTGCGGGTAGGACATCTGGTCACCCTGTACCAGTGCCATTCTGGCAGCAGTTGAGATCTTTGACTTTGCAGTAGAATTATGGTTTTCATGTGGCCATATATCAGTTATGATATTTAAATATGTTTGTTGCTGTAGGCCATTTAATCTCTTTATTTGTCTTCCCTTTCCTCACCTTTCAACATTTGGGGCACAGACAAATCTCCATCCTCCCATCGCATCTTACCATGGCCCATAGCATACTGAAGTTTAGCATGTTGTGCCTTGGGCCATAGTGGGTATGTGACCAAGGCAAAACTCCACACCTCTCTGATAGATATTTGTACCACAGGTGATGTTGTTGGTAACTGTATTTAAGTTAATAGCAGTCATTGAACATTTGGATTCAGCTGCAAACAATAATTGAGATAGCATGAGTCTTTCAGTTGGATTCCTCTGCACAAAATTGTGATGTAGTTTAATTTTTGCTTCCAAGCCACTGCTAATATGGAGCATCAGAAAATGTGGGTAATAAAATGTGTTATCATCATCTTTGGAGTGCAGATTAAACAGGAGTATGCTAGTTGGTTATCTGGAAGCTACCAAATTTGAAAATTGTACTCTTGGGAAGTAGCAACTTTGAAAATTGTACAAGTTCTTCTCTTAGGCATTAGCAATGTAAAAGTGATTATCAGGTTTGTGTCTTGCAAAATAGAAAATCTATTAAGCTTATGGAGAAATAGCTATTGTTTAGTTGGGTGGCTCTGTAAAGAGCTTTGGTTAAGGTAGCCACACTTTACCTTTCATTTCCTCTCTCTCTCTATATATATATTTGGACTCTATATTCTTTGTATATTGTATATTTTTATATATCTATATATTTTCTATGTATGTTGCTTTTTTTAAATAAAAGATCAACAATAGTCAGGTATTCAAAGCAAAAATACATATCGAATTTTATTCATGAATAATTGATTTAATTATACAGTGCAGTTTAATGAAGATCAGGAGAATTAGCTAATACCCAGAGGACAAGATGGAAATTAAAAATGACCTTAATAGATTAGAAAGCTGGGCCAAAGCTAACAAAATGAATTTCAACATGGAGAAATGTAAAGTACTGCACTTAGGGAAAACATGAAATGTATAGATATAAGATGGGGGACACATGTCTTAATGCGACTACATGTGAAAGGGATCTAGGAGTCCTAGTAGACCACAAGTTGAACATGAGTCAACAGCTCATGCAGCAGCTAAAAAGGCCAATGAGATTCCAGGCTGCATCAACAGAAGTATGTTATTTAGAGATCAAGGGAAGTAATAGTATCACTCTATTCTGCTTTTGTCAGGCCCCACCTGGAATACTTGTCCAGTTCTGGGCACCACAATTAAAAAAGGATGTTGAGAAGCTGAAGCGTATCCAAAGGAGGGCGACTAAAATGGTGAAGGGTCTGGAAACCATGCCCTATGAGGAAGGACTTAGGGAACTGGGTATGTTTAGCCTGGAGAAGAGATAGTTAAGGGGTAATATGATAGCCCTGTTTAAGTATTTGAAGGAATGTCATCTTGAAGATGGAGCAAGCTTGTTTTCTGCTGCTCCAGAGAATAGGATCCGGAACAATGGATGCAAGCTCCAGGAAAAGAGATTCCACCTCAAAATTAGGAGGCGCTTCCTGACAGTAAGGGCAGTTCGACAGTGGAACACTCTCCCTCGGAGATTTTGGTGGAGTCTCCTTTTTTGGAGATCTTTAAGCAGAGGCTGGATGGCCATCTGTTGGGGATGCTTTGATTGAGAGTTCTTGCATGGCAGGGGGTTGGACTGGATGGCCCTTGAGGTCTCTTCCAACTCTATGATTCTATGAATCTGAGGTTTTGTTTTACATATTAATTATCCAGGTACAAAAACTGTACTTTTTGCTTGGAACATCTGAATATTACTTGGAAACCATGATCTGTTGCTGGAACGTTTATTTTTTTTTTAAGCAAATGGAAAAAGATCTGCATAACATTCCACTGATGTAGGTGTTTAAAAGGGCATTATTTTGGAATTTATTCCTTTTAACAGTGTCTGTCTTCATAGCTCTTGACCCACTGTGAATCTCACAATAAATAGATTTAAACTTACCATACTATTTTTCTTTCATTTTCTACTAAAATTATTAATTTTAAAATTAAAAACTATAATGGCGACTTTTAAGTATAGAGTAAATTTCTTAAGCGCATGCTTACAATTTTTGTTTTGTCTCTCAACTAATATGCTATAATTGAATTAATTGAAAAGTTTCTGCCTAACAGTGCATTTATCTGTCACCTTGTCAAACCAGAGACCAGTAAATCTAGTGATTGTTTTGGCATAGCATTCTGGATAACTGTACAATGAAAATGACATTTTCCTTCCATAGGATATACAATAAAGTATCTTTGGAAACCATCTTCTATGCAATTCAAAGAGTTCTGAGAGTTTTATTTTTTTTTCTCCATTCACAACCATTGTATCATTTTACATTGTGTGAATTAGTTGCTTTAACACTTTAACAAGGAAAACCAGTAGCATAGATGCAAACACTTAACATCTTTTAACCTGCTTATCAGGATCTCTTGCTTTGCAAAGCTAAATGCTGCTAAAATATCACACAATCAAAAAGGTTGAAGGTGGTTCTGAAAATCGTAAAACAGAGAGTTGATTTCATATTGCTTATTTCCTGTTAACCTTGCTGCAAATAGGACCAGGACAATCCTACTGTGTCTCCAAATGTATGCCATGTGTTTCTCAATGTCATCTTGAATGCAAACAACCGTGGGCTTGAACAATCCATCAATTTAAGGCATGCTTCTTTACTCTGATGACACTTAATCCAAGTTATCACAAGGGTAATCTGTTCACATCCATGTTTAACAGCAGTTTTCCATTTTGTTGTGGGTTGACGGACTTCACACAGACCAAAGTGTTGGTAATTAAATAGTTCTGGGAGCTCATGTCTAACCTGTAATACTTTGCCTAGCATTGTTTGGCGCTGTTTCTCATGTTCAGCTTTTTAAAACCTAGCAATTCCTACCAAACGCTCCTATGTTTGCAAAGACATGTGGATATCTTGAAAGGACAGTTTGCAAATTTGTCTCACAGAAAGATGTATCGATTGACTGCTGTTCACAGATCTGTGTAGGTGCCATCCATTCTGTCAAGACGTCAATACATGTCTTCTTCTTATATAGGAATGAGTCTGGAGTAACATGAGAAATGCCTTAACTTTCGTGGTGTATTTAAAACACAATATTAAGAAAGACATGATCATTTCCCCCAAGCTTACTAACTTGTTAAATCCTGAGGTGTGTTTTGCTTTGCTTAATCCCTGCTTCAAAGACTTTGTATACTTTCTACTCTTAAAAAAAAGTAGCCAAGAAATAGATAAATTATATGTTCTCAGCCTGGTTTGAGGAGATTAAATCTTCCTCCCTGCCTAGGAAAGATGGAAATCAAGGATAATTTCATCTGAAAGAAAATGCTCTCTTTTGACAGATTACAGATTGGTTAAAAGTAGCCTCATGGTGATAGGTTTTCATAAAATGTTGACCTTCAAAAAGAAACCCTATAATGTTCATAGATAACACACAACACACATATCCTAAAACCTTTTAAAAAGAAGCAAGCAAGCTCACCCCACTTCAAGTTATATTTGTTCACCCATTCTTAACTCTAGATCATTTTAGAACTATAATACAGTTTTTTTCTGAGGATTATTTTAATATTTGGCTTGGGTGGTGTGTGTGTGTGTGTTTTAAATTATCTATTCCCACTTTTTCTTAAAACATTTTTCTCTGCAATACATAGTTTTCCTTAAGTGGTTTACTTAAGTATAGTTTATTTTAGAATTTTGACCCACTATGCACCTTAACTAAGGCTCATTTTTAAAAACCACCCAATAAGCTATTGTTAGAATTTGATTTTCTTTTCTCTGCCCCAGTTCAAAATATTAAAAAGGACATTTTCAGGGAGAAAAATAATCTTATATGGGCAAGGACACAGCAGCTGCCTTGCTGAATGAAACTAGGCATATCAGGGTCTGTTTAGTGCCCAGATGAGAATGACTGTGAACCCTTTCTAAGCCATCTTGAGTTCCTTCGTGGAAAAAAGTGGGATGTAAATGTACTAAATAGAGAAGTATATTAAGTATTCACAGCCACTTGGAATTGGTTCAATAGCCCCGTGATCCACAAATCAGTTAAGACACTGCACCTGCACATACATTGACAAATTCAGAATCTAGTCTAAGATCAAATGCCTGGGCTCTTTTGTCATGGTTCTCATCCCTAGCCCTTGCTAGGTCTCTAGGCATACCATTATTGGAAAGAAGAAATCTATCTACATAGGAGCAGGGGATGGGGGCCAGGATAGGAATGGGTGCCAATACTCTGAAATAGACCTTTGCTTATTTAGCTGAGGCTGATGTATGAGTTGAGAGCCAGCATGGCATAGTTGTTTGAACATTGGACTATGACTCTGGAGACCAGGGTCTGATTTCAGTTCAACCATGAAAACTACTGAGTGACCTTGGACAAGCTCTCAGCCTCAGGGGAAGGCAATGACAAATCTCCTCTGAACAGATCTTGCCAAGAAAACTCCATGATGGGTTTGCCTTAGGGTCGCCATAAGAACCCATCATGGGGTTTTCTTGGGAAGATCTGACTTGAAGGCACACAACACACATATGAAGTATAGACTCCACAAATTTGCATGCTAAGTTGCTGATGCCATTGGTTTACACTGATGGTGTATTCCTGCATGGCAGAAGGCAGTTGAACTGGATGGCCCTCATGGTCTTTTCCAACTCTATGATTCTATGAAAAACAACAGAACAAATTAAGCCAATGTACATTGTGCAAGCATACTGCCAGCTTAACTGATTGTGGATCCGACTCCCAGGACTTCACAGTAACAGCCAGGAATATTAAAACAAACAAACATTTGAAATAACCACAGAAAGCAGTGATGGGATGGTATATGTTCCCCCGCTTCTAAATTTGAATTCTTTCCAATCAAGGTTTTTTCTTGATTCACTTAACAAAGTTAATGAAATTGTTTGAGCTTTTGCCTTTCTTTTAACCCCATGCTGTTCATACTGTTTTCTTTGTAGTCACTGAACAGGAGACTAAAGTACCCAAGAAAACCATCATCATGTAAGTGTTGATATTTTTTTTTCTAACATTCACGTTGTGATGTGCTGCCTCTGCATGTCCCAATAATAAGCCTGGGTTTATTGGCCATGCAAGTGTGGTTCCCCCCCACCCATCCCATCCAATCTTGTGGTATTTTTGTGTTATTATTATGAGGAAAGGAAGCAATAGGGTTGGTGACAAAACCAACCAACCAACCAACCAACCTGTAAACATCCGTCACTGCAAGAGCAACAACATTAGCCCTTAAACATAGTTTCAGTCTATTTCTGGTTCTTCTTCTGAAACAGTCTATTGCAAATCAGCTTGAGTTGAGCAGGCCAAAGCCAACCCATTCGATAACAAGACTCCATCTTTGAACACTACAGCTTCAAAAGATGTGCTAATGCATACTAACATGCCTTTTAACTTGTCTTTTTTCCCTTCAGTTGTTTAATTTATCAGGAAATGGCTTTGTGAAGGACATAGACAAAAATGGGCAATATAACCTGTTTTTCATTCTTGGATAAAAGTTCTCAAGCTGTTACTGCCCAAGAGCAGGATCCCTATTCTCACTTAGTTTTTCTATACATGTTGCTTCTGCCAGCAACTACTACCATAGCATTTTAAGAAAATATGCTTCCTTTGGGCAATGGGTTTAAACAGTGAATATCCCATGAAAATTGTGCAATTGCGATTAAGATTTTCACACAATGTTGCGATTAAAGAGTCATTATCCCAGGAATAACCAGCAACAAATAATTTACGTGGAAATCCCATGAATTATTTATTTCTGGTTATTCCCTGGTTATTCCCGGGATAATCACAATGTGTGCGAAAATCTTAGTCATGATTGCACAATTTTCATGGGATATTCACTGTTTAATCCCCCGATTTCCCCCCGGTGTGATAAACTCCTATGTCTTGCCAGTCAACAGGGTTTATGTTGCCAGCTTGATGACATCACACAGTCATGTGGTCATTAGCCAATCTGATTCGTCTACATGAAATTGTCACAAAGTTGAATTAGACGAGTTCCTTGGTGTCATACTCTTATAGAATAGCCACTGCTCTTTCTTCTGCCAATATTAATGTTGCCAGTTAGCCAAAATTATTGCCAGCATTTTTTTACTAGGTTGGAAATAAAAGGGGAACTTTTAGCACACGCCCCCAGAAATTCCTCAGCAACACCCTGCTACATGTTGAAAAACTGGAAATGCACTTTTTGATTGAAGCTAGATCTCAAATTACTTGCCTTAAACATTAACCTTCCATTTCCAAGGATGGAATCAATTGTAAAGGCTAATTTTGACCCCAGTCTCCATGGACTTCACTCATCATTCTAAATAATAATAAGGAGATCTTCTAAAAATGGAATGGATATACAGGTTGAGTCTCCCTTATCTGAAATGCTTGAGAGTAGACATCTTTTGGATTTTGGGTTTTTTTGGAATTTGGAAAATTTGCATATATGATGAGATTTCTTGGGGATGGGACCCAAGTCTAAACACAAAATTAACTTCTATTGCATATGCACCTTATACACATAGACTGAAAGTAATTTTATGCACAATATTTTAAATAATGTTGTGCATGAAACATAGTTTGTGTACAGTGAACCATCAGAAAGCAAAAGTGTCACTGTTTCAGCCACTCAAATTTTAGATTTGGGAATATTTCTGATTTTGGAATTCTGGATAAGGAGACTCAGGGCCTCAGCAGACGACTAAAAGGGTCATCTCCGAGCCCAGGAAGAGGAGGAGCAGCCGCATGCGCTGCGCTCCTTCCTCTTCCTGAGGTCGCCCTGGAAGCTGCCAGCCCTCCGCACGGCTGGCGCTTCCAGGGCAACCTCCCGCCGTAGCGATCGCATGCGCTGCGGCGGAAAAGACAGCGAAAGTGCGCCCTACGTGTTTAGGGCGCACTTTCGCTGTCTTGAGGAAGGAGCGCTGATTTAGCGCTCCTTCCAGGGACGCCGCAGGAGCACCGCGGTGTGGCTGCCATGGCCCCGCGGTGCTCTGGACCAGGGCGTCCTGGACGGCCTGGTCTGCATCCCCCCTCAGTCTGTACCTTTTCTTCACTTTGGTAATGGGAATTGATAACTCTGAAGATGAACAGGCTAACTCATCATGAAAATAAGGAACAAATTTCTGCAAAATGAGATGAAGATCAGAAAGTCTTTAACTTATTGCTAAACAGAACATATATGGAATATCATTTCCTTTGCCAATCAAATACAATGAGAAATTCCATAGAGAATACCAGTATCTTGACCCAGTTAGAGTCTCTCCTAATCTTTGGCTTGGAGTTTAGTTTTTGATGCTATAGTCTAACTGAGCTATGTTGTGAAGTCTTGCCTGCTTGCTTGCTTGCACTTTACGGTACTATCTTGCTAAGTAACAGCTGCTTTAAATTATTTTAAAATGATAATGAAGAATATTATTATTAAGAATACCCTTGATGAAACACCTGTGGTTTGGGAAGGAACACAACACGAGGAAAAATCTTTATAATTGAAATACACTGCTATCGGTCATTTACTGTATTTCATATAATATAATAGGGCCAGCATGGTGTAGTGGTTCAAGTGTAGGGCTATGATTCTGGGAGACCAAAATTCAAATCCCTGCTCAGCCATAGAAACCTACTGGGTGACCTTTGGAAAATCAAAATCTTTCAGCCTCAGAAGAAGGCAAGGGCAAACCTCCTCTGAACAAATCTTGTCCAGACAACCTAGTGATAGGTTACCTTTAGTGTTGCTATAAGGTGGAAGCAACGTGAAGGCACACAACCACAACAACAATGTATGCCATATCACTAGTAGTTCTCAAAGTCATAGTAATTTCTCCACTTGTATATGGAACCCTATTAATGTGAGGGGGCAATGCAATGTGGCATGTTATTTGAGGAATGATAGTATTGTTTGGCCTGCAAAGTTTGGAAGTTACTCTTACTGTATAGAGTCATCAAGTAAAATAGATAATCTGAGATGGTCTAGTCTAGTAAATTTTTGCCCATTCATGAAAACCTGAGAACCTAATGGGCCCAAGGAGCACTGGAAACCATTCCGGTTGTCTAAAGAATCTATTGTGAATTTGAGATAGTCAAGTGGGTCTGTGTTAATGCAT
>CM034710.1:124949435-124960845 GCA_020142125.1 Phrynosoma platyrhinos | reverse complement strand
AGGTGCTCCTGGTCAATCGGAAGGCAGATCAGGGAATAGGGATCCAGCCTGTGTTACATGGGGCCACACTCCCCCTGAAGACGCAGGTTCGCAGTTTGGGGGTACTCCTGGATTCAGCTTTGAGCATGGAGGCCCAGGTCTCTGCAGTGATCAGGAGTGCTTTTGCACATTTAAAACTTGTGCGCCAACTGCACATGTTCCTTGAGACACCGGATCTGGCCTCAGTGGTACATGCCTTGGTTACATCCCATTTGGACTACTGTAATGGACTCTACTTGGGGCTGCCTTTGTTCGCAAACTTCAGCTGGTCCAAAGAGCTGCAGCCAGGCTGCTAACAGGGGCAGGTTACCGAGATCATACAACGCCCCTGTTGAAACAGATCCACTGGCTACCAGTTTGTTTCTGGGCACAATTCAAAGTGCTATATGGCTCAGGTCCAGGCTATTTGGCAGACCGTATCTCCCTCTATGATCTGGTTGGGGCTCTGAGATCCTCAGGGGAGGCCCTTCTCTCCATCCCACCCCCATCAGAAGCATGGTTGGTGGGAATATGAGAGAAGAGGGCCTTTTCTGTGGCTGCCCCTCGACTCTGGGACTCCCTGCCCAGGGAAGAGTCCAGAATGGCTCCTTCCATGACGGCCTTCCACCGACAGGTGAAAACCTTCCTTTTCAGACAGGCATGCAAAACAGAAAGCTTCTCACACACACCTGGGGGTCCCACCCCACTATTTGAAAACCACTGATTTAAAACATTTAATTTAGTAATTTAGTAATTTAACAATTTAATGTGTGTCCTGCTTGAGAGGGCTTATAAAACACAGAAACAGTAGAAGGCATTGCAAGATCAGCGCTTTTGTTTTCCCTCCATCTCCATCGTGTATACACAAACTAATCACTTCTGTTTTCGCTGCTAGCTGGAAAGAGGGAACCTACTGCTAAACTCCCAGACAAAAGTGAAAAAAGCCCAGCCATTGCTCAAAAAGATACAACTCTCCAGGATGTTGGGATTTGTGAACGCACCGTTCCTACTGCAAGGTAATTACACTATATAATTCAGATACGGTACCATCAAAACCCCTTTTTTTGCTCTTCAGCTACTCTCATTTTCAGACGAATTAGGTGGTATTGAGTTCCTTGGACAAAATTGGATAGAATTCAGGCAAAGATCACATAACTGAATATTCCTCAGCATCAAAACTCAGATTCTCTGAGAGGTGTGTTTTCAGCCTAGTTTTCTCTCTGATGAACTAGTTGCCTATGATGAGGAGTTTTCAAAAACCAGGGAGCTTTTATTTATTCAGTTCATGATCTGATCTTAAGAAGTCAATCCTACAGGCTTCTTTTGCATGCTGAGGTTTAGCAATGTTTTCTTTATATTCCACATACTTCTAAGAAGAGATTTTGGACTGAGCTGAAACCGACCATTCCCTCTTCCCACTCATTTTCTCTCGGGTGGAAAAAGCACCTGCCTTTTCTGGCAAAATACAATGTCCAAAATCCAGAAAACAGTGATACTCAACCAGAAAGTAAGTACTATATATTTAGTAGACTAAATCCTACTAACTGTGTATCTGCATCAGTTTCATACCATTGTAACTGTCATGGATCCATCCATGTAGTTTGATGAATTAGAATTAACTGCTCTCTACACAGAAATCCAAACACCTCACCATTGCATAGCATTGCATAGGATAGAGCCATGACAGTTAAAGTGGGATCAAACTGCTATAACTACGGTGTGCAGACACACACCAAGAGTAGAATTCCAAAACACGAATACCCTGCCTACTATTTTGGAAGGATCATTCAAGCAAATATTAAGAATGACTTTGTGCTTTACCACTCACAATAATAGGCAAGATAGGCTTGCAACACTGTGGACCAAAGAGTTTGAAGACTGTGTCTCAAAAATTTTGTTTGCATTGTGATTTTCTTTCTTGATTTAATGCTAAAGAACACCCCAAACGATGGATGGTGCAGAAGGACACAGGGCTGATGGAGCCGATATCCTGGATATAGAGAGACAAGTTTGTCTTGCAGCCATTGAGAGAACTTGCATCCCTAAAACAGCAGAGAAAATCGCAGCAAGTAAGCCAAGAAGCTAGATATTTCAGCCTAAAGTCAAGATGACAAGAGTTTGCCAAAAATGTAGGGAACCTTCAAATTTTACATGCAATTCCTTACCTGTACTACAAGCATTTAGGATTATTTATGTATAATTTGTAATATAAACATTCAAATTCACACCAACATAATACACATTTAAAAAAAAGATAAAGAGGGAAAGGGGGAGAAAAGAAAAACAAAGGAAAGAGAGAAAACCGTGCATGAATAGAAATACGTATATATGTATAACTAAAACTAAGCTAAGCTAAATTGAGCTTAGGAGACCTGCCACACTGCAGAAATAAAGCCATTTGACACCACTTTAACTGTAATAATAATAATAATAATAATAATAATAATAATAATAATAATAATAATTTTTACCCATCTCTTCGTATGGATTGAGGCAGGGAACAACAACAATTAACAGACAAACAACATCAATTCAAACACATCAGTTAAAATGCACACCAATTTAAAGGGACAAATAAGATATGATCACATTAAAACAATCCACATTTAAAAGCCATCATTTAAAAGCCATGGCTCCATCCTGTGGAATCCTGGGATTTGTAGTTTGGTGAGGCATCCAGCTCTGGTGCCTCACCAAACTACAAATCCAAAGGATCTATAGGACAGAGAAATGCAGAAAATGGATTTTTGCGCAGAAACATACTTTTCTCCATCGAAACTTTCAGACATGGAGAATGCTGCAGAGACATATTTATTGTCTCCCGTAGAAGGGAGAAAACTACTTTAAGTATCCATCTTTGTATGCAAGGACAAAAATAGTAGAGGATTTACCTCCCTATTTGAATGTACCTAATGTTTTTCATTTCATCAGGTCCACCGTACATGCAAGAGACAATTGAGGATGTCCAGGTTCGGTCTGGAGAGATGGCAAAGTTTCATGCCATCATTGAAGGAGATCCCCAGCCACTTGTTTTGTGGTTTAAGGTCGGTCAGAGATATTTTAGGGAAAAAGGGACAAGAATGAGATCCGTCAAATCTAGAGAATTGTGCATAAACACCGGGAAAGAATGTGTGTTCAGAAATGAAATCATGCAGTTATATGATCTCTTTTATGAATTTTTGGATTAAAAAAACACCCCATTGTTCCTTGCATATGGAGAAAAGAAATGGGCTTCAAAATAAAGCTTCTGTTTTAGTGTTGGGCAAATTGAAAAGCAGTGGCTACATCCACACTGCAGAAACAATCCAGTTTGACACCACTTTAACCACCATAGTTCAATGTTATGGAATTCTGGGATTTGTAGTTTGATGAGACATTGAGCCTTCTCTGCTAGAGATCTAGAGTTCCCCGGATTCCATTGCACTGAGCCATGGCAGTTAATGTGGTGTCAAACTGAATTATTTCTGCACTCCGGATGGCCTCAGTGTGAGTGACAGAAGAGAATTAGAATTAGAATTACGTACTTACAAAATCTTCCACTTCCTATTTCCTTTTGGGATTTTGAGATTCTGCTTTATTACATTTATCTTCAAAGGAGAGATCAAAATGTTGGAATTTGTGATTCATCTGGAGATATTTTTCTGATGTACACAAAATGTACATATTTTTTTTCTTCCCTTTTTCAGTCTTTGGAAATATATATATATCATAGATTTTATTTTCATGTTCAACATGAGTGCCAAAATCCAGTTCCTAATGCTAATTAGAACAGACATAATGAATCAAGTAATGGTAAATTAATATTTTAATAAATCCCTTCTATTCAAGGGGTCTACTCTAACTTGGACAAATGCTTGAATTGAGGTTATAATTTGTATATTAAAACATATTTATATTTGTATACTGCTCTGTAACACTCCTCTGTGCCTGAAGGGTGGTATAGATACTTTTTAAAGCAAGCAAGTGCTGTATGTTACTTTACTTTTAGAACCCTGGGTGGGTGGGATTTTCTAAAACATTTTTAAAATTTTCAATCCAGTATTTATTTTCCAAAATTTGCCATGTCTGCCAGGATTCAAATGGCAAACATCAGAGATATTGGAATGTTGTAACAATGCTCATCCTTTTAAAAATGCATTAGGATCAAGAAGATCATAACCTGGGTTTAAAAATAAACCTAATATCAGTTCTGCAGTCTATTATGCTCTCCAGGGATCTGCTCTGCATGCATTTGCAGCAGAATAATGATCACATCCAAAGTGATCTTATT
Source organism: Phrynosoma platyrhinos (assembly GCA_020142125.1). NCBI lineage: Eukaryota > Metazoa > Chordata > Lepidosauria > Squamata > Phrynosomatidae > Phrynosoma > Phrynosoma platyrhinos. Next base: position 124,956,557 of record CM034710.1, on the reverse strand, counting down.
CCCACTAATTTCAGCTTGTTTTCCCCAAATGTAGAGATTTGTATATTCAATCTTCCTAAACTTGATGGCTTGTGTGTAAGGTTTTGCATATCCAATTAATGTCAGTCTATGTTCATTTTCCTGCCTCTGTGATATTGGATGTATCTACACTGTAGAAATAATATAATTTGACAGTACTTTAAGTGCTGTGGTTCCATCCTGTGAAATCCTGGGATCTGTAGTTTTGCACAGTCTTTTGCCTTCTCTGTCAAAGAGTTCTGGTGCCTCTCCAAAAGTCAAATCTCAGGATTCTGGAGGATGGAGCCACGACACTTAAAGTGGAATCAAACTGCATTATATCCACAGTGTAGATGGACCCATTAAAGCAACTAAAATGTATTCTCACCTTTCCAGGGCATTTCATTGTTGATAGACAGTGAAAGAATCCATCAGTTCAATGAAGGCACAAGATACTCCTTGATTCTTTACAACACTAGACCAGAAGATGCTGGTGTCTATACTCTCATTGCAAAAAATACAGGAGGAGAAGTCTTATGCAAAGCTGAACTTGTGGTTCAAGAAGGTAACCAGTTGTGTGGCTCTGTCTCCAATCTATTGCTTGTGCCCAGCTTGTGTATAGTCCTTGTTACTTCTTACTTGTTGGCTGTCTTCCCTATCTCAGAGGCTCTCAGCGAATAACTACTACAGCCAATGCTAGATTAAGGTGGGGTGATTTGAGAAAGAGAGCCCCATTTATGCGGATATGTGAGCTCCCTTGTTTGGAAGGAGAGAGCAACAAATGGGATGTACATACTCTTTTTGAGTGCACAAATATAATCATCCTGATAGCCCCAGGATTTATGTGGTCTTCTTTTCTGAATTATTCTAGATAAGAAAAGCCAAGAGGCAAAGAAAGAAAGTACAAGAAGAAAGCTTCATTCCTTCTACGAGGTCAAGCAGGAAATAGGAAGGTGAGAACCAATTTTTGCTTGGAATTCCAAGTCATAACTTCAAAGTCACAACTGATGCTCTTGTGTCTTTGAGGCCTGGGAAGGAACGGAAAAGGAAACTTGTTGCTAACCAATACTGGAAATATGTCTTCTGAGGGTGTTTAATTCTTCACAGGGGTTCCTTTGGCTTTATCAAGAGGGTGGTCCACAAAGACAACCAAACATCCTGCGCAGCCAAGTTTATACCCCTGCGGAGCAAAACAAGGGAGCAGGCCTATCGGGAAAGGGACATTCTGGCCAACCTGTCCCATGAAAGGGTCACTCGGCTTCTGGATGAGTTTGAGACACGGAAAACTTTAATCCTCATTTTGGAGCTGTATCCTTCTTAAAAGCAAGCAAACAAACCCAAAACTCTGGCATGGCATGCATCCTACTCAGGTTGTGGTAGTGTTGAGAGGTGGGAGAAGGAGAACATGTGGATTGAACCATATGTGGAAGAATCCACAGATGATTCTTAAAAACGCACACCAAAGGATTGCATCAAGTGTTGGGAGTATCCCAAGCCCTGAAATCTCAGGTCCTGGTGATGTTAGAAAGGACAGCCCTTTGCAATATTATTAAGCACGATACATTAGACATCAACCACAGCTGCATAGATTATGCCGTTCACACAAAATAAACCAAGTGAGAAAAATATATATTCAAACTTTTTAAGAGACTGCGGTTGCCCTGAGATTCCTCCTCTCTGCAGTCTGTGAACTCTACTCTGCCTCCTTCTTCATAGTGAGTGCATATACTGACTTTAGGAGGATTGAGATGAGCATTGGTTGCCTATCCACTATATGCATTATGGGCCAATTGATTCTGATGCCACATCACAGAGAGGAACAAGAAGTCAGCAAGCTCTGAAAACTAGCATAATGGGTTTTTTATGCTTTTTGGTTGACCCAAAAAAAGTACCATCAAGATATATTTTGCCTTTTGCATATTCCTTAATGTGTTAGATGCTCCAGTGAAGAGCTCCTGGAAAGGCTGTTCAAGAAAAATGTGGTGACAGAAGCAGAGGTAATAGTCCTTCTGTGTATTTCTTCTGGGAAAAAATGCATGATTCTAAATCAAGGGATTATAACAGTCTTCTTGAATAATTCTAAAATCAGAAATACTCTTCTCGAAACCCAATGATAACAGTTTGCATTTTAAATACACTTTTACAGGTCAAGATATATATCAAACAACTTTTGGAAGGGATTGGATACCTCCATGAAAACCAAGTGCTTCACTTGGACATCAAGGTAAGATTTAAAGATGGCTGTAATTTCAGTTCACCAGATAATAGTGAAAATTGTTTGGGAGAGAAGTGTTCCAGAAACTTCTGTTGAAAGATTACTTTTGTTGACTTGAATATAGCTTCTCTAACCTGGATCTCTAACCAGATGATGATCCCATGGATCATCACAACATCCTTTTCTGATGTAGAGCTTACATCCCAGCCTGCATATACTGAGATATCACAATTATTTGGAGCTGATTCATGGGTCATGGTGGGCTGATAGTCCCATCTCTCAGAGTTTCAGAACTACACGAAATAGGCAGGGATACTGCTTCAGTTGTGTCTAAATGGGTAGAATATCCTGAGCAGAATGAGACTCAGGATGTAGCTACAAATTGAGCAAGGATGCCAGTTTAGGGATCTGTTCACTATGGGCTGATGATAGCAATGGAGATAGCCTTGCTTTCTTAATGGTAAGTCCAAAACTTGTCCAAACAAACCTTTTCGTTCTTTCTATTTCCACAGCCCTCAAACATCTTGATGGTTTATGATGACCGGGATGACATTAAAATCTGTGATTTTGGCTTTGCTCAGAAGATAAATCCAGCTGAGCCTCAGTATAGTAAATATGGGTCTCCAGAGTTTGTCTCACCAGAAATTCTCTCCCAGTCACCAGTATCAACAGCTTCTGATATTTGGTAAAATATCATCCTTTCCCCCCACGTCATTTTTTGGGAATGATTGTGTAAGGGAGAGCACATGTTGGGTTCCAGCTCAGTGGAAGGAGCAAACTAGACGTAGTGGTAATGTTGGATGGGATTCTTGTTGTTATGTGCTTTCATGCTGACTCCAGTGTATGGCAACCCTTTCAATGGGTTTTCTTGGCAGAAATTCTACAGAAGAGGTATCATCTCCTCTTAAGGCTGAGAGAGTGTGACTTGTCCAATATCATCCAGTAGTTTCCAAATCCTGGTCTCCAGGCATCCCAGTCCAACACTCAAACCACTGCTCACATTGGTTATGATAGTGCTTAGCAATTCAAAGTGGTTCACACACATTATCTTATCAATCACATTCAAGCCCAAAATGGAGATTGGGTATGTTAACTATTATTCCCAAAAGTTTTGGGTGGGTGATCTTCATTGTCCCAGGGTGTTCCCTTCCCTCTCCCCCCGCAGTCCAGCTTCAATACTGAAAGCACTGTATTGTGGGCTGCACTAAATGATGGCCTGTTTCAGTGTAAGGAATGAAAGTGATGCTTTGGAAGGAACCCAAAATATTTCCTGGGGGTGGGGGGAAACGTACAGCTGAAATTGGGCATAGTTTCCAGGCCAGCTTTTCCTCCATCAGCTGCAGCTTCACTGGCCTTTTTTCCTTCTTGCTTAAGAATTCTCTTTCCTTCAGCTACTCAGAGGTCACAAAGTGACTATCATGGTATGATGAAGTGATGATGCTACACAGATTTGACTACATGCTCATATCACACGCGCACACACACATTTATCCTTGCAGAAAAAGGGAGTGCAGAGAGGCAGAATGGCAAGCACTTATCTCAATGGTTGGGGATGCGGTGGCTCAAGTAGTTAAGACGCTGACTCTGTTGAATGCAAGATCGGCAGGTTGGCAGTTCAATGCCCGGTGCTGCCTGATGGGTTGAGCTCCTGTCACAAGTCCCAGCTTCTGCCAACCTAGCAGCTCGAAAGCATGCAAATGCAAGGAGATAAATAGGTACCACTTTGGTGGGAAGGTAAACAGCGTTCTGTGCAATCATGCTGGCCACATGATCACAGAGTAGTCTCTAACAATGCTGACTCTTCGGCTTAGCAATGGAGATGAGCACTGCTCCCTATGGTCAGACACCTCTTGACAACCTTGTCAACGGGGAATACCTTTACCTTTATCTCAGTGGTGGCTGATGAAGCAATCTTCTTTATGGACTTTATCACACGGGGACTTTTGGAAGTTTACATGGTGATTACCCCATGAAGATCGCGCATTCATGATTAAGATTTTCACACAACGTCGTGATTAAAGCACCGTTATCCCAGGAATATCCTGTGAAAATCGCGTATTCGTGATAAAGGTTTTCACACAACATCACAATTAAAGTGCCATTATCCCGGGAATAGCCAAGCAATAAACAGCAACAAATCATTCACAGGGAAATTTGTTGCTGTTTATTGCCTGTTTATTCCCTGTTTATTCCCAGGATAATGACTCTTTAATAGTGCCGCGTGTAAAAATCATAATTGCGATCTTAGTCACGATTGTGTCATTTTCATGGGATAATCACTGTTTAAACTCTCAATTCCCCCCTGTGTGATAAAGTCCCAAGTTTTAGCCCATTTGAAGTGTTACTTTTATCCCCAATCGCTCCTTTGATGTCACCTCCTTTTTGGTAACCTATCATTCTTGCATAGGATGCTGTGTTCCTCTCTGATTATGGGGGCAGAACATGAATGCCATGTGCTTATGTGACTCCCAAATTGCTGTTCAGTATGTATTCTTGAGGCAGTTGTTTTGATGCAGAGCCTGTGAAGATATGTTTCTGAGAGGGCTTCCATCAAAGGTTTATCTTTGAAATTTATGGAGGCCAGCTTCTCTTGTTCTTACTCTTTCTTCATGCTATTATCTCTCTCTAGCCCACTTCTTTTTGATATAAACTACATGCATTCATACCTTCACTCATTCCTGTAGATCTGTTTCTTTTGACATAAACTCCATAAACTCAGATCTGTATCAGCACTTCAAAGCCAGTGAACAAACAGAGACTATCCTACTTTAGCTGTATCATGCAACAGCATGACTCCTTAGAAAAGAAGATAATGCTTGGTAAGGTGGAGGGCAGTAGGTAAAGAGGAAGACCACATTACAGTTTCATAGACTCAGGCTGCATCTACAGAAATAATGCAGTTTAACAACACTTTAACTGCCATAGTTCAGTGCTGTGGGATCCTGGGATTTGTAGTTTGTTATGGCATTAGAGCTCTCTGACAGAGAAGGCTAAGTAACTCACAAAACTACAGATCCCAGAATTTCATAGCATTGAGCCATGGCAGTTAGTTCTGCACTGCATTAGTTCTGCACTGTAGATGCACTCTCAATCAAGGAAGCTACAACCCTGAGTTTGCAAGAGTTTCTTGGAAATGTCTCATTTCTATCAGTCACAGACAGGTTTACAGCAAATGCTACTTTTCAGCAATGACAGTTTTGCTGTAACATGCCTGATTTTCACTTAGCCTTATAACTCTCCAGGGGTAGGCAACCTTTCCCCTTTAAGGGCCAAGGGACTTCAGCTCCCAGAATCCCAGACTATTGGCCAACATCCCAGACTATTGGCCAACATGGCTGAGGCTTCTGGGAGCTGAAGCTCCTCGGCCCTTAAAGGGGACAGTTTGCCTACCCCTGCGACTATTAAAAATATTCATCATGAAATACTTTTGGCTGGTGTTGGGAAGCCAACAATAAATTTTCATTGTGTTGAGCACCACAATATGCCGACCAGACCTGAGTAGCATTCTTTCTAGACATAGTGCTCTCTCTAGGGCTTCAACATATGTGCCAAGTTGTCTTAAAAATAAATTTTCTCCATATCATAAAATTATAGAATCTTAGAATTGGAAGGGACCAGAAGGGCCATCCAGTCCAACCCTTTGCAATGCAGGAATCCATAACTATTGCACTCCTAAAAGATGCCCATCCATCCTCTACTTAAAGATCTCCAAAGATGGAGAGTCTATATCAAATATAGCAACAAGCCTCTACTGCTATGGTCAGATGCTGTCTAAATCTTCCCATGTCTTCCTCTGGATTGACTAAGAAGATGTAATTTGTGACTTATGGATCTGATTGCCTGACAGATTTAGAAACATTTGATTGTCACTATGTCATTGATTCAACTGGACCCAAGAAAGGACACACTCCAGAGAGAGGGTTGCTTCCAAAGTTTTATCAAGAGGCCATGTAAGACAGACAGTTAAGAATTCCCTGGGTTCTTGCTATGGTACCCATGAAGATGTATCCAGGATCAATCATATTGCACAGATTACAATCACCACATAAATATAATAAAGTTGTCTATAACAAGTTCTATCAAAAAAAAATTTTCTGACTTGTCTTTTCCCCTTTTCTCTATAGGCCTGTGGGAGTAATTAGTTACTTAAGGTAAGTACTTTGGACCACAAGGAGTCTTCTCATTTTGACAGACCCCAAAAGGCATATTCTTTCATTTTGATTGTTATCTGCTACTCTATTTTATTTATTCATCAAGCTTGGTTCTAATGGTCCCTTGGACCAACTAAATAGCAGCCTATTTATTTATTTATTTATTTATTTATTTATTTATTTATTTTAAAATTATTAGTTTGACATGCAAGTCTCCATTTGCCGGGGAAAATGACAGAGCAACCCTCCTAAATATTCAGAACGGAACAATTTCTTGGGATATTCCTGAGTTTGCTCACTTGAGTAAAGAAGCAAAAGACTTTATCAACAAGATGCTGCAACCATCTCCAGAGTGAGTACATTTTAAAAAAATTATTCCCTAGTGATACCAAAAAGGATATGTGTGGACAGCAGGCTGAGGAAGGAAGGAGAGAAAAATAAAACAACACTGTAACTTCTCCAACTCAAATCACAGTTTTTCCGTCTAGGTTCACATATTCTTACAGTGGTGTGATTGCTACCAAGCAATTTCATTGGAACTCCTTCCAAAAGGTTATTAAACGTGGGTGATTCCAGATAGAAGACTGCTACTAGTGGTAGTACAATGGCACTATACATTTTCTCCCTGCCACCTCCACTTAACTGATATCTGGGGTTAACTAAAATACAAAAGAAGCCATGGGGAAACCTGAGAAAGTTACAAATGCAAGACAAGATCATCTAGATCTGTCATACAATTCAGGGTCTGAAGGGCCTTAC
>CM034710.1:124910585-124929515 GCA_020142125.1 Phrynosoma platyrhinos | reverse complement strand
CCAAAAACTGAGGAGGGATGGTAAACACCCCTCTGCCATTAGTCTCTTGCCTCCAGAATGATATGATTCAGATCCGTCATTCCCACTTGTTGAACACACTTTGCAGTTGATTCTTTCCAGAAAGAATCGCCGAAAAGCTAATGTCAGGAGAGAGCGGTTCTTTTGCATTTGCCTCGCTTCATCACGATTGAAACCAAGCACAGTAGGATCAGAATCAGTTTCAAGTGGGGATGGGGCACATATAACCCAATCAGCAAGCAATTTGCTCTAAATCATAGTGGGAATGAGGCCTTGGTCTACTTCTTCCATGCATTGAGTCTATGAAAGCTTATGGTACAATTTATTTTCTACAATTAGTCTCAAAGGTGAAACAAGATCCTTTTTATTGTCAGTTGTTTTCTTTTTGAATAAAAAAAGCATTGAGTATACAATACCTTGATTCAGAGTCAGAACCGCAACAGATAATTTTAAAAGCCTTTTGCTTACTGCTACACTTGCACTATCAAAGGCTATCTGGAAATGACCTCATAGGATTAAATCCTAATGCTAAATCCAACTAGCACAGATTCATCAAATCAATAAGTTTGGCTTACTTAAATGCTACTAAGTGGATCTGCTCTACTTAGAACTAGCAACTGCATTTACACCGTAGTTTGTCTTCAGACAAATATTTAGGCACATCCTTGGGTTTGCACATTATAAACTGATGTTGGATCTTGTGTGGAACCTAGAAAACCTTGGTGTTTTACTTGATTTTCCTTCTTAGGTCATACTATTCAGAGGTGGAGGTGAGAGACTATCTCTGGCAGATGCTCAGTGCTGTTGAGTACCTCCATGCTCAGAACATCCTGCACTTGGATCTAAGGTCTGAAAATATGATTATCACTGAGCCAAATCTGCTCAAAATCCTGGATTTTGGCAATGCTCAGTTCTACATGCCAGACCGAATCATTACTTTGGAAGGGTGTACAGACTATGTGGAAACTATGGGTAAGTATACTTCAGCAGTGATTTGTAAGTGCAACACTAGCATAGATTAAGATCTGGGAGGCTTGGTCCACAAAGTGAACAGAGGAACAAATCAAGCTGTTCTGTGCTAATTTAAAACTTTGGATTAGGAAGTCCATTCCTGTCTACTCTGAGTGGCTGTGGCTCTCAAAACTCTTGGGGAATTTTTCACAGTCTTGCTCTATGAGATTTTTCTAACTGGTGATGTTCTGAAACAGATATACTCCATAGCTCTTCCTATGGCTCGGACATATCTACTAGACCAGCGCTTCTCAGGGTTTTTTTTATATGGGAGATTGACAATTATTTTCCCCCAAAGTACCAGGGTCTGATGCCATATTTTTGGGGCTTTGGATACAACTGTTTTATTTCTTCCCTTCCTGGAATTTCTCTGTGGACTAGAGTTAGTGGCTCACAGTCCACATACTTCCACTGTATTAAAACTTTTTATAGCCACTGTAAAACGCACGGGACCTCAATACTGTGCTTAGTTCAGTTACCCTTGATTTAGTCTAGCCGTGACCAAGGTGGTGTCTGCACTGCAGAAATAATGCAATTTGACATCACTTTAGCTGCCATGCTATGGAATCCTGAGATTTGTAGTTTTGTGAAATATTTAGCTTCTCTGCCATAGAGCTCCAGTGTCACAACAAACTACAAATCCCAGGATTCCATGGCATTGAGCCATGGCAGTTAAAGCAGTGTCAGACCGCATTATTTCTCCAGTGCAGATGCAGCCTCTGTCCCTTGTACCTTGGCTATCTCTTTTAGTACCTTGGCTACCTCTTTTAAAGTTTCTGCTAAAACGACATGCAGACTCACTGCCCCACTAATATCTGAGCTGCCACCTGCCATTGGACATGGCTCCTGAACCTGTTTGTTGAGGAGTGAGTTTTCCTAACACCAATGTGTCTCCCTTAGCTTCAGAACTTCTCTCAGATAAAGGAGCTGTCCCTCAGACTGACATCTGGGCTATTGGTGTAACAGCCTTCATCATGTGAGTCATCTTGCGCTTTTTCTACTTGAGAATAAGTTCATGGTTGTTAGATTAAGACAGTCTGGGACACTTAACATAAAAGGAAAAAACATACAGAGGAAGTTTGTAGTGCAATTGCATTGGGATTATAAAGCAGCAAAGCAGCTTCATTTATATTAGAGGTAGGCAACCTTTCCCCTTTAAGGGCCGAGGGATTTCAGCTCCCAGAATCCCAGGAGCTATTGGCCAACATGGCTGAGGCTTCTGGGAACTGAAGTCCCTCGGCCCTTAAAGGGGAAAGGTTGCCTACCCTGATTTATATACTGCTTCATATCGCACTATGGGATGTCTAAGCAGTTTACAACTGTAAGCTCATTGCCCCCCCAAAATTGGGTACTCATTTTAGCGACCTCGGAAGGATGCAAGCCTGAGTCGAGCCTGAGCCCTGGCTAGTATTGAACTCGCAACCTTGTGGTCTATGAGTGAGTGGCTGCAGGACAGGCATTTAACCACTGTGCCACTAGGGCTCCAGGGATTATGTTATTTTACAGAGGATAATCATTCCTTTTTGGCTGCTGGCTGCCAAGACAAGAAAAAATATCTATCCCTGCATGACCCCTTTTCCTCCAATGCACTTCTACTGTTCTTTACTGAAAGGGAGCTGCCACCTTTTAATTGGCACAAGCTTTTTCTGTCTTTTAAGATTTCTAAGGTAGGCAGGTGCAATAAAGAAAAGAAAAGATGTATTCCCCTCCAATGCTCCAAGCTGGAGGATAAGGAAACAGCTGACTGTTCCCTTTGCACAGAATGTGGAGAGGGTTGTGTGTTGGGGATGGACAAAGGGAGAATCACATTGTGAAGGAGAACCATACCAGAGCATACTTGACCAGTGCACAGGCAGCATTTAACTGGAGACATTATGATACGAGGCTTTTAAACCACAATTAAAAGTTGGAGAATAGTGTCCTTGAAAATATCGAACAATGTCGTCACCGCTATCCCTGTTGGTAGAATCTTGTTAGATCATCCCTTTTCATTGATGGGGAAAACCCGTCAATAAGCTCCCAATCATGCTGCTGTCTCATTAGTCCTAGGTGCGAAACATCACTACAACAGCAGTTCCAATATTGGCAATCACATAGTGTCAGTGTCTCCTCCTCTCCCCCCTCCCCATTGCTATTCCCAAGAAGGCTGATTTCCTCTATTTCTATTTCTATTTCACTTACATCACATTACAAGAACTCTGGAATTGCATTAAAAATTAAAAATTAAAATCCCCAAAATGCACCACAGCTAGAGAGTACCAATGTATATTGGTACACCACAATGCACATCAAGACACTCTTGTTGGTATCCTGTTATGCATTTTTGCAATTCACTGTCAGTGCTTTTGAACACCTTTGCTATATAGCTAACTATATGTCAAGTTATGTGATATAGACTGTGATAGATTATTCTGACTATCTTGTGCAAAGCAACCAGGTTACTGTCAATGCCCCAAGTGTATATGCAGTCAGTGAACAACTGATGATGAACCGCACTGAAAAGGACAGTGATGGCAGAAGTGATGTTTTATATACTGCTGGCATGAAAGCAATCACAACAGTTTTTTAACATTCTTTTTCTCTGTCTTAAGGTTAAGTGCTGAATACCCCATCAGTGCTGAGCCTGCTTGTGACTTTGCGAGGCTGGTCAAACGTGAGAAAATCAAGCTGAACAAATGCTATGCTGGCCTTTCAGGGGGAGCTGTCTCATTCCTCCAAAGCACACTTTCCTCTAATCCATGGTGAGAAGATGCTTTCTCAGTTCTTCAGAATCCCCCCCCCCCCAAGCATTTGTATATTTGCTCTTGTTTCTTGGGTCCCAGCCCAGCGGTCCTTTTTGTTATGCAATTTCAGTATAGCCCTCTGCCAGCCCCCCAAAAGCAAGTGCTGAGAAGCCAAATTAGGCTACAAAGGAACAATCGTCCAGTCATACTATGGGCTAGTAAAATGATGGCTACCCACAAATGAAATGGCACCCCACAACCATTGGAGACATTAAAATTGTCCAGCTCTACTGAAGGTTGGGGCAACATTTGTGACTGAAGGTCATGTTTCCTATCCTTGGGACTCTCTGGGCTGCCAAAATATGCCAAAAAAGAAAAAAAAAGAAATCTGATGTGGATGAATGCCTACTTCTTGTTTCTTTTTAATATTAAACAGTAGAGTGTGGTCTTGCAATGTATTTTAAAGATTCAGCATTGCCCCTAGAGCATCCAGTGGTAGCAATTCACTTTTTTTAAACCGGAGTAATCTAGGAATCTGGAGGAGTCAGGAAGGCTAAAATATTATCTCTGGATGGTTCATGTGGGCCCCAGACTGGTCTTTTCCCATCCCTTTTCCACTTGGATTTCTGCTATTAGCTAATGACAGAAGTAGGACAGTTTCCCAGAATAGCTGATGGGAGCCCAAGTACACTTCCCAGGTAAAGAAAGGACTGATCTCACTAAGCTCCCTTTGTCCTTCCTATAGACATAAGAGTTATTCAAATGGTTAAAATAATCCAGGATGAATCTGGGGTTGAATCTGTGTTGTTCACATGCATCCTGAATGCACCCGATTAAATTGGTTGGGCTGCCAAAAAACCCACTCACCTGGGATAATCAATATTGAGGTATTTTCTGAGGTTTTAAAAAAGATTTACATTGTCACCAGCATTTTATCCTGGGTCTATTTGGGTCTATTTGCAATAGTTATTCACACTACCGATGATATGGATATTTTTAAAAACTTGGGGGAAACCCCAATATTGATTATCCTGGATTAAGTGGGTTTTTAAGTGTTTAAGAGGGATGTGTGTGAACAATGGAGATTCAGCCTGGATTCATCCTGGATTATTTTCACAGTGTGAAAAACCTTCTGTTAGTCATCTGTTTACAAGTATCACACCTCACCTATTTTTCATTTTAACTGTGTGGGCCTCCTTCATTATACCCAGATATTTTAGGACTTTATCACATGAGGCTTAAAAGGTGGAATTAAAGCAGGAAAAATAATGCCATTGTCTCAACTGAAGCCTTTTTTCATGTTCTGTTCTAGGCGGCGGCCAACAGCATCCGAATGTCTTCAATCTCCTTGGCTGCAAGAGACTGGTCTGGATGAGAGGCAGCAAGCCACAGTTACTTTCTCCACCACCAAACTGAGGAATTTTGTGGCTGAGCGAGAAAGAAAAAGAGTCCTGCTCTGTTCAAAGTATGGTGTGATGACCGTATAGCGAAACATAATCAAGGTTGATCATTTTCAGTGACCTCTTCATCACCACACCTCTGTCCCTCCCTTACAAATGTCCACTCAAAATGTTTGATGCCTACTTTATTATACTTTCTAGGTTTTACTCTCAAAAGCAAATGGGCAACTTCTTCAGGCTGAAACAAAAGTTAGCAGAAGGGGAAAGGGTTGTAGCTTGTTTGCCTCTTTAGATAGGTTCGGTAATAATCATCATTGTATTAAGGGATTGATGTCTTGTCATAGCTCATGGACCGGTTTAATTAATTCTGCAATATTGTTTTTCCACCCTGAAATTGTCATGATAAATCATAATGGTCAATTAACAGGATGACACAAGTTGGCATGAGTCAAAGTACTGCAGCTTGTTTGCCTATTTAGAGAACCATAATTTGTATATTTTCATTAAGGGAGTGGACATCAAGTCACAGTTCGTAGGCATGTTTAATTTATCCTGCAATATTGTTTGCCTGAAATTGTAATAATGAACAACTGTGGTGAACTAAGATAATGACACAATTGTAATTATGGGACAGAAGGTTGTTTAAGGTTGCTTAAACATTATGGAATACTTCCTTTTCCAAGAGCAACTTAAGGACGGAATAACACAGAAGAGGGCTGGTGGAAGCTCCTTCCTCAGTTGTTGTTTTTAAGGAAATAGTTTCACTCCCATTTTGCTGCAGAACTCAGGCTTGAGATGCTATTAATTATGAACTAGTGCAAACTGCATTTAAAGCCTGCTGTTTTCAGTTAAATTGGAATGGCAATCTATATGGCCTTTTTCATTTGGCCTCATTACAACCTTACTTTTCTGCTCCCCAAAGAAATGCTGTTTCAGTGGTTATTATAAACGTGGCTCCCAAGAAGCAGTTAGATGTTGATTGCAAATGCAATAACTGAAATGGAAGACATTTCCTGCATTTCCAGTAAAGGTAAGAAGGCCTACTTAGAATAACCTGAAAAGCGCAAGAAGCCAAGTTGTCAAGCAAAAGATTTTCCATGGCGCCTGCATCTGATTGTTATGTGCCTCTAAATGCATCCTGACATAGATTGATCTCTTCGTAGGGTTTTCTTGGCAAGATTTCCTCCAAGGAGGTTTGCCATTGCCAAGACTGAGGGAATGTGACTTGCACAAACTCGCCTAACAGACTTCCATGGCTGAGTGGAGGAGTCGAACCGAGATTTCCCAGATTCAGCTCTGAAATCACTACGCTATTCTGGCTGTTTCTGCAACTGATATATAATAATTATCATTTCGGTGTACATGAAATGTCTATTTTTGCATGCAGGATAGCTTCTGTCTTCATGTAAAGTAGCAAACGTACCAGTTGCCCACAAGGTCTACCGAAGTGTGTCACGGTCTTATGTGCTGCTTGTTGCTTTGTGATCCCATTGCTGGAGATTCAAAAGCATCACTTAAATCCATCATTTCCACACATAAGGAGTTTTAGCCATGTAGGAGAAACTTTCATAGTCTTACCTAATAATAATAGTTGTTGTTGTGTGCCTTCAAGTCGTTTCTGACTTTTAGTGACTCTAAGATGATCCTTTCATAGGGTTTTCTTGGCATGATTTGTTTGGGAGGGGTGTGCCTTTGCTTTCCTCTGAGGCTGAGAGTGTGTGACTCACCAAAGGTCACTCAGTGGGTTTCCATGGCTGAGTGGAGATTCGAATCCTGGTCTCCTCCTAATATATTTTATTGTGGAGGGGTTTTTTTCTGTTTAAAATATATGGTGAAGTGCATGTAGTCTGACAGGCCAGGATGCCTTTCTGATAAAAATACAAGTCTTTATTATGTTTCTTCATTCAGTGCAATTTAATCTAATATACAATACAAAAAAGTTCCCTATTTTGCTGTTGTAGCCACTTGCTTTGATCTTGGAAATATTTCTGGAACAAATTTATACACTATGTTCAAAACTGGCAATATGATTTCACGCTGTTCGTATTTTTTGTTTTAATATGCCACTGGAAGAAAGGAGTTGAATTATTGTTGTCACTGTCTCAATAGGTAACTGCTGACTGGTTTTTTATTTGGCATTTGGTTGCAATGACGTAACGGTGCATTTCCATAGCTTTTCCAGCCCCCTCATTCTTGTACATTTTTCCTCCTCGGATAAGTCATATGTGTATCTAACTTCTGTTATTACCACCATCTGTTGCATAAGCAAGCATAGTTTGTTTTAGCTTTCATTGAAAAAACAGAAACTTATTAAACTTAGTGGTGTGTTAATGGGGGTGGAGAAAACTGCTTGTATTTTATTCTAAACTTGGAAGAACTAAAATGGTGCCTGGATTCCTGCTGGGGACATAAGTGGACTTACATCTGTGAGAATTAGCAATTCCATAATCTCTCATCTTCTTTGAGTTGCAAATGGATGCTAAATTTCCTTGACTTTGAGAAGCTCCCAGTGACCGCATGGCCAAGGGGAGAGGTGCCAGCCTAGAGATAGCCCTTTCCTACCATCTGAACTAAGACCAGAAGCAGAAAATGCAGGCCTATGACTAACATCCTCAATTTTATTCTCCTGTTTGCCTGATGAAGAAACCAGCGTGACTTCGAAAGCTTGCAACACGTAATTGTGCATTCTGGTTAGCCCAATAAAGGTATCATTATTTGGATGTTATTGAATGTCTGTATCCAGTAAGAGGATGCTGTTACATTTCTATGTAGGGGAGCCGGCAAAATGACTGATGTGGATCAGGAATGATACACAATAGGACCAATGCGCATTGGTCCTAATGCACATCAGTCCCATTGTGTATCTGAACCACAGCTAGGGAGTACCAATGTATATTGGTACACCACAATACACATCAAGACACTCTTGTTGGTATCCTGTTATGCATTTTTGCAATTCACTGTCAGGGCTTCTGAACACCTTTGCTATATAGCTAACTATATGTCAAGTTATGTGATGTAGACTGTGATAGATAATTCTGGCTATCTTGTGCAAAGCAACCAGGTTACTGTCAATGCCTTTGGAAGGGGGAGCAGGTAAATTTCTGCCTTGTAGATGTGGTTCAACTATGCCTCTCCAAATTTCTCACCATTGCGTTGCAGCCTAGAGCTTCTGTGAGTTGCAGTCCAACAACATCTAGACTAGGTCAACCCTATTTTAGAGGAAGTTTAACTGGACTGAAAAGAAATAGATGGTTGAGCTTTGGGTTTCCACAGTCGAGTATGTTTATTGTGGCTAAGCTAAGAAATGTAGTTCTTTTACCAACATATTGAGAGGGAAGGAAGGAGCTTCCACGAACAGCCTGGATTTAACAATTGGCAATCTAAAAGTTGCCACAGTTTTAATGGTTTGAGGTTTTATGTAGAGAGGAAACCACCATTAGAGGGAATTTTATTTTATTATTTTAATGTAGACTTATTGGCTTGAATTCTGTTGCTTGACTTAACTTAAAGTAGATCCATGAAATCAATGGGATTTACCTATGTGTGGACTTATCATTCAACAATTCATTGAATGGGTCTACTCTAGTTGGGACTAACCAACGTTATTATAGCCATTATTTCTATTTTAATGTCAGCCTCAAGACTCTTAGGACCTTATCCCACGGGGCCAAAAGCAGCAAGAATCCACTAAGAATCAGGCGCTATAGCGCTATACATTCCCGGGTGATCACACGACGTCGCTCAGAATCGGCTAAGAATCAGGCGCTATAGCGCTATAGTTTTCCGGGTGATCACACGACGTCGCTCAGAATCCGCTAAGAATCAGGCGCTATAGCGCTATAGTTTTCCGGGTGATTACACGACGTCGCTCAGAATCCAACAAGAAACCGCTCGGAATGCAGCATCATTCGGGTTCTTTTGAATGTCGGTTTCAGTGGGCATTGCAATAGCGCTAGCTTATCCATAGCGCTATTATAGCGCTAGCGCCATATTTATACTAGAGCTATAGTACTGCAATGATGCTCATATCGCTTTCTTGCCACTTTTGAGAGCAGCGTGGGATAAGGTCCTTAGTATCTTATATTCTGTATATGATGTGAAAGACTTTTGCTCCTCTCCTATTTGCATGCACTTTCAGCACAACTAAAGGTATTTATGAACACAGTGCTGTTTTGTTAAGTTAATAATTTGTTAAATTATTTTAATAAAGATTTTATGCCAGAATTATTGGTTCTGAGTAGAAGTTTTATGTTTTTCATATCAACACACAGCATCAACACAAAGAAAGAATACCCCATATTATTACCCACAGCGTCAACAGAACCAATGAACTAATAATAGCTCTTTTTCTACACAGCAACATTTGCCTTACAGAACCATGGTGGACTGATGGCTGATGTGGTTTCCTCCCTTGGCAGCAACTTTCTGTCTCCCATTAAGAGCTGAACATTGAGTGCTGTGGCAGGAACTAGCAATATACCAGTTCCACACCATTCCTGAATACAAGCGACAATGTGGTGTGCGATGTAATGACACAGAAGCACCTCACACATGGTGGTAGTGTACAGTAAGCATCCACCACAAGCACATCTCCTCCATCTTCCAGTTCAACCCAGGTTCTACATAACTGGGACATGAATGGCATCACAAGCACAGAGCTTGAGGTTGCCATGTTTGCTTTTTTTGTTTGTTTGTTTTCTTTGAAAAGAAATGGGTTGTTCTCATCTGCCACATCTATAGAACTGTTATGTTTCGTGCCCTCTTCTATTTTTCCATGACAGAAAACTAATAGCTATCAACTTCCACAATCAAATGCAGATATCTTTGAGCAGGGCGAGTATCACTGGTCTTGCCAATAAGCTTCCAGAAGCACTGGGCAGAAACCAAACTTGAAATAGAAGGCCTGGCTGGACTTTGGTCTGATCCAGCACCATGGTGCAAGGTAATTTTTAGACTCTTGTACCATGAGGAAGAAAGGTGAAGCAGCAGCATGATTAAATATGGATGTTAAGAGATTTTGGTCGGCTGGCCACAACTCCATCAGTATATTTTTGTCATTGTTTGGGGATGAAGATTGCCTCCTTTACTGCTTCCTCTTTGGATGAGCAACAGTGGCCAAGGTTGTATGTACAGTGAGCCCTCCACATTTGCGGCTTTGGTTTTTGCAGCTTTGATTATTTGCAGTTTTGATTAATATGTTTGCTCTAGGAATCTCAAGGTCCTCCAGTGCAGCTCTGCTAGAAGCAGACCATAGAGTTGTGCTGGAGAACCTAGAGGTTCCTAGAGAAAACACTTTTCTAGGCAATTGTAGGTCCTCCAGCATGATTCTATGATCAACCTCTGGCAGATGTTGACCACAGAGTTGTCCTGCAGGACCTGGAGTTTCCTAGAGGAGAGTTCTCTTATGTAAAAAGAATTTTTATTTGTGGTTTTTCCACATTCATGGGGTCCTTCACCCTTAAGCCCAGCGAATGTGGAAGGACCACATTCCTGTGCACAGCTCTGATTCTCTCGCCAATGATCAGCTGCAGCAGTTCACCAAGAAAGAAGAGCAACCTTGTACCCAGGGCAAAGACCATCATGCAAGAAAGTACTGGATACTTCCTTCTGCAGTGTGTTCAAAAGTTCGTATGCTGGCATAGCCAGTGACAAGCCAAAGGTAACTCATGAAGCACACAAAACAGTGGGTCCAAATTGTTTCTGAGCTGATTTCATCACTGCCAGGAAAAGATTTGAAGCCTATTAATCTTCTTCCTCTATGGGCTTGGGGAAGCAGCTCAGAAGGAGAACTGAGAAAATTACCAGTGGGAAGAGACCAACTGAAAGAAACAAGTTGGTAGCGTGAGCTTTTGTAGACTTGATCCGATGTCCTCAGATGCAGTGGGAAGAGTATTAAGCCACCCTCTTCTTGCTGCAATGAATTTCAACCCTCCTCACCTGCACAGCTGTATTCAAATAAACACAACATTGGAAGCTACCCCATTGTTCATGCCTAACTTGCCATCACCCTGTTCATGACACATGCATGGAGTGGTGGGCAAATTATTCACCACAATGCAACAGACATATTCTGCTGACAGTATTAACAGCAGAGTTGTACATGCAGCTACACTGCATGTTTCAATTGCACCTTTGTATATTGCAACTGTGCATTGTGCATTACAGTTGCACCCTAAAATTGCTCATGGTGCAATGGCACCAGCTCATTGGTATGTGTTCCACAATAGCAGAAGTGTCCTGGCTGGCAGAGGAGGACAGCTGTGGGGGACTTTGGACAGAGAAGGGCGACCACCACACTGGGTATCCAACCCCTCTGAGGTGTCACCCAATGTGGTCTGAACCCCTCACGCTCCCTGGTGACACCGTTGCCTGTGGCATAATGCTTTGCATGACTTTTGATCAGGCTGCAAAATAATAACTTATGGCCTGCATCCACACTGCAGAAATAATGCAGTCTGACACACTGTATCTGCCATGGCTCAATGCTGTTGAATTCTGAGGACTGTAGTTTGTTGTTGCACCAGAGTGGAGCAACAATCAACCATCCCCAGAATTCCATAGCGTTGAGGCATGGGAGTTTAGGCGGTGTCAAATTGGATTATTTCTGCAGTGTGGATGCAGCCCTGGAGTACAATTCCAAGAATCCCCCAACCAGCATTGGAGATGTAGTCCAAAAAACCAGTGTCTGCTTCTCGTAGAGTTTCTTAACCGAAACAACTGCAGGCGAGGATGGCTTGATTATGCCACCTTCATGCGTCTGAGAGCTTTCTGTTTCCAGACAGGCAGAGAAAAGAAGAAGAGAAACTGTACGCCGCTCACAGGTTCTAACAGCTTCATTTTAATAAGTGAAACTGAATGCATCAAGAAAACACAGGACAGAGTCCAAACATGTTGGTTGATGCTCTTGATCTCACTCCTGCCAAGCATTTAACTTTATCGGGAAGATTGCATAGGCAAAGATCATTGTCCTAGAGTTATTTCCCATTTACACACAGCTTTGATGTTTATCTCACAGGGTAAAAGAAATGATAAACACCAAGCCAACTCATCCAAGGACACCAGATAAATATTATTACTGAGCAGTTTAAATATTATTATTTAAACTCAAAGGCTGGCTATGAACTCATTTCTGAAAGCATGTCTCTGGAACTAGTTGGTTGAGTCTCCCTTGTCTGGAATTCCAAAATATTCCAAAACCCACAACTTTTTTCATGGGTGGCAGAGCTAGTGACATTGTTGCGTTCTGAGGGTTCAATTTGCACAAAATTTGTTTCATGAATGACATTTAAAATATCATATAAAATTACCTTTAGGCTATATGTATAAGGTGTATACGAAACATAAATGACTTTCATCTTTGGATATCGCACTGTGTACATATAAAGCAAATACAGGTATTCTGGAAAAAAATTAAAAATCTGAAATGCAAAACATTTGTGGCCCCAAGCATTTCAGGGAGACTCAGCTTAGAATCATAGAATCATAGAGTTGGAAGAGACCTGTAGTCACTTTGAAGAAAACAACCTACTGTTTGCTTTTTCTGAAGACAAAACCTGAAATTTTATTCCAGTGTAGCAGCAAAATGGAATACAGTGGACCCTCCACATTTGTTGGGCCTAGGGGAACAGGACCCTCATGAAAGTGGACAAAATGCAAATAAAACCCCCACTATTTCTTTTTAACCTGAGAGAAAACTTCTCTAGTCATTTGAAGGTCCTCCAGCACAAGTCTATGGTTGACACCTACCAAAGGTTGGCCACAGTATTGCAGTGGAGGACCTACAAATGCCTAAAGAAGTGTTCTTTCTAGGAATCTCTAGGCCTTCCAGTGCAACTCTGTGGCAAAATCTGCCAGAAGCTGACCATAGAATTACACTGGAGGACCTACAGATGCCTTGAGAAGTGTTTTCTCTGGTAATCTCTAGGTCCTCCAGTGCAGCTCTATGGTCAATGCCCAGCAGAGTTGCACTAGAGGACCTAGAGATTCCTAGAGAGAACATAAGAATCAAACCTGTGAATAATCAAATCTGCAAAAATCAAAGCCACAAATGTGGAGGGATGACTGTACTAAACAGGTTCAGAGAAAGACATCTTTAAAGCCTCCGTGTTTTCAGTACAGTTCTTATATCTGTCTGCCAAGAGGGAGTGTATTAAAGTTTTGTAGTGAGCATGAGAAAATTTCAGACATGTGTTTGGAATTCAAGACCGGGGCAACCCATGTGGCTGCCAACTGATAATGCTGAAAATCTGTTCTGAGTACGGACTTTCCAGCCCATGTCACCCCATCAGACTCTTTCCTATCAGCCCTGACCCTTGTTCAGCACCAACAAGTGTGAACAGAGATGTCAGATTTCAGGCTGGAGAACAGGAGGAAAGCTCAACCTTTGGAATGCATTGGAAATGCCACAGCAATGGGAATCTCGTTCAGATCTAGGGCAGACAGCCAAAGTGAAGCAACTGAAGTCCTAGTTTTGTTACAGGAATAACAACATATTTAGACTTCTCCTTTTGGAGTGCAAGCCATAGTAAACACAGCCACACTGATTATTAGTCTTAATGGAATGCATTTAAAGAGCTCCAGCTTCGCCATGTATATTGCCTGAGTAATCATTACAATCATAATACAAAATAAGCCAGTTTGGTGTTCCCATACTGCATGTTAGGAGTGCGGTTTTCAAGTGGGTTGTGTCAGGAGAATTAGGGTAGATACACACTGCTCACTTATAATACTTTGATGCCACTTTGCCTGCCATGGCACCATCCTATCGGAGGATGTGTAGTTTGATAAGGGGCCCAGGAGTCTCTAGTGCACATTCCTGAGCTACATCATAACAGCTCTCTGGCAAAGAGTTTTCAGCCCCTCACAAAACTACGAATCCCAGGATTTCCTATGATGGAGTCCTGGCAGTTAAGTGCACTTTGGTAGCAATTATATAGTCAGTCTCTCAGATATACAACATGGGAATGAGACGGAGGAGAATTACTTATAACATCAGAAGACTATTCTGGTTTAAAATATATCAGTTATGCCATTATCTGCTTTATTTTTGACATGCAAGGAAAGAACCCCTGGTTCCTTTAGCCACATATTAAAGGAAGGTATCAAGCATGGGGAAGCTCCGTTGTTTGCAGAAAAGACCTGGGAAGCCATGGACCCCAAGACAGCCCAGTGGGCTCAACTGTTTACAGAATGAAGACTGACCCTTGGCAGAAATACTAGAAATCTTAGGCTGCAGCCACACTGCAGAATTAATGCAATTTGGCACCACTTTAACTATGGCTCCATTCTATGGCATCCTGGGATTTGCACTTTGTTGTGGCATCAGAACTCTCTGACAGAGATGGCTAAAATACTACAAATTACAGTATTCCATAGCATGAAGCCATGGCAGTTAAAGTGGTGTCAAACTACATTAATTCTGCAGAGTAGATGCCACTTACATATGAGCAGCAGTGAAATATAATACTGTGCGGAAGGGCATGGCTTACCAAACCCTAAATTGATGCACTCTGTACTACAAAGGTTGTAGAAAAGTCTAAATGTAAGAAGAAGGAGGAAAAGGAGGAAGAGGAAGAGGAAGAGGAAGAAGAGAGGAGCAGCTCTCCAGCTGGTACTTCAGTTCATAGCAACAGAAAAATAAAACTGAACAGTACAATAATGACAAGTGGGATGTTAGCAATCTTGGCTTATGTTTGGCCAACTTACTGTACAATCTTGGCCAACTTACTGTACTAGGACCAGTTTGTACAACATGTTCTCTTCTGCATGCATAAATATACAATTGATTTTTCAAGTTAGCTTCCCTACAAAGAGATTCAGGCCCAACAGCCGGTAGGGCTCTGAGTCCAGGTTTCCCTTCTCAATAGCGTAACCGATACCTGAACTGGATATCATGTGTGGGTTGCATCACGCCAAACCCGTAACGCCTTTTGTCTATGGGAGGGACTTCCTCCTCCTTGTTGACCAGCTCCATATCAAAATAGGAGAGCATCAGGAAGGCAAAAAGCTTAATCTCGTTGACAGCAAAGAAACGTCCAGGGCACATGGAGGTCCCTGCCCCCCAAGGCATGGTGGAATATTTCACCTTTTCCCCATTCTTATAGAACTCTTTTTTGTTGCCATCCAGGTCGAGGAAGCGGTCATGTTTGAAAAGATGGGGCTCAGGGTGGATCTCCGGATCCATATGTGCTGCCAGATAAGGGAAAATGGCAATTTTGTCTCCTTTGCGCAAAGTGTAGACCCTTCCGTCATGCATCTTGAGGCCCATGTCTTGCAGCACGGCCCGTATCAGCATGGGAGCTGCTCCCATCCTCAGAGACTCTTTCACAGCACTGTCCAAGACCGGGGTTTGGGTTAACATCTCCCTGGTGACATTAAGCATTTCACTCCCTGGCTTCAGTTCCTGACCAAAGTCCCTCACCACCATGGCCACTTCTTTCCTCACCTCCTCCATGGCTTTGGGATTTTTCATAAGGTATGCGAGGAGCCAGAAGGAAGCTGGACCGGTGTTACCTTGAGCTGCCCAAAGGAGCAAAAACATAAACCGATCCCGCATGTATTCGGGCATCCCAACCTCACTGAGCTCCTGCTGCTGGTCATGTATCCAGCCACTGATGTTGTCTTTCTCATAGACTTTCTTGACCGAGAGGATGTTCCAGAAGTATTTCCACAAACTCTCGACTTCTTTTTTCTCTCCGTAAGACAACATAGAATAGGATAAGCGGGGGAAAAGCTGGTCGTACTTGCGAAATTCCACAAAGATCTCTTCGGAGTGCTTTAGGTCCTGCTTCATGGCTTTTTCTTTCTCCTTTTCACCTTTACTGGGCTCATTTCCAAACAAAGCAAAATATCCTGCTCTGAAGACGGTGTTATAGCAGTATTGGAACAACCCAGCTTGCTTCCAGGGTTTCTCCCCTTCTCCAGAGTTCAGGTCATGAAGCATCACCTTCTGCAAACTCTCCATCATGGCTTGAGTCATCACCTCCAACCCATTCCCCTTCAGGTGTTTGACACTGGCTGTCTCTATTATCTTATGGGTTTTTTCGGAAGGCCGGAAGGCAAACACATTAGCCACGAGTTCAGAGGCAAAGGAGATAAAATCCAACTTGGCTCTTGATTCCTTCACTACTGCTCCAAAAGACAATGGGTCCATCAGAAAAGTGAAATAGTGCCCGGCGATCAACACCGTGAAAATATCCCCGTGTTTCTTTTGCATCCTTTCCAGGAAATCTAGAGTGTTGTTTCGGAAGTTCAACCCATGCCCTATCCAGGGAATGAGGCCTTTATCCACGGGAGGCTCACCAGGTTGCCTCTTGCGAAATGCTCCCACCTGGTAAAGCACCCCTAGTATGGCTACCAGGATGGCACACAGGACTGTCACCCAGAAAAACATCCTGCAGAGCTCTGCAGCAGAACCGTAGAACAAGTCTCAGGTTATGAGGAAGCATGATTCAAATAGGCTGCTGGTCTGGAATTAAGGTGGAGCCTCTGAACTTTGTACACATCGGGAGCTGAGTTTAACCCTTGCTGTGAATATTTGTATCTAGTAAAGAAATCTCCAGTGTGCCATACAGGGGAAAAAAATCTGCTTTATGTCAGAAAGCTATTAAGAATCCTTAACAGGTGAAGGGTGGGGATGCAGATATGTTTGTGTTTGGTATGCACTTCTTGAAGAACGTAGCTTTAATGTACACCATTTCTTTTTCTTTTCTTCCTTCCTTCCTTTTTAAGCAGCACAATATATCATGCAAGTTAATAACAAGTTCTAAGTTAAGGATGGGGGGGGGGGAACAGAATGTGAGTTTCTTGGATGGGAAAATCAAACCCGGGGCAAGAATTTTTATGATAATTCAAGGGAGAGGTGAGCTGGGAATGGGAGATAGGAATGGGAGCAAGGCTTGAAAGAACATGCATTCTGTATTTTGTTGTTGTTGTTGCTGCTGTGTGCCTTCAAGTCATTTCTGACTTATGGCAAAGGTGAACCTATCATGGGCTTATATCATGGGCTTTTCTTGGCAAGATTTGTTCAGAGGAGGTTTGCCATTGCCTTCCCCTGAGGCTGAGAGCATGTGACTTGCCCAAAGGCACCATGTGGGTTTCATGGCTGAGCTGGGAATCGAACCCTGATCTCCAGAGTTGTAGTCCGACACTCAAACCGCTATGCCACAACTGTCTCATTTCTTGCTTCTGTTCTGTGTTAAAATGACAATTCTGTACCTAGCTTTTTCCATTAAACAATCACATCCACATGCCACTCTGTGATGGTTGGTCTTTTCCTTCCTAAAACAAGAAGAGGAGGAGGCACATGCCCCCCCTCCTCTACAACCCTGTAGGACAAGACTCTTCCAAAAAGTAGGCACCATTTGCAAATATGGAAACTGGAATTGAGTTTGTAACACTGGACAATAAAGTTTAATCCTCTGGCTCTGAGCTAATTCGCCACTGTAAATGCTTTTTATGTTTTCTTCATCGTTGTAATAATAGCCTTCAGGGAGATAATTTGAAATGGCCCATAGGACCAAGAGGGTCATATGCCAGGATTGCCAGGATTGGTTACTTAGGTAAATATACCTGTACTTTATTCAACTATTTTATAGTAATATGCCCTGAGATCTTTGGATATAGGGTGGAGTGTAAAACTTTTTTAAAAAATTAATACAGTATGGGCCCATATCTGCATTTCACTTAGCCACGTCCAGTTTCACTTACTCACATCTGAAAAATGTCTGAAATGCTCCAATTTTTTTTTGAATTGAATGCAATGAAAATTAAGTTGAAATTGAAGTCATAAAGACAAATATGTAAGTGGATACAAGCAGAATGGAAACTCCCGTGCTGTATTGAGTGGAAAATGAATGGAGAATTCCCAAAATAGAGTACAGCTCTCTCATACTCTCTCACGTTCTCTCATTTTCTCGTGGTTTTCTGCTGCATGGGGGGTCTTGATGAATGAAGTACAGTAGATACTTACTAGCTAGCTCTCTATCCCTGATCAGATCACAGCGCCGTGTGGTCCTCTAAAGTTCTTGTCCCTGTGTACAGTGATCTGCTTCTGCTTGGAAAGCGCTTGTGATTTCCAGATAAGTGTTCGAGTCTTTTTGTCGATGTCTCAAGTCAAGTCTCAAGTCTCACCTTTCAAGTCTCACACTGAGTCTCAAGTCCTTGTAAGATACTTTCAAGTCGAGTCTCAACTTGAGTCTCAAGTCTGGGAGCCAATTTTAACAGAATAAAAATGAAGAAGGGTGCATTTCTCAAAGGGCACAGCAAGTGCATTAGGCAATGGGCTTGAGGCAGGCAACTCATTCCCATTGGGCATCACAGGAGCTTTCTAAAGCTTTTCAAAATGCAATTGCTATTCCCTTCCAAGAAATGCACCTGGCACTTTGGGGGATGTCTTGCCTGCTGCACAAAGTAAATGGCACCAGCAAGTCAGTCATCAAAAATATACAAGTCTCAAGTCAAGTCAAGTCTGAGTCAAGTCACTGGAATGACTTGAGGGCCTATACAGACTGCCAGAAATAATCCAGCTTGAGACCACTTTAACTGCCCTGGCTCAGTGCTAGGGAATCATGGGAACTGTAGTTTATTGTGGCACCAGAGCTCTCTGACAGAGAAAGTTCAATGTCTCAGAAAAAAATACAATTCCTATGATTCCCTAGCACTGAGCCAGGGAGTTAAAGTGGTCTCAAGCTGAATTATTTCTGGTAGTCTGTATAGTCCCTTAAGTCCAATTTAAGGTCAAGTCAATTGACTTGAGTCTACATTGCTGGAGATTT
>CM034710.1:124883709-124900870 GCA_020142125.1 Phrynosoma platyrhinos | reverse complement strand
ACAAGTAATAACAACAATAATCAATAACATCATGGTGGGCGGCGGCGGGGGTCAGTGGCAGCGCAGGACCGGCCTGGACCGGTCCAAAGGCCTCAGGGAGCCGCATCCGGCCCCCGGGACATAGGTTGCCTACCCCTGTTCTAAGAAGAGTACTGCATAAAGTGCAAATAATGGAACTGAAGTAGAATTACAACCTATAGTTCCTCTCCTTTTCACACAACGTCCTCACTTATGTTTCTGATCCATTGCTATACTATTATTATCACACAATTTTGAATTGACAGGTATCTTTCATTAATGTGAAATTGTGTGATAATAATAGTATAGCAATGGATCAGAAACATGAGTGACGACATTGTGCAAAAAAGAGAGGAATCATTTCCTCAATTCCAATCACTAGTGCCTTGTGCAGTAATTTTCCCAAAGTTAGTGAGACATGGCTTACATTTGGAAAAGCCACATTGGTTCTTCTTATTGAAACATGAATAAGTTTCAAAAACTGGGACAGATAAATCTGTAAGAACAGATCAAAATGTTTTCTAGAAAATCCTGGATACACCAAAATATACTTCTTTTCCATACTTAAACTTCATCTGGTACCCATCATACTATTTCTACTGTCTGTATGATCAAATATTAAAAATCAATTCCTATTTTCCCAAGATAATGGTAAATAGTCCACATTTTAATAAACTGATAATCTTTTCACTGAAGGAAACTTCCATCAGACATAACCACATCTGAAAAGTACAGCACCAGCAGTTAGCAGAAATACCTAAAATGTAAACATTGAAGAGTCCAAAATATATGAAACAAAAATATTTGCTGTAAATAGAGTTTAAAATCCATAGATGCAACTGGTATGAAAGCTGGAGTTACTGTCCATTGGTTGGGCACTGGTTGGCTAGACATTGGTTAGTTAAATGATTTTTCAGTGATGTATTTTAAGTGTAAGCCATAAAATAATAATCTGGTTTCACTTCTTTTTTCAATTCCTTTTCTTCCTTGCCTCTTCTTTGCTTTCTTTCTTAAATTATTTTGCACAATAACGAATAAATGAAATAAAGCTGATTGATTGCTCCCTACATTTTACAAGTATTAAGTCCAGAATAGTGATTATTCAGATCATTTTTCAGTGGAGGCTTACAAAAAAAGGCCTGACCAGCAAGGCTTTTTCAATTACTGCTTAATCCTTTTCTGTCCTGGAGCAAGGTGTTTCATCAGCAAGCCTTTTCTCTCCTGGCGCATGCAAATTTAACCAACCATTCTATGTAAAATACACAGGCATATACAAGTCTTTGTAAGGATGTGGTTCGAAACAGAGGCAGGTTGCCAACAGCTCATTCAGCAGATTTGTAATTTAAGAATAGTAGTGTAAATGGAAATGTAAAATCATCAAAAGTGTGGTATAATCCTGTCCATGCTTACTCAATAGTAAACACAATTGGCCACATTAGAGAGACAGAGTGTGAAAGACCACTCTTGTACCTTTCTGAGTAATCTGAAAGAAGAAATTCCAGCAATTCGTATTATGATTAAAGTAATACTCTTTTCAATGTGGAAATCCTAGGCCTTACTACGCATATATCGCAGCATTGGAACAGAGTCATGTTTGGATATGAAGTCCTATGAGAAACTGGCAAAGATGCAGAAAGGTGTTAGTAAAATCTGTTGGAAATGTCATGAAGAGGAAGGAACTTTTTATGCATATGTGGTGGCACTGTAAACTTGCTAAACAATATTGGAGGAATATACATCAAATGGTTATTCAAATTGTGCCCCTGAAAGAATGGATGGATCCTAAGCTTTTATTTGTTAGGAATGCCCTCTAACGTGACATTTGAAAATAAGTATGGGAAACTCTTATTTTATAGAACAATGGCGGCTCGAATGGTATATGCAGCAAAATGGAAAAGTAAGGTCCAACCTAACATAAAAGACTGGTTATACAAGCTGACGAATTGCGTTGTTGCAGATAAGCTCACTTTACTTTTCAGAGGGGAATCATGGGATAGGCAAAAAAAAATCTGGGAGCCATTAAATAAATTTTTTGGAATCTAGCAACTATAGTGAATTGTCCTTAAAGATATTGGAATAAATTTTGGATATGAGGTCTTTTTCACTCATGATGTTATTTGCCGAAAGTGGATGTTTTTTAGATTATTGTACACGTTATATGGTTGCTCATCGGGGATGATGATAGATGTGGGGAAGTTATTATTATTATTATTATTATTATTATTATTATTATTAAAGTTTATTTCTAAAGCGCTGTCAGTGTACACAGCACTGTACAAAGAGACAATCAAGCATAAAATAGAAAAAAAACCTGCCAAAGGCATACAATCTAAAATACAAAACAGTAGGTAAAATAATAAAAGTCAATTAAAGCAAAAAAACAATTACAACAATTAATCAGCAACATCCACTGTCTACCCAAATGATTGAAAAAAGTAAATGTATATGTTGTCTAAGCTCAGGAAGTGTTTTAATCTTTCTTTGTAACGTGATGTGCCACCTTTGATGGTCTTTTTTTGTATAGATGTAGTCGTATTTGTTGATCTATATTTGTATGTTCTTTTTCTTTTATGTATTTGTATGTTTTTCTTCATGTTTATACGGTTTATTGTGGGTCTTATTTGTTAATAAAACTTTAGTTTAAAAAAAAGAAACTGAAACAGTCATACTACATGGGCTTAACTTCCTTTGGGAAAGGGTGCACAGGAGCACTATAGTGTTTTTGTAATATTTAGTTTACTCACAAATATACAAGCAGAGCATAGGTGTAGTGAAGTCACATGAGCCTTCCTATCTAACACAGATTTCAGGAGAGATGTACCCTGCATCCAAGATGAGGCCAGCCTTTTTACTAGATCTTTCTAAAGATCCTTATGTATATGTTGTGAAAGAGACATCGATCTCAATTTCACTCCCCATTTTATTCAAGTCTGATAAATAACACCTCCTAGATCTCCAGATATCTGTCAGCCATTAGCTCCCATTGAAGAAACGCTGACCTTTCATTCCGCACCATTAACTAATTATTTATATATTTATTTGGAGTATTTATACCCTGCTCTTCAGCCATAAAGGCTCTCAACTGACAACCTTCTGGGCATAGGGCTGTCAGACTGAAAACTGGAGAGGTCTCCTGTACCTTCAATGGTTGGGCAGAAGAGGAAATTTCAGCTGATATTGTTTGTCAATTAATCAGGGAAGAAGCAATACCTACTTGTTCAGAGTTCAGAAGCAAATACTTCTTATCAGAAGAACTTAGGAAAATTTGTTAATCTGATGCTTTCAGTTGTTAAGTCTAAAGAAAACAAAATGATGACAGCCACAAAAGGATGCCAGCCTGTTTACAATGACTTTTTTTAGAGTATTAGAATACAAGGCATTGGCATTTCCTTTTCTTTGTGTAACTATCACTCTTTCCCCATTATGAGTAACTTCTTCCTTCTCTTCTGCTAGCCTCGAAAGATATTAGTTTCCCCCCCCCCCCGCAGGGTACATGATATAGATTTGTCAACAGATAACAATCTTAAATAAGAACATAGTTCAATTCATCACCATACCCACAAGTTTTGCAATTCTAAGGCTATTTATATAGACTTATAAAGGTCCTTTCTGGCTACCAGTTCCCTCCATGAACCTGAGGAAGTAGACCAAGCCTATAAAAGCTTATGCTACAACTTCTTTTGTGTAGTTAACAGGCTTGCAGACAGTGCAAACTGAGTGCACTTTAACTGCCCTGGCTCAGTGCTAGGGAATCATAGGAATTGTTGTTGTTTTTTTCTGAGACATTGAGCCTTCTCTGTCAGAGAGATCTGATGCCACAATAAACTACAGTTTCCATGATTCCCTAACCCTAACCCTAAAGTGGACTCAATTTGCACTATGTCTGGCAGTCTGCAAAAGGTGCTAACACGTTCCCTTTGCATATTGATATTGCAGACTCTCTTTGAATTGAAATAAGAACATTGGAGAAGAGAAAATACATACCATTGGGACTGCAAAATCATTCCCTCAGGCCTCAGCATAACCTACTTCATTATGAGTTGGGAAATGATAGAAAATCTGTCCTGCTGTGACCTCTTTAATCACGATTCCTCTGCCTGGATCACATCACTTAAAGCAGCACATTGTGATAAACATGTATATAATGTTATGGATTGGAGGAAGCACGACCCATGTTTTTCTCTCCAAAGCCTTCATAATTCTAGCTGTATATTTGATGTGAATAGTAAAAACAATTCTGGAAATTATATGAGTAGGGATAGCAGCTGTGTGCGTCTGAACTAGCTGTGTGTTTCCAGTAGTGAATGATCATTCCTTGTACCCTATTACAGTTGTCCCTCTGTATCCACAGATTCTTTATCCACGGATTCAACTGTCCACAGCTCGAAAATATTTTTATATAAGGGACACCATTTTACTACACCATTGTATTTAATGGGATTTGAGCATTCATTGATCCATGGGGGTCCTGGAACCAAACCCCAGCAGATACTAAAAGTCCACTGTATTCCCTTTCTGAATCGGTGTTTGCATAATGTGTCTATTTATTGTACGTTGTGTTTGGGATGGTCATCCTCTTCCACCAAGCACACAGTTTTGGGAGGGATGTACATGGAGTGGTAAGGGAAGAAGGAGACACCTGCTTAGCCAGCCAGATCAGCCAAATCAATGCTGGTGGTCAATGGGGTGACAGATATAGTAGCCAGATCACCCTCACATTCTCCCACCTTTGAGATTTTGTCCTTATGGTTTTCAGGAAGTTGAAACTATATCACATATTTTATTATCTTGTATTTTTTAATCACTAGGGTCACAAGCAGTTTTCTCCTTTATTACGCCATCTATCTGGATGATCGGATACGTTTTATCTCAATGTTCTATTTGAGGATAGATGTTTTAATGTAACTCTGTCGGTTGCCAAGTCCTTGTCTCCAGTGATTAAGATTAGGGAGAAGGAAACACCTATAATCAGCCAGAATATCTGAAAAGTTGCTATTGAGTATGTCAATTACATTGTGATTATGGGATGTTAAACTGCATCCTACTTAATACTATATAATTTGTTTATTTGTATTGATGATTCTATGGACTGCAGGAATAAATATTGATCAATGTTATAAGTTGTGGCTTTCAATGTGTAACTAGGGACTGGACTAGTTGTACAACTTTACCTAAATAAGTTGTGATATGGCTAAGACTGAACCATGATGGTTGTGGCAAGGGCTACCTTATGACGTCCACTGGCATAAGGAAACAGACAGTATACTTTAATAATAATAATAATAATAGTAATAATAATAATAAATTATTTATACCTCACCCCTCTGTTAAAACAATTGGGGTGGCTTACAACAGTTAAAATTACAGCAAATACAGACCTACCCTCCCCCTATTAAAAAGGTATTAAACTACACATATTAAAAATTAACATAAAAACCTTAATTAACATTAACATACTTTGACTGAGCCAGGAAGTTGAATAGACATAAGGTAAGTGACACCAAGGTTTGATGGCAGTACATGGAAAAGGGATCTAGAAATCTAAAGGACTACAGGCTGAACACATATCAACAATGAGATATGGCAGCTAAGGGGGGAAGCAGACGGGAGGCACGGGGCCGCCCCGGGAAGCTGCGGATTGGGGCTGAGATATTCACACTCCTTGGCCCCAAGGCGCAGCGTCCCAGGCCCAGGAAGGAGCACTAAAATAGCGCTCCTTCCGCAAGAAGCCAAAGGTGCGCCGCAAAAGGCCTCTGGCACACTTTTGGTGCCTCTTCCACTGCAGCGTGTGCGGACGCTGCAGCGGAAGTGCGTCGTCAGAGCGCCAGCCGTGCGGCCGGCCGGCTTCTCCGACAACGTTTTCAGGAAGAGGTTGGGGCGCCCAGCGTGAGGCTGCCCCTCCCCTTCCTGGCCTCGAAAACGGCACTTTGCGCCGTCTGCTGAGGCCCTAAGAAAGCCAATGCAATTCTAGGCTGCATCAATAGGAGTGTAGTGTCTAGACTGAGGGAAGTAATAGAACCACTCTATTCTACTTTGGTCAGACCTCACCTGGAATACTGTGTCCAGTTCTGGGCACAACAATTGAAGAAGAATGTGGAGAAGCTGGAGGGTGTCACCAAGATGGTGAAGGGTCTGGAAACCATCAAGCCCTGTGGGGAGTGGCTTAGGGAAGTGGATATGTTTAGCCTGGAAAAATGAAGGTTAAGGGGTGGCATCCTGTTTAAATATTTGAAGAGTTGTA
Organism: Phrynosoma platyrhinos; assembly: GCA_020142125.1. Taxonomy (NCBI): domain Eukaryota; kingdom Metazoa; phylum Chordata; class Lepidosauria; order Squamata; family Phrynosomatidae; genus Phrynosoma; species Phrynosoma platyrhinos. Next base: position 124,894,611 of record CM034710.1, on the reverse strand, counting down.
ACCTTGAGGATGGAGCAAGCTTGTTTTCTGCTGCTCCAGAGACCAGGACACAGAGCAACGGATTCAAACTACAGGAAAAGAGATTCTACCTGAACGTTACAAAGATTCTTCCTGACAATACGACAGCTTGACAGTGGAATACACTGCCTTGGACGGTGGTAGAGTCTCCATATTTAGAGGTTTTTAAGCAGAGACTAAATGGCCATCTCTTGGGAGGTCTTTGATTGTCTTCCTGCATGTCAGGGGGTTGGACTGGATGGCCTTTGGGGTCTCTTCCAACTCTATGATTCTATGAATGTTTCAACCTGGAAGATGGATTTTGGGCCTTCTTACAAGCATGCACCAAGAAGACACACAGGACCTACAGGCTGGAGAAGAACAAAAATGACACAGGGTCTTACAATTGTACTATACTGAATGATAAAGAACAACATAAAAGCTCTGCAAGAAAAAGACAAAGAGGAGGATTCTTTCATCTGAAGGACAAAGAAATTGCAGCAAAGTTTGTCCATCCCTGCTATAGCCCCTCGGGTGTCATGTCTTCAGTACGGGAGTACAGCCCTAGTAATCCTATTCTTATCCAGGGATTATTACAGGATGCTCTGCCTAATTTACCTGTGCCATTCAACTTGATGAACCTGTTTGAGGCTGGTAAATGGTCTCTTAGGACACATCTGGGTAGCTAGGAGATCTGGTGTTAATTGAGGATATCGGCAACTTCTGGCGAGTTTTACCTGCAACTGTTGTGGTTCTTTGAGTGGTCCGTCTATGCCAGGGGTAGGCAACCTTTCCCCTTTAAGGGCCGAGGGACTTCAGCTCCCAGAATCCCAGGAGCTATTGGCCAACATGGGGCTATTGGCCAACATGGCTGAGGCTTCTGGGAGCTGAAGTCCCTCGGCCCTTAAAGGGGACAGGTTGCCTATCCCTGGTCTATGCACTCGGACAATGGGCTTGCACCTGACATCTACAAAATGTTCCAGAGCTGTGTAGCTTTGGCAGGAATCCTGGACAATTTCCCCCCCTCCCAAACAAGTTCTATCCTGCCAATACTACCTGCTAAAATTCCCTCATCTACACAACCATCCAGAGTACAGGAGTCCGCTCCAGTTTTCAATCTGACAATCCGGGGGGGGGGGGGGGGGCATTACTTCCTTCTGCCTCCCAATTGCAATTTGCCTTTCTTTCATTACTATTACTCAAAATTCCAAATCTTTGTTATTAAAGTGCTAGAGATCATCAAGTACACCCTAAGAGGCTAATTATCAGGTATCAATATGGGTCCCAAGAATCTAACCTCTGCACACTCACACTATACATACAGTTGTCCAAGGCTGCCCTCCGTATACGAAACAGTGCCACCCTCTGACCCCCCCCCCCCGCCCAGTCTGAGCAACTGATTAACAATCTCAGACCTCCAGTCTAATCAACTGTGGTCTATTCATCAGACAGGTAATTATCACCCTCCTGAAACCCTCCCAAACTCAACTATTTCCATTTTGGTTAATTCTGCATGCTGTGTCTGTGCGGATTGGTATTATGTGTGATTGCATTCTGTGTTTTTCTAAATAAAACTCTCTTAATTCACCCAAGCCTGGAGTTCTCCTCTGTTATTAATGGTATGAACAGGTACAAATAGTCCTAAAAGTTACCCAACCTCTTGCAAAGCTAATTTCCCCAACAATTAAAGTAATGTTCTCATACTAGGTGGGGGACCCTACCCCAGTTCCCCACCTTTCTTTGGACAACAATATTCCCATAATAGTGGTCTCTTTGAATGGAAGATGATTGATCCCAATGAGCAGGTGAACAATCTCTATAAGATGGAGGTCTTCCCCTCCAAAATGCAGAGTAAACATGGTAGGTAGGTAGTACAATCCCAAGATCTTGATTGAGGTCAGGAAGGGCAATGTTTCAGTACAGATGAAGGAGAAGAGCAAGTCTCAGATAAAGTGGGACACAAGGCAGGTCAGTCCAGGACTCCTTTCTAGAGCTTCTATGTTGCAAGATCAGACAAGATATCACATGCACATCCGTGGCCGAGATTGAGATATCATAAATCAGTGACATGATAAATCAAGTGACTACTAAAAATGAAGTGACTACTAAAGAAGTAACAAGAAACAAAGGCAGCACAGGGGAGAAGAGGGCCTAGACCAGTGATTCCCAAACTCTGGCCTTACAGGTGTTTTGGACTTTTAGCTCCCAGAATAACAGACTACTTGACAAGATGACTGGTGCTTCTGGGAACACCTGGAGGATCAAAATTTGGGAATCACTGCTCCAGAAGATGGAACTGGTAGACTCAATATGGTGTTTCTTCTCCTTGTCCTTTCAGAGGCTCTGTAGTGGTTGTAGGAGAAGCTCATTTTGAGAATGCCCCAAATTCAGTATTGTGACTGTGGTTGAGGTAGCTAGGGGAGTTCCCTTGTATTGCAAGAGTCCCCTTGTATAGCAGTAATCAGGACCAAGGAGCCCAGAAACTGGAATCAAAGAAGTTGGGACTGTAGAAGAAACCATCGGTAATACCCTTGAATCATCCAGTGATGTGACCATTTTTGTAGCTTCTGTGGCTGTATCTGCCTGAGAAATAATGCAGTTTTACACCGTTTTAATTGTCACAGCTCAATGCTGTGGAATTCTAGGAATTAGAGAGCTCTGGTGCCACACAAACTTGAAAACCCAAGATCCCATCGCACTGAGCCATGGCAATTAAAGTGGTGTCAAACTGCATTGTTTCTGCAGTGCGTATTAGACCAAGGTTTTGTGAGGTTTAGATAGAGAATGTGATACCATTAAAAGTATATTATTAGCATTAGCTGCACCAGCAACTTTCAAAGACTGTTCCCAGCAATGTAGCTTTAAGAAGGAAAGTCTATTCTTTAATGCTTGAGAAGTAACACTATGAAAATTATCACACTAGCTGCCTTTTCTTGATCTGCACGCGGGCTAAGACCAGGCTGGGGCCATGTCTTCCCACACAGCTCCATGCCCAGAACATTACCATCCCCTATTTCTCCTGTCCTTAGCTAAAAATGCTTCTTTTCTGTAATGGGAGACATTCCGATTGGGGATGGGATGATAATGAACTGGGCACAGAGCTGTGCAATAACACATGTTCCCAGCCCGGTCTCAGTCCATGCCCAGATTGGGAAAAAGGCAGTGTGATAATCTTCTACAGCAGTTACTACACTGCTGAACTATATATAGTATTCCCTAAAACCATATAAAAGTGTTTGTGCATTGCATCCATTTCTGGAGCGCTCCTTTTCACTGACAGGTTTTGCCTTCCAATCACGGTGCTTTTCCATTATGGATTTCATTGCGATAAGTGCTTCCTGCCGCAGTTCCGCTTCTCAGGCAGTTACGTGGTATGAGTATGATTTGCTCTCCACCTCCTTTCCTCCCTCCATTATTCCCAAGCACACTGTCTTCTGTTGGTTTTTAAATTTATTTTCTTTCCTTTTTATTTATTTCATTGCATTGCCATAATTGTGCAATTGTGATAATAATTATGCAATTGTGATAAAAATAAAAATAATAAAACCCAAAAGGCACACTAGTTAAGGCACATTTTCTGCATAGAGCAGGAAGGTGGGGTTATGCATCCGCATGGAACTGAGAATGTAGAATCATAGATCTCCAAAGCAGCACCTGAGCATTATTGCAGAGAAGTGTGATAATGAATGTTCCCAAACTGGTATGTTTCCATTTCCTTAAACTAACACGACTGCGACAAGATAGCAGGTGTAATAGTCCTTAGAGGCCATTAAAAAGCCAGAAAGATGGGAAAGCAGGCAGAATCTCTGGGGAGAAAATGAAAGTACAGTCCCATATCCATGGATTCAACTAACCATGGGTTGAAAATATTTTTTTAAAATACATAAATCCCCCAAAGCAATTTTTGATTATGCCATTTTATAGAAGGGACACCATATTGCTACCCCATTGTCTATAGTGGATTTTGAGTACCCATGGATTTTGGTAACCAAGGAAGGTCCTGCAACCAAACCCAATGGATACCAAGGATCCATTGTATTCTTCTTTTTGAAAGGCCTGGGGAAATAAACAAGAGATAAATAGGCCCAGGTGTCAAATCTGTTGCATCCTTTGTTTACAAACATGCTTCACATCTTTGAAATGTTGTGAGTTTGTTTGGACCTGAAGTGACCCAAAAAGATTCATTCATTCATATCATGTGCTGGATCTACCTCGTGATCTCTATTGTCAGTCCATCAGAGCGCCTGCCAGTGCCAGCTCTTCCCCAATTCTCAGCAAAGCATTCCTTTTCTGTGGCTCACAATGTGATCCTTCACTCATCACACCTTCCCTCTCCACACTCCAGCTTGGAAAGCCTACCTTGTGCCCTGAGATGCCAAGAGATGAAAACAGGGAGCAAGAAAAACAAGGCCATAAAAACAAAACGGGCGAGCAATAAAAACAAGTGCAAGGAGAAGGGATGAGTTCTTCATTCTCACAGACCAAATGAATTTCATCGAGGCTTTCTGTGCCGTTGATTAATGTCACTTGCATGTCAGTAAGTATTTGTGCAGGAAAAATGTCTGATTTTTTTGTACTAAAAAAATTAAATAAATGTTTCCGATGTACAAAATGTATTTCCTGTGCAATGAACATGTTTTCTATGCAAAAGACAGTTTCACATGCAGAAACAGATTTCTCTGCCAAAAAAAGTGTTATCTGTCCAGAAAAACCATGTGTATTTTTGCACAGGGGGAAGCAGATGGGCGGCCATGGGCCGCCCCAGGAAGCTGCGCCGCGGGACTGAGGCATCCACACGCCTCAGTCCTGCAGTGCAGCTTCGCCACCCCTGAAAGGAGTGCTAAATTAGCGCTCCTTTCACAAGTCACCAAAAGTGTGCCGCAAAAGGCTGCGGCGCACTTTCGGCAACTCTTCCGCCGCATCGTGTGCAAACCCTGCGGCAGGAGGTCCTCCTCGGAGCTCCGGCTGTGCAGAGGGCCGGCTGCTCCGAGGACGACCTCGGGAAGGGGTTGGGGCGCCGATCATGTGGCTGCCCCTCCCCTTCCCTGCCCCCAAGATGGCCCTTTAAGCCATCTGCTTAGGGGGTCAAACTTGCCTAAATACCCTAAAGGCACCAGATCCCACCTGATCTTGAAGTTAAGGTCAGCCCTGCTTAATGCTTGGACTAGGAGACTGCCAACAACTTTCAGGTGTATTTGAGGGGAAGGAACTGGCATAGCAACCTCTGAATATTCCCTTCCTAAGAAAACCCTCTGAAATTCATGGGATCACCATAAGTTGACAGGTGACTTGAAAACACACACACACACATCTCTAAACCTGCCTGCTCCACACATACTCAGTACTTGCCAAAGGAACCCTGGTAGCGCAGTGGTTAAATGCCTGTACTGCAGCCATTCACTCATAAACCACAAGGTTGTGAGTTCAATCCCAGCCAGGCTTGACTCAGGCCTGCATCCTTCCGAGGTCGCTAAAATGAGTACCCAGCTGTTGGGGGGCAATGAGCTCACAGTTGTAAACTGCTTAGACACTGCATAGTGCGATGTGAAGCAATATATAAATGAAGCTGCTTTGCTTTGCCTTTATCTCACAAGCATTGGGAAGCCACTTTCTTTCTGGGCAAGGGCCAGGGGATTTATAGCTGTGATCCTACAGTGGAAGAGAGCACTCACAGATTTTGTATCCATGGGTGTACGTGTGTCTTAGAACCAAGTCCCAGCAGATACCAAGGTCTTCAACTACAGAATTATGGCTATAACCCCCCTGGCTTTTGCCCAGAAAGAAAGTGGCTTCCCAATGCTTGTGATATACTCTGCACTTTGACAAGTACTGAGTGTGTGGGGAGCAGACAGTATGACAAACAAATATGGGGCATCCTACTTTTTTGGCTGATCAAGGAATGCCAGGATTACATGGCCAAGTTGCTCAGTAGCTAGCCTTGTTACCTCTCTCCATCTATTCCAGAATTACTCTCTCTCAACACACCACTCAATCACTCACTCACCTACTTAGCTGGTGCTTACTTCCCTCTGGGCTTCAGTTGCCATGCACAATGACATGACTATGCTAGGTCAATAATCCAAAATTGATTAGCTTGAGAGCCATGATTAAAAATATGGTGCCTGAGAAACAATGTTGCCAACACTCCATCATTCTCCTAATGCTTTTCTCGTGGCATACAAAACTTCCAAATCCCTCCATGGCAGGGGGTTGGACTGAATAGTCTTTGTGGTCTCATCCAACTCTATGATGCTGTGATTGTACTGATTAGTGCTGCAAGGTCTCAACTGGCTGAAGTCTCAGAAAATATTGTATTGATCCTGCTCTCCAATAAGTATGCATATCTTAAGGAGAGCAGCCCTGGAGGAGGAGAAAATTGGGTCTGTCTGTGTCGGTGATGGTTTCAAAGCCTGGACACCCATCTTCATCCATGCCTTGGCATTACCAGGGTTTCTTATTTGGCCCAAGATGAAAGTATTGTATTCGGACATGCATTGTGCTTGCATGCACATCAGTTCCCCCAAACTCACTGGTGGATCCATGCGTTTTGGATTCATCATTCTCTTTCAAGCAAGAACATCACAATTCATGAGACTTTTTGTAGAAGGCATAGCAGTGAATGTGTGTTGCCTGGCAGGAGTTCTTTGAACAGTTGCTTAACTTTCCAGAAGTACCAGCAGTGGTGGGAATACCACATGTCATATGCACAGCATCTAATGCAAGCCCTAGAAGGAAAGGTGGTAACAGCTGCAGTTGCTCAGTGCATTTTATTGCTTGTCCAGCCCTCAAAAATGGGTTCCTCATTGGCTCTGGGTTACCATGTTAATTGGTCAGATGGTTTTTCCAAAAGCCAGGCCAATGTCCAGCAAATTCCTCTTGTTCCTAGTTGCATAATAAGCTGCCCCAGAAGCCCTTTGAGACCTTATCCCAAACCGTAGCCTACCTTATTACTGTGACATCTCATGTTTTGGTTCCTGAGATTTCAGTATTGATTAGCTATCATGTCAGCTTAAATCAGACAGACAGAACATAAGTACAATGTCACAGAATTTACTGTGACTAATAGTATAGCATAGACTGTGATTAACAATGGCAGGGAGAGAAAAAAGAAGACACAATTATTTTTGCCAGTTCCAGAATGGAATGAGCCACTCCTACTCTGATCTCCTATCACCCTGGCTGCTTTATAAGTGATGAAGGAGACCTATTTCTTATTTGCAGTGATCCTTCAGCAAACCAGTCATGAATTTCTGGGAGACTCTGCTGTGTGCTTTCCTTGCATCTCTTCTCGCTCTCATCCTTGGTGGCCTTTATACAATCGGAGCATTTCGCAAGAGGAGACCCAAAGAACCTCCGCTGGATAAAGGATTCATTCCCTGGCTAGGCCATGCCATTCAGTTCAAGAAGAGTCCTGCAGAGTTTTTACAAAAGATGCAGAAGAAATATGGGGACATATTCACAGTCTTGGTTGGTGGCAAATTTATCAGTTTTGTGGCAGATCCACACACTTACGAACCCCTAATGAAAGAACCGAAAGAAAAACTGGATTTTGAAACATTTACATCGATGGTGGTTCATAATGCCTTTGGTTTTCAGCCCACACAAGCTCATCACCACATTGTCAATAAATTTAGCCAGAAATATCTCACTGGCAAGAATCTTGCTGTCTTGAATCAAACCATGATGGAGAAGCTGCAGCTCGTGATGCTTAACAGAAAAAGTTCAGGCGATGGACAAAAATCTTGGCAGCAGGAAGGACTCTTTCATTTCAGCTACAAAACCATTTTCCAAGCTGGTTTTCTCTCTTTGTTTGGCACTGAGCCAGACAAAGAGAAAGACAGCAAAGGAAATTCAGCCCAGAGTCAGATAGCACAATGTGGAGAGATATTTGAATGCTTTAGGAAATTTGACCATTTCTTTCCCCAGCTGGCTGTCAGCATGCTTGATCCTTCAGACCAGAAGGAGACCAGGAGATTACAGAAGATCTTGTGGGATATCCTGTCCATAGAAAAGCTGTATCAGAGGGACAACATCAACAGCTGGGTAGTGGAGCAGGATCAACAGATGGCTAAGACTGGAATGACGGAAGAGATGAGGACCCAGTTCCTGCTTCTTCTTCTCTGGGCATCGCAAGCTAACACCGGTCCGGCTACATTCTGGATTCTTTTGCACCTCTTAAAATATCCAGAAGCAATGAAGGCAGTGAGGGAAGAAATTGACAGAGTAATAAAGGAGACTGGTCAGGAGGTGAAGCCTGGCAGCCCCTTCCTTAGTCTGTCCCTGGACACCATCAAGACCCCTCTTCTAGACAGTGCAATAGAGGAAACGCTGCGCTTGAAAGGCAGTGTTTTCCTCTTCAGAACTGTCATACAAGACATAGATGTTAAGATGGGTGATGGCAGAGAATACACTTTACGGAAAGGGGATTTCCTCTTTCTTTTCCCTTTCATTGGGTTGCATATGGATCCAGAAATCTACCCAGATCCTCAGATGTTCAAATATGACAGATTCCTAAACCCAGATGGCACCAAAAAAGAATTCTTTAAGAATGGAAAACAGCTGAAGCATCACATTATGCCATTTGGTGGAGGACCCACGATGTGCCCCGGGCGATATTTTGCTGTCAGCGAAATGAAGATGTTCGTGATCTTGATGCTCATCTACTTTGACATGGAACTGGTTAATGCAGAAGAGGATATACCGCCAACGGATGAAGAGCGCTGTGGCTTTGGAACTGCCAGCCCTTCTCACGATATCCAGTTCAGGTATCACCTGAGATGCTAAGACTGAAGAACTGTAAATGTGGCTTTCAAAGCCACATACTATTTTGGTTGACAGTTAAACTATGAGAAGAAAACAATGTACTAAAAATAACTCATATGCAAAGATGTCATTTCTAAGTGGGGATGGGGGCAAAGCCAAATTCCAGTAAGAGTGGCCATGTTACATTGTAATTGCTAGAGGAAAAAATGTTGCTTGCATTTCAGTGCTAACCTACATATCATCAGAACCAATGGGCTCCATAAAGAGATGTTTTCTTTAGAAATATCCAAAGATGCCTAGTCTTGGCACCATCTCTTTCCTCAATAGTATTTGTAATTTTAATTTTACTGGCTCTTTTATATTGCTATTATAAATATGTACATTTTACTAACTTTTTTGTTATTTACTTGTAAATCATCTTATTGTTTTCTGTATAGTGATAAGAGGTGGCATGCTAATACTAATATTGCCTCCATTATTTAATTTAATATAGGTCTAGTGGTAGATCTTGGGTGCAAATTATGATAATCTTTATCCTATCCACTGTAGAAAATTGTCCACGCTGAGTCTTAGGCTTTCACTGAATGAGAATTCAGTTTGGGGCTTATTGTTATCAAGGCAAGATTCTTAGCAGCTATAAGTTTTTATTTGGGATTGGGGAGTGCCAGCTGGCTTTGAACACATTACAGCTTAGGAAATGCAATGTCTGGCAATGGCTCTGTGCACTAGTTCAGGTGTGTAGTAATAACTACAAGGAATAATTATTTTACTCTTTATGGGATTGAGATGCTATAGTTAGGCGAATGCTGTTCGAGATTTAATGTCATCCATGCTCTGGACACAGGAAGCATCTCCTCCAGGTTTAAAGTAAACTCAGTGCCATACCTAATATATTTGACACCCATTGCGGACATCTAGTATATTTGTAATACCCACTTCCTCTCTTCAACAGCCTTTTCAGGTTCTGGTGGAGCTGCTGGGCAAGCTGGGGAGGGAGGCAACTTTCTTTACTGGTCAGCCATCAGAACCACCAGACCAGAAAGTCAGGCCAGTCCAACCAACATACTGGAATCCACCCTTTTGTGAAGTGTCACCCAGTGCACTCCACTGGTGACACCCCTGGATAAGCATCAACAAAGTCTCCCCTGATGCCAACCCTCAAATTTAGTGGGTTCTGTTGAGCATACCTGATAACAGTGGGCAATGCCAGTAGATACTGCCTAACTCAGCTAGGTAGTGGTGTCACTAGGGTTGGTGTCACTCGGTGTGGTAACTCATGGAGTCACCCCCCACGTCAATTGAGTAAGGGTGGTTCGACAGTGGAACACACTCCTTCCTCGGAGAGTAGTGAAGTCTCCTTCCTTGGAGGTCTTTAAGCAGAGGCTGGATGGCCATCTGTCGGGGATGCTTTGATTGGGAGTTCCTGCATGGCAGGGGGGTTGGACTGGATGGCCCTTGGGGTCTCTTCCAACTCTAGGATTCTATGATTTTATGATTCTATGACCTCCTCCCATACATCATCATACAGAACCCTTAGCTCTGTAGTAATGTTTTTAGTAATGTTTTTGTACTAATGTTACTCGTAAATCAAAATTCCCATATACCACTGAATGTAATAGCAATAGTTGCGGCATAAACAACTAGCAAAATTAAAATAACCTTTAAATTGTAATATCACATGCACAGACTAAATGTATCTACATGTTCATAGTTTCATATGATTAAAGTGAAAATTTGGTAAGATCTGATGTTTTTAAAGCATTTTTTTAAAATTAATTTTTAACATGTTTAAATCTAAGGCCTTTCTTTTCTCCTCCCACTGAGCCTCACCACACTCACCCCATCTCTTCAGCATTTTAAAGGGATGCAGGCAAATGCCTCAGCTCATTTCTGCCCAAAGGCAGATGTTTGGAGAGCAGAGGTATCATGCACCCCCTTAGGATGTCACCCGGTGCAGCCCGCACCCCCTAGTGATGCTCCTGTCGCAAGGTCTAAATCCAGAGGCTAATCCTAGGTGGAGTAGACCAACTGGGGGCCTCGGCAGATGACTAATAGAGTCGTCTCCGAGGCCTGGAAGAAGAGGGGCAGCCTCATAAGCGGCGCCCCTTCCTCCTCCTGAGGTTGCCCTCGGAGCTGCCGGCC
>CM034710.1:124829291-124851993 GCA_020142125.1 Phrynosoma platyrhinos | reverse complement strand
GCCATGGTTATCCTCTGAGGCTGAGAGAATGTGACTTGCCCAGGATAATCCAGTGCCTTGGAGTCATTTCCAGTTTATTTTGACCCTATCATGGGGGTTTGCTTGGCAAGTTTTTCCAGAGGAGGGTTTCCATTACCATCTGGGGCTGAGAGAGTGTGGCCTTACCAGGTAATCCAGTGCCTTGGAGTCATTTCTAACTTATGGCGACCCCTATCATGGGGGTTTGCTGTGCAAGTTTATTCAGAGGAGAGTTGCCATGGTTATCCTCTGAGGCTGAGAGGGTGTGACTTGCTGAAGGTCTTTTTCTTTTTTTTTTACAGTCTGGCCCTCCAATGGTCTGAGGGACGGCGAACCGGCCCCGGCTCAAAAAGTTTAAGGCCCCCTGATCTACATGGTAGAAATAATGCAGCTTGACATCATGACTCCATCCTACAGAATCTGGGGATTTGTAGTTTTGTGAGGCACCAGCACTCTTTGGCAGAGTGAAACTGCAAATCCCAGGATTCCATAGGATGGCGCTGCAGTACTTAAAGGTGTGTCAGACTGCTTTGTTTCTCCCATGTAAATGCAGCCTGGGACTTATTAAACCTCCCCCCTACCCACACTAGTTGTGGCCATGTGCTTAGATTTAAAAAATAGGGTGGCCAAACTGAAAACTGGAGATGGCTCTTTAATCTTTAATAGAGAATTCCAGCAGGAGATGCTTAATAATAATAATAATAATAATAATAATAATAATAATAATTTATACATAACCAGGTATACATAACAAGGCGACACCTTCTGAGATTCCTGCCTCTACACAACAGGTAAAGCTACAGGTGTACGTGAATGCCTTCAGGTTGCCTGTTGACTTATGGCAAACCCATTAATTTCACAGGGTTTTCTTAGGCAAGGAATGCTGAGGTGGCTTTGCCAGTTCCTTCCTCTGGTATATAACCCACACCACCTGGTATTTGTTGGCAGTCTCCCATCCAACTACTAACCAGGGCTGACCCTGCTCAGTTTACAAGATCAGACAGGGCCTTAAGGGGGCCTAAATATTCTAAAGGCTAAGGTACATGACCCCTCTCCAAATTTCACTCTGGCAACCCTACGTTGCATGCTGTTTGTTTAACAAAGTGCACTTGACACTTAGTGACTCAGGGATTGGCCAATACAGGTTGAGTGTCCCTTATCCAGAATTCCAAAACCCGAAATATTCCAAAACCCAAAAAGGTCTACATGGGTAGCTGAGATAGTGCCACTGTTGCTTTCTCACAGTTTGGTGTGCACAAGCTTCGTTTCGTGCACAAACATCTTGGAACAAAGTGAAGTCGAAGGCTTTCGTGGCTGGCATCCATAGTTTTTTGTGGGGTTTTGGGGCTGTGTGGCCATGTTCTAGAAGAGTTTCTTTCTGACGTTTTGCCAGCATCTGTGGCTGGCATCTTCAGAGAATGCTGGCATGGAAGAGAGTGGGGATATATTCTCTGAAGATGCCTGCCACAGATGCTGGCAAAACGTCAGAAAGAAACTCTTCAAGAACGTGTCCACACAGTCCGAAAAACACACAAAAAACTATCTTTGAACAAGTATTGTGAATAAAATTAACACAATAAAATTAAAGTGTTTATGAAACATGGGTTCAGACTTGGGTCCCACCTCCATGGTATCTCATTATGCCTTTGCAAATCCTCCAAAATCCGAAAAGCTCTGGAATCCAACACAGTTCTGGTCCCGAGCGTTTCGGAGAAAGGAGACTCAACCTGTAGTAACCCAGAGTGAAAATTGAGGGCAGGAGCAGAACGGAGGAAGTGAGTGTGGATGCACGCCAACATCCAGAGCTCTCAATTAAAGGGTGTTTCCAGACAGAGGCCTCCTCACCCCGGCAATTAGAAGGCCATCCCATCCTTTGGCTATTAACCCATTTTCTGTGGTTAGAAATAAAGATGGAACGAGCAAAGGAAAAACAAGGCAGGGTTACTAGCGGAGGATGGCAATGTAAAATTTAGTGGATGAGGCAGGGCAATGGCATGATAAAAACCTTAAGCAAAGCAGCTGCAGCCTCTGAAGGCAAGAGGCATCTTCATTCCTAATATGTGAGGAATTTTAGACTGAGGTTTTTGGCTCCCATGGTGAGAATGAGAAATTTTCTGCAATTAAAGGCCTTTGGCTAAGCAATTAAAGGCCTTTGCCTTTGCTGCCACACTGTGGAATTAATGCAGTTGTTTTCAAAGCCATGACTCCATCCTATGCTGGAGGGATGTGTAGTTTATTGGGGCACCCGAGGTGTGTGACAGAGAAGGCGAAATATCTCACATATCCCAGAATTCCATAGCATTAAGCCATGGCAGTTGAAGTAGTGTCAAATTGCAATAATTCTGCAATGCTGATGTAGCCTAAGTCTTGGTTTACACTTGTTATTATTGGGCCTCTGCAGACCGGCCCACAGGGCTGGCCTGGAGGTAGAGTTGGGGCAGGACAGCCACCCGCTGGCCACCCCAACCCCATGCTGATGCCATCTGATGCCGTGCACCGTTACGCATGGTGCGCAGCGTCAGGACGTCCTTCCAGCACAGTGTTCAAACATGCTGCGCCGAAAATGGCACTGAAGAGCTGCGCACCAGCTCTTAGGGCAACCTTTAACCACCTTTAAAGGGAGCTGCATTTTGCTGCTCTTTGCGGGGCAGCAAACGGGAGGATCGGGGCTGCGGCGTGGGGTTACCACAGCCCTGATCCGCCGCTTCCCAGGTTGCCCAGAGCCACCCATCTGCAGTCCCCCATCATTCTTCTACCAGTACCAGTACAAAGATTTATACAAAAAAGTATATAGTGTTGTGCCTTTAGTGTTATTACAAGATCATGATTTTATCACAGATCATTGGCTTTTTATGTGGGTTTGCTGTACTGTTATGTTTCTTTTGCACACACAGACAGACATACTGTATATACTGTATTTATTTACAGAATTCAAAGATATAGCTTGTGTTAGTCTGTAGAATCAGTATGTAGAGAGATCTCATAGCACCTTTGAGACTTTGGGCCTCTGCAGAGGGGCGGCTCTGGGCTGACCCAGGAAGCGGCGGATCAGGGCGCTGCAACCCCACACCGCGGCCCTGATCCTCCCTTTTGCCACCCCATAAAGAGCGGCCAAATGCCTCACCTTTTAGGGGTGTTAAAAGGCCGCACTAAGAGCCGGTGCCACGGCTCTTCAGTGCCCTTTCAGCGCAGGGTGTTTTAAAGCTGCGCCAAAAGGATGTCCTGAGGCCACGCACTGTGCGTAATGGCGTGCAGCATCAGGACGGCAATGGCGTGGGGTTGAGGCGCCTGGTGTGCGGTTGCCCGCCCCAACTCTACCTTTGGGCTAGTCTGCAAAGGCCCTAACTGAAAGAAAGAGGTTGGAGACATGAGCTTTGTAGACTTAAGTCTACTTAAGACCAAATGCATCTGAGAAAGTATAAGTCTACGAAAGCTCATGCTGCCAACCTCTTTCTTTCTGTTAAGTCTCAAAGGGGCTACAAGATCTCTCTACATACTGTATATACATACTCATGTATAAGTCTAGAAATTTTAGTCAAAAAATTGACCCCAAAACCTGCTTTGACTTTTCTGTGGAATAATGTAAGTAATGTACCTTAACTGTTATCACAAAAGGGAACCATCCCCTCCTCTGAGTAGAGTAGCGAAAGGCAAGAGCTTCATCCATCCTGGGAGCACCTAAAAGAAGCACCGACCCTCTTTATTCTCTCTGCCATGGCACGACATCTGGCCTTTTTGAATGCCTGGGTGGGAAAATAGCAACGATGGCAGCTCTTTGGCACTTCCACTCAACAGAACAGAAATTGGGCTCTGGAAGATTTGAATAAGCCATATGTGTATGTTTGTCAGCTTTTCCGGGTTAAAATCAGGCAAAGTTAACACATTAAAGGCTATAATCACTCCTAATGTAGGGGGGATGCAGATGGGTGGCCATGGGCCGCCCTGGGAAGCGAAGGATTGGGGCCGAGGCTGCCCCACACCTTGGCCCTAATGCACCCTTTTGGTGCCTGGGAAAGGAACGCCAAAATAGCGCTCCTTCCTCAAGCAGCAGAAAGGGCGTCAGAAGAGCTGATGCACAGCTCTTCCGCATCTCTTCCAGCGCAGCGTGTGAAGACGCTGCACTGGGAGGAAGTATTCAGGGTGCGTGCCATGCATAACGGCACGCATCCTGATGACATCCTCGGGGAGAGGTTGAGGCAGCCGGCGGGCGGCTGCCCCTCCCTGCCTCATGACGGCACTTTGCGCCATCTGCAGAGGCCCATAGTTGTCATTTTCTTTGCTTTGCCTTTTTCATCCTTTTTGGCATATGTGCATTTTCTTAGCTTCATCTGAGTCTGGCTGCCTTTCCTGAACATAACACAGCCATGATATACCATCTTTCCCACAGAAGATATACTGTAATCTTGAGGAGGTGTAGTGACCTGTCACTGTTCTCCTCCATGCCACCAAAATAGGCCTGTTTCATCTTTCTGAGCAAAACCTTGCTTTGATTCTGCTAAATCATGTGTTTTGTATAACATCTGTACAAAATAACATGTAGCTAGGAAAGCACAGGGAAAAATCTAAACAGAGATAATGTATAGCTGGGAAAGCACAGGGAAGAATCCAAACACCAAAAAGCTTACCCAGACAGAGACATAACATGCAGTTGGAACTGCATAAGGAGAAATCTAAAAATAACAGACTTTGAAGTGGTGTCAAGTCTATGGCTAAAACCTGTGAAAACAACCATCTGATTGATGGCCTGGGCGGGGGTATGATCTAGGAGTGGTATGATTTTGGAGAAATCTATAAAAACACTTGAGATATTGACACAAAGTTGGAGCTTCAGCATGGACTTTCAGGGGTCCACTTCACTGCTCTCTTTCTGGAGCTCCCAGCTGCTGAATGGAAATGTTTGCTTAGTATGATTTATGCATATTCCTTTGTATAGCTTAATGGTAAAAGGTAAAGGTATTCGCCGTTGACACGGTTGTCAAGTTGTGTCCGACTGTAGGGGGCAGTGCTCATCTACTGAGCCGAAGAGCCAGCGTTGTCCAAAGATGACTCTGTGATCCTGTGGCCAGTATGATTGCACAGAACGTTGTTTACCTTCCCAATGAAGTGGTACCTATTTATCTACTTGTATTTGCATGCTTTTGAACTGCGAGGTTGGCAGAAGCTGGGACTAGTGATGGGAGCTCGCGCGGCATCTGGGCCTCTAACTACCAACCTGCCGATCTTGCAGTCGACAGAGTCAGCATCTTAACCACTTGAGCCACCGCGTTACTGTGTGTATAATAAATCATGAGGCTTTTGCAACCACAACAAGTGTTTTGTATTGCTTCCAAATCACAGAAAAGAATCTCTTTGCCTTTAACAAAACAACACATATGTCTCCCGGTGTGTGTGTGTGTGTGTGTGTGTGTGTGTGTGTGTATGATCTATATGGGGGGATGCATACGGGAGGCCCTGGGCCACCCCAGGAAATGGAGGATCGGGGCCGAGGTGGCCAGACGCGTCAGCCCCAATCCTCCTTTTTGCTGACCCAGAAAAGAGCGGCAAAATGCCGCTCCTTTCAGAGCTGGCAAAAGGGTGCCCTAAGAGCTGGTGCGTGGCTCTTTAGCGCCCCTTCCAGTGCAGTGCATCAAAAGGCTGCACCGGAAGGACGTCCTGATGCCATGCGCCATGTGTAACGGCACGTGGCATCAGGACGTCTTCGGGGAGGGGTTGAGGTTGCTGGTGTGCGGCTGCCCCTTCCTATCCCTGCCTCCACGATGGCCCAAAGGGCCCGTCTGTAGAGGCCCTATATCTATGGAGATCAGCTATAATAGATAGCTCTCTTGATAAAACTCCTCCAAAATCATCTTTTAAGCCATGCAGTCCCTCCACCTGCAGCATGGCTTTTTCCAAGTTGTTGGAGAGTGAGGGGGCCAAAGGCAACATGTCCGGCTATTTTCCTTTAACAGGACATGCAACAGAGGCTTGCAGGGATACTTGGCATGTCCCCGGAGATGACATCTGCCCAGATGATGTTCTCGTGTGAGGGGAAAAAAACACCCAAGAAATCCATAGGAGAACATAGGAGGGCTGGTGACCGAATGAAGACAACTGCATCCGGTCCTCCTGTAAGCTTACATGAATGAGGCAGCACAATTGCATGGTGCTTTCCTGTAAGCACCCTCAATAGAAAGGGCAGGAAGGACACAGACATGAGTTGAAAGCATGCTTTGATAAATAAGGAACCTTGTTCTTGTTTCGAAACCTTGTAATTTAAATAATGCAACCTTGTAATTTAAATAAAACAAGGGGACAGGAAATAACAAGATGAATTCAAAAACAACAAAAGGATCCAACCATCACACAAAACACCGATGACCAAAAAAAAAGATGAACATTACTAAATTACAGAATTAATTCCAATGACAAAATCTTAGTAGAGATTGCAGTCTCTCCACATTTGCTGGGGTTGGAGGGAAGACCCCCATGAATGTGGAAAAAATGCAAATAAAAAAAACACACACCATTCTTTTTATACCTGAGAGGACACCTCTCTAGGAATCTCTAGGTCCTCCAATGCAACTCTGTGGTCAACATCTGCCAGAAGTTGATCATAGAATCATGGCTGGAGGACCTACAAATGCCTAGTGTTTTCTCTAGGGACTTCTAGGTTCTCCAGTACAAGTCTATAGTCAACTTCTGGAAGAGTTGCACTGGTGGACCGAGAGATTCCTAGAGAGAACATACTAATCAAAATTGCAAATAATCAAAGCCGCAAAAGTCAAAGCCGCAAATGTGGATGGCCAACTGTATATCATTCCAGAGGCTGGCATGCAACCTAGGAGGATGAATGTTAGTGACATGCTCAAAAAATGCTGACCAAACACTGGAAAAGTTTCCAGTCATTTGTTCAACATTTTCGACAGGGTAGTTAATTCATGCATCAGTGCCGATGCCCATAATCCACATCAGATTATTTTATATAATTCCTGCCTCATTTTTTTGTGGTTACTTGAATCAGCGACCATAACCATGGGTATCTAGTCACAGCATTTTTATTATTAAATGCAGAGTTGGAAAACAGGTCTCGAAGACTATTATTATTCTACAAAGCAATTTCAGAATGAGTAATATACTACGTCCTTATAATTGCTCTTTGCTGCCATCAAAAGGCTAGTCTTCTCAAAGGCATGTTTTTTATTTTATTTTATTTTCCAAATGGAAGGCCAGATTCATTGATGTTTGTTGGGACATGCAGTTGATCTTCTAATTTCATTTCTGTTTTGATTTTTATGAGAAATAATGCATGATAATGAAGAAATGGACACACTCCACCCCGTGTTCTCGATTTCTTGTGGATAAATCATTCATCATAAATCTATTAAACTAATGAATGGGTTGGGCAATTCTGTTTATTACAATGGAGATGCATTCTGTTGAAGTGTCCAGCAATCTGCGACAGCTTAATCTAAATAAAATTTGCTAGTCTTAAAGATGCCACAAGGCTCTTTGTGTTTTTTTACTGCAACAGACTAACATAGGTACTGCTCTAAATTCTTACTTATTACATTTCTGTCCACCTTTTTCATAAGATGTTCAGGTGACATCATGTTTCCCCCTATTTTATCCTCACAATAACCCTATGAGGTATGCTAAGCTGGGAGAGAGAAATTGGGGAAAGGCTTCTTGGCTGGAGAGGGATTTCAAGCTGGTTTTTTCAGTCCAAACACTATTCCACGCTAGCTTTAGACCCAAATAGATTTAAATGGCTGCCATTTGTTGATGGGCCAGTGTGGTGTAATGGTTGGAGACCAGGAGACCTGGGTTCAAATCCTGGCTCAGCCAAGGAAACCCACTCAGTGACATTGTGCAAGTCACACTCTCTCAGGCTCAGAGGAAGAAAAAGGCAAACCTCCTTTGAACAAATCTTGCCAAGAAAACCCAATGATAGGGCTGCCTTAGGGTTGTCATAAGTTGGAAAAGACTTGAAGGCACACAACAACAACAATAACAACAATAACAACTACAACATTTGCTGATGGAAATAAAAGGAAGTTGCATTCACATAAAAGACAATAGCATGGCGTAGTGGCTGGAGGTTTGGACGACTGTGCAGAGCAGGGTTCAATTCCCCACTGGGTGGCCTTGGGCAAGTCACGCTCTCTCAGCCTCAGAGAAGGCAATGGCAAATCTCCTCTGAACAAATATTGCCAAGAAAACCCCATGACAGATCCACCTTAGGGTTGCCATGAGTCAGAAATGACTTGAAGACACAGAACAACAATAACATATAGTAAGTTATGTTTTGATATACACTGCTGGGCAAAATATACCATCCATCATTATTTTCTTGTCAATTTCTCTGCCTCCCTACCATGTTTTTAGCATCACTATATGAATAGCAATTTGCCTACCTTTTAGCCATTGTACACTTGTATCAGCCTTGTCCAGTTGTACATGATAAAGCCGCCTACTCAATATTTTTATTTGCTGTAGCTTTTCTGCAAAGGAGGAGTATACCTGCATTGAAAGGCATATCTATGAAAACATTTACTCATGTTTTTCAAGACAACACATAAATAGGCATACAGGGAAACACACACACCCCTTGAATCCCAGGTTGTGGGCTGCAGATGGTCCTCTCACCTTGCTTTGAATGAAGAAAAACTCCACTAATATTCTTAATGCATTTCATTGCACTGGGTTATAATTAAGGCTGAAGCTGTGTTGTTTTTATATTGTTCTTGAGGACTATTCTGGTAGAGATGGGCAACTAAAAACAAAATTAAAACAAAGGAAGATGTTTTTGTTGTTGTTGTTGTTCAGTGCCTTCAAATTGGCTCAAGTTTCCTTGAAGTTTATTGGCAAGGAGAAGTTAAAACATTTTGGTATACTGCTTCTGGTCATGATGGTGATGCTAGATGACAAAACACCAAATAACCTCTGCCAGCAATTTCACACACATATATACACACACACACACACACACACACACACGCAATAGTATGGGAGGTCAAAACAAAACCCTGAGGGGCTCCATAAGAGTTAAATAAGAATCCCACCTTCTGGGTATTCCCTTCCAAAAAGAAATGGAACCACTCCAAAGCAGTAGCTGCCATCTGCACTGCAGAAGTGATGCAGTTTGACACCACTTTAAACTGCCATGGCTCAATGCTAAGAAATTCGAGGATTTGTCATTTTATGAGATATTTAGCCTTCCCTGTCAGAGAGCTCTGGGGACACAACAAATGACATATCCCAGGATTCCATAGCATTGACCCATAGCAGTTAAAATGTTGTCTAACTGCATTACAGGCGCCCCTCCGTTCTTGTGGACTTGAAGTCTACGCTTTTGCATATTCACGGGGGGGGGGGGGGGGGGGGGGGGGGAGGACACACCTCCATTTAAATCAATTGGGCATGCCCCCACGGGCACACCTCATTCAACCCTAGGGGCTTGAACATTTGCGAATCTCTGTTTTCGCGGGGGCTGGTCCAGAACGGATCCCCCACGAAAACATAGGGCCAACTGTATTTCTGCAGTGCAGATGCAGCTGGTGTCTCCAAGTCTGAACTTAGGGCTAGTACAGACTGGCCAAAAGGGACGGCCTGGGAGTTGGGGCATGGTGACCACACTCCGGCCACCCTGAATTTGCCCCTACATCATTCTCACGCCGCCCGCCCAAACAGACATCAGGGGGCATCAGGACACTCCCTTGGCACAGCGTTTAGATACGCTGCACCAAAGGAGCGCAGAAGAGACAAAGCTTCCACAGGAAGGGTGGCTTTTTGCCACTCCAAAAAGAACCAGCAAAGTGCCAGATTGGATTGGGATTGCGTGCGGTTGCTGTGGCCCCGATCTGGTGCTGCTTAGGGGCCATCTGTACAGCCCCTCAGTGAGGCGGTTTCCAGGGATCCCACTGTCAATGGGATAAAAAGCCACCAAGGGACTGAGCAGACAGAGAGGAAAAACTGGACCACGCCTAGGTTTTCCTGAATTAGGTGGAAACTCTGCTGTCCGCATGGCCTACTCCCAAGGTGGGCTGAACACCCACATGCCATCCTGCTTGTTTATTAATTTTCCACCTCTGCCCCCCATGTATGCACACCATCGGATAAACACACCACCTGTGACTGCCAACTACCTCCCTTGTCCGACCCAGCTACCATCCCATTGCACACCCTGTGTGACCGGGTACACAGTCGCATGAGCGATACACCACCCGTACAGTGAATTGGTGCGCTCAATGGCACATTGGCAATCATGGATGCCCCCTATACATGCCCTATGAGGAACGACTTAGGGAGCTAGTATGTTTAGCCTGGAGAAGAGAAGGTTGAGAGGTGGCATGACAGCCCTGTTTAAATATTTGAAAGGATGTCATGTTGAGGATGGAGTAAGCTTGTTTTCTGCTGCTCCAGATAATAGGACACAGAGCAATGGATTCAAACTACAAGAAAAGTGATTCCACTTAAACATTAGGAGGAACTTCCTGACAGTCAGAGCTGTTCAACAGTGGAATAGGTTCCCTCGGAGAGTAGCGGAGTCTCCTTCTTTGGAGGTTTTTAAACAGAGATTGGATGGCAATCTGTTGGGGGTGCTTTAATTGTATCTTCCTGAACTACAGGTTGGGGTTGGACTGGATGACTCTTGAGGTCTCTTCCAACTCTATGATTCTATGATTCTATACATGCCCCCCTTTCTCCCCTTCACCTTATTGCCCCCTGTTGGACTGGCCAATTTGTGTATGTTTTTTATGACATCCATTGCATTATTGGCAACCTGCCACATTTGTTGTAATTTTGCTTCATGGAGTGTGTGATGGCTCAGTGGTGCAATGGGTCAATGGTGCATCTGGCCACATGTGCGCCTGTAAGCATGACAAATGGAAGACATCATATGGCAAGCTATGGGTCTGGCAGCTGAGTCTCACCAGGCCCTGAAAGCATGCTCCAGACTCCTCCTGTAAGCACTTTCTTGAACCAGACTTGGACTTTGTTGTTGTTTTCTGCAGTCTGTTGCTGGGTCTGAAACAGCACAGGGAGGGTGAAATTGCCACTGATGCACCCTAGATTGCATTTGAGGGAATGGAGGGGGGGCAAAATAATTGTTGAAAAATTGTGCATACAGAGGAAATTCTGCATAGGTAAGAAAGATATACATCATACATGTATCACATTGGCACACATTACAAGTGTGAAAACTGGCAAAGCACAATCATGGAGACCCCCCCCTACATGCCCCCTTCACTCCGCTTCACCCCATGTCCCTTCTTGGACTGTCTGTGTATGCTGTAATGACATCCATTGGAGGTGTCACACTTTCACTTTTTTTGCATCATCACCCCAACTGCTTGGGTACACTGGCTCCATTCTTTTTTAATGTGCGCCTGCACCGTTGTGTTTATATGCAGCTTTAGGGTTATGGTTAGGATAGATAGCTCCTTTAGAACCACTTTTGCATCGGGATGTTATATGCAGAGTCGAAGGTGTGCATTTTCTGGGCTAAGTCAGAATATTCTAGGTTCTTTTTGCTCTGGTTTTTAGCCCTGGAGTGCAACTTCAATGTGGTTTCTGCCCGGTCTGGAGACATGCGTCATCTAAATGGCCCACCTCCAAAGCACTTTGAAACTGCTTTATTTGGACCATGGATTTCACCCCTTAGTTTAAAAAGTGGGATGCACAGCAGCAAATACCACCAACTCCCAGCATGTTTGCTCCATTGGAAAGAATAGAGCCCCTGGGTCAGTCCTCAATTTGCTCAGTTATGGGCAGCATTCAGCCAGTCCCAGTAATTCTAGCAGCATCCGCAATGAATTTGTTGACTGATTCTCATGGTTCCTTAACACAGTGCATGCACAGGCGTTGATCTCCTTTACATTTAAACTGAACCTTGCTTTTGGATGATACAGTGAGGGCCTCGGCAGACGACTAATAGAGTTGTCTTCGAGGCCCTGAAGAGGAGGGGCAGCCGCACGAGCGGCGCCCCTTCCTCTTCCTGAGGTCGCCCTCGGAGTCGCCGGCCCTCCGCACAGCCGGCGCTCCAGGGATGACCTCACGCCGCAGCAACCACATGCGCTGCGGCAGAAGAGTCAGGGAAAGTGCGCCCGCCGCTTTTAGGGCGCACTTTCTCTAACATCTAAAAGGAGCGCCAATTTGGAGCGCTCCGTCTGGCGGCGTCTCCGGGGCCTCCGTCTGCTGAGGCCCTGAGCCAGTTTTTCTGGATATTGGTATTACACTCATCCCTCCATATTTGTGGCTTTGACTTTTGCAGATTTGATTTTTCACAGATTTTATTAAAGTTCTCTCTCGGTCCTCCAGGGGAACTCTATGGTCAACTTTAACCAAAGGTTGTACTGAAGGACCTAGAGATTCCTAGAGAGAACACTCCGCTAGGCATTTGTAGCTCCTCCGGTGCAATTCTTGTGGTCAATGTGTGGCAGATGTTGACCACAGAGTTGCACTGGAGGACTTAGAGATTCCTAGAGAAGTGTCCTCTCAAGTAAAAATATAGGGCCGAGGAAGACGGCCCATTCGGGGCAGCTCTGGGCTGCCCCTGGGAGCGGTGGATTGGGGCTGTGGCAACCACATGCCACGGCCCCAGTCCTCCTTTTTGCCACTCCCAAAAGAGCAGCAAAAAGCTGCGGCTCTTTTGTGCCCTTTTGGCACAGTGTGTATGCTGAGGCAGCACGCCGTGCGGAGGGGAACGTGGCATTGGGTGGTGTCGGAGTGGAGTCAGGGAAGCCCGCGTGTGGTTGCCCCAACTCAACTCCACCCCCAGGCCAGCCTAAAGCGCCGGTCTGCATCGGCCCATAGTGTTTTTGTTATTTGTGGTTTTTCCACATTCACGGGGGTCCTGTGCCCCTGATGCCAGAGAATGTGGAGGGATGAGTGTAATTGTTATGAACACTAAAATAGTGTTTGCAGTCATGAGTCATGTTTTATATCCTTTTATCATCATCATCATCTATTTATCTCTCCCCAAGGCAGGGTACAACAAAAATTAAAAATAATTAAATCAATTAAACACATAAGTTAAAACACACAAATATAGGGCACATTAAAATCATCCAACATAAAATTAAAAATATAACACCTAAAATTCATAGGTTACAATCAACTGGGTAGGTCTGCTGGAAGAGATAGGTCTTTAATACTGTTTTAAATTCAGACAGCATGTTTATCTATCAAATCTTTCCCAACAGGTCATTCCACAATGTATGGGCATCCAATGAAAAAGTCCTCTGACAGTGCCAGTCTAGGTTTTTTTTTGGTAATATTTTATTAAACATTTAAAACATTTAAAACATTTAAAACAATATTTTATCCATAAAATCACAACTTTATGCAATTACATATTTACTAACATGCATACCTCTATCTATATTATTTTGCAAACATTTCTTATCATTTAGTGTACATGGCAAAGATAGCATTCAACTATTCCAATGATATTCCACTTTAACCATCCTTTCTCCCTCTTCTATAAATTTTACTTCCTTGACTTAAACTTTCCTTAACTTTCCTCTATTTCCTTCCTTTCTTATCCACTTCCTTCCTATTTTTCTAACTTTCTTGTTGCTTTCCTGTTTCTCTATCTTTCCTTTCCTTATCTAACATCCAATTGCCTTCGCTCACCATCAATTCGCATACGCTTACCTTCAAACGCTTTCTTTCTCCCTCTACAATCATTCCTTACTTCCTTTCCACCATTTACCAATTTATCCTTGCTTTTATTATTGGCTTTCTATTATTGGTATATTTCTGTTCACCACATCTACTTAAGTTGCTATGATCTCTATTTCTATTCCTGTTAGTCTCACTTACATAATTTGTTGTCTTGCTCGTTTTAAAGTATTACAATCATGACCATTTCATTTTTTCTTACCTAGTGCCAGTCTAGTCTTGACCGGCTGAAGTAAATGTCCCCCAGAGGTACAGATTATATAAGAGGAAGCGATCCTGTAGGTAACCTGGACCCAAAACATGTAAGGCTTTAAAGGTAATAACCAACACTTGTATTTTGCCCAGAAACTAACAGGCAGCCAGTGGACTGGTTTTAATATTGGTTTGATATGAGAGCCAGTGTGGTATAGTGGTTTGAGCATTGGACTATGAATTTGGAGACCAGGATTTGGATCCCAGCTCAGCCATGTCAATTCATTGAGTGATCTTGGCAAGTCACACTCTCTCAGCCTCAGAGGATGGCAGTGGCAAAGCCCTTCTGAAGAAACTTGCCAGGAAAACCCCAACATGCCTTAGGGTGGCCACAAGCCAAAAATGACTTGGAGGCACACAATAACAACACACCTGAACGCCTCAGTACAAGAACGGTTAAAAAACTTAAAGTGCACCTACATTGTAGAAATAATGCAATTACAGGATTGCATTAGGGTTGCATAAGTTGGAAACAACTTGAAGGCACAAAATAACAATGCTCATTCCTAGATGTACCAGCTATCAATCTGGCTGCTGTGTTTTGAACTAATTGAAGTTTCTAAACTTGGTACAAAGGTTACTCAATGTACAGCACATTGCAAAACTCCTTCGAGGCTCTCGGTTACTCAGGTACACAGGGACAGAGCTCACCTTTGAAATGGATACAACAGTTTCAGTGAACGTGGGAAAAGAGAGTCAAATACCATATAAGAAATTCATTTCTTTCTTTAATGGCATAATAGAAAGCAATGAACTATCAAAGAGCAATATTGGTATATTGGCTCCAAGGGAAAAACCAAATACAGTATTTGAAAACATGTGTGAAAAGAAAGCAACACTTTCTTTTTAAAATTATTGCAGTAAAATAAACAGAGACCAACTGGTGCAAATGCAACATTAATGGGGTGCCTTGTTGCATTGGAGTCTTTTAATGAAAGACCTGTATCTCTGTGCCTCCTCATCTTATGTATTTTGGCAATTAGTCAATCTATTACTCTTAATGACTATTCATTAGCATTTGACTCTAGTCTAGGGTCTTCATTTGAGCTCTGGGTTACTCAGATGCATATGGACTGTGACTGGCCTCACCTCTGTCTGGCCTCTATCTATTAAATGAATGTCCCAAATGAACTCAGTGTTAATCAGTCACAAAAATCAAAAGCAGTCAATAAAACAAAAGGAAAGCATAACCAATATGCTCATTTCACTACTAAATTCTACAACATTAGCACAGTTAACATAAGTCTCATTTGTTTTGTAACAACAGATACATAATCATCATCTATATTAGCAATGAAATTGGATGGTCAAGCCTGGAAGCAAAATGGAATCATCCACAAATAAAGTATACTCTCTCAAGGGCATTGGCTATACACACAAACTAAAAAGGGAAAAGTGAGGACAATGGAAAGATGAGTGTAGTACTCTATGAGAACTATGGAATATTAAGCATCAATTTTCCAAAGAAAAACAGAAACATTTAAGGTGGAAAGGGGAAATGATGCACTTAAATCGCTTATAATATTACAGAGGAGAAACACTTCTCTTAAATAATACAAGAGCAACTTTGGGTAGTGAACTCAAGTGAACACCCAGGAGTTTGGAAATTAAATAGGGCCAGCCAAAAATAATGAACAAACTTCTAAGATAACCGAGATAACACATCTCATTGTCTGCACAGAGAATTTAGACTTTGCAAATAGCAGTAAGATTTATAGTTTTGGATGCTGACAGTCAGCCTGAGTTTGATTCTCTAGGACTGTGTAGCACAATGTTTCCCAAACCTTGGTCCTCCAGGTGTTTTGGACATCAGTTCTCAGATGCCCTAACCAATTTGGCCAATAGACAGGAATTCTTGGAGCTGAAGTCCAAAACATCTGGAGAAGCAAAGTTTGGGAAAGGATAGATGAGAAAGACTAATTGTCCCTACTCCTCAATATCCCTATGTTCACCCCTAATAATAAGATTAGAAAGTTTCCATCCCAGGCTGGCTGGAGCTCAATTCAGGAACCCACCCAGGGTAGGAATATATGGCAAGGTTTTCTTGCAGAAGCTGCTTGTAGGTAAATAACAGTCAACTCACCATAAGATTAAAAAATCAGGATGAGCAGCAACGGACCCCTAAGCAATGAATGGTCCTAAGCAATGGACCATTTATCCCCTAACATGATTGGAAAGGAGAATTTGGCCGAGGCAGCACAAGATTGTTAAAATTATTGTAACCCAATAATTTTCATGATGAAATGAGAAAATTGTAAAGCCCCCCGTAACATGGTACCCTCCAAAGGTGCTGGACAACAACTCCCATGTGCTGGAATGCTATGAAAGCTAGGTTTAATTTTATTTTTCCTTACACTCGCAGTCGATATCTAAACTGAATATCATGAGAAGGATGCGTGATTCCAAACCCATAACGGCTTCCATCTACTGGAGGTATTTCCTCTTCTGAATTAGCCAGCTCCATGTCAAAGTAGGTGAGCATGAGGATCACAAACATCTTCATCTCACTAACAGCAAAGAATCGCCCAGGGCACATGGAGCGACCAGCACCAAAGGGCATACTGTAGTGCTTCAGCTTTTCCCCGTTCTTATAAAATTCTTGTTTGCTGCCATCAGAGTTCAAAAACCTGTCATATTTGAACCTCTGAGGATCAGGATGGATTTCTGGATCCATATGTAATGAAATGTATGGGAAAAGAAGTAGATGGTCTCCTTTCCGTAGGACGTATTCTCTTCCATTGGCCATCTTGATGTTTGTGTCCTGCATCACACTTCTGAATAGAAAAGGACTTGCTTTCAAGCGCAGTGTTTCTTCTATTGCACTGTCCAGAAGAGGGGTCTTTATCATATTCAAGGTGACATGAATCATTGGGCTGTCTGAGTTTACCTCTTGACCAATCTCTCTTAGTGCATTATCCAATTCTTTCTGTACTGCTTTCATTGCTTCTGGATATTTCAGGAGGTGGACAAGAATCCAGAAGGTAGCTGGGCCAGTGTTAGCTTGGGATGCCCAGAGGAGAAGAAAGAGAAACTGAGTCCTCATCTTCTCAGTCATTCCAATGTCAGCCATCTGCCGATCTTGCTCAATGACCCAGCTGCTAATGTTATCCTTCTGATAAACCTTTTCTATGGACAGAACATTCCAGAAGATGTGTTTCAACCTCTGTGTTTCTTTCTTGCCCAGAGGATCCAGAAGACTAAAAGCCATTTGGGGGAAAAAATTGTCGAATTTCTTAAAATCATCAAATAGCTCTCCACATTGCATGAGGTTAGTTTTTCCAGCTTTTTCTTTTTCTCCCACATGGTCTGGCTCAGTGCCAAACAAAGTCAGGAAAGCCGCTTGGAAGATGGTTTTGTAGCTAAAGTGGAGGACTCCATCCTGCTGCCAAGATCTTTTTCTCTCACCTGAACCTTGGCTGTGAAGCATGACAGTCTGCAGCTTCTCCATCATAACCTGGTTCAGGACAGCTAGATTCTTCCCATTGAGATACTTCTTGCTAATTGTTTGCACAATCTTATGATGAGATTCTGATGTGTGAAAATCAAATGCATTAAAAACTATCATGGAACCAAACGTGTTGAAGTCCAGTTTCTCTTTTGACTCCTTTATGATGCGACTGTAAGTGTGAGGATCCATCACAAAATGTAAATAATTGCCACCAACCAGCACTGTAAAAACATCCCCATGTTTCTTCCTCATCGTTTCCAAAAATTCCACTGGGTTCTTCTTGAAACTGATACCATGTCCTAGCCATGGGATGAAACCTTTGTCCAATGGTGGTTCCTTGGCTTTCCTCTTGCGGAAGGCTCCCATCGCATACAGCCCACCAATAACAGTTGCGAAGAGAGATGCTAAGAAAGCCCAGAGCGCAGTCTCCCAAAAAATCATGACTGGAACAAAAGCTGCTGTCAACAGACAACAAACTTCACACACAACTCTCTAAAGCACATGATCACTTGGCAGGATTGGCAAAGTTGCTTCATTCTGTCTGAGCTGTCAGAAGCTGCTCTGCTTCTTGCATTATTAATAGCTGCATTTTAATTCAGGTACACCTCCTCTATTATAATGCCATTCATTCTTAGTCTGTTCACTCTGTCTCACAACAAGCAACCGGGGTTATGAACTGGAGAACACTGGTGGGTCCTATGTATGGGGCTTGCTCAAAGGAGTAAAATTTCATCCTGATTTTCATGGTGGGTGTGAAAACACATGTTTACAAGATGCATGGTTCAGCAGGTATGTTGTAGCATCTTCAGTCTGCCAGAAAATGAACTGGAAATAAGCCAAGGAATCATCACTGGGCAAAGGCTTCATTTTATGGCTAGAAAAGATCCTTAAGAATAAAGATATACAAGTGAGCACAAAAGTTAGAATTGTACAAACCATTGCATTCCCTACTACCAAGTACAGATGTAAGAAAACGTATAAGAAGAAAATCAATTCATGTGAGATGTGGTGCTGGAGGAGTGCTGAGGATACCATGGACAGCCAAAAAGATAAACAATTGGGTCCTAGAACAGATCAAGCCTGAAAACTCCCCAGAAGCCAAATGATTAAGCTCAGGCTGTCTTACTTTGGCTACATCATGAGATGGTATGACTCATTGGAAAAGATAATGGTGGGAAAGATGGAAGGAAGTAGAAAGAAAGGAAGGCCACAAGCTAGATGGATGGATTCTAGTAAGGTGGTCCCAGGTATGAATTTACAGGACCTAACAGAGAAGTGAAGGATAAGGAGTCTTGGAGATGTCTCCTCCAGAGTTGCCATGAGTTGGGATCGACCAGAGGCAGTTAATAACAGCAACAAATAGTTTAAGTTTCAAGAAGAAATAGCAACTGTGCTATTTAGGTAACACATATCAGGCCCATGTGACAAAATGGCTTGTCCCAACTTGAACAGATGCTAACTGTTTGTAATTTTTTGAAAAAAAAATGTTTTCATTCATAATTATCTAGTGGCTATATGAACCAAGTGACAACCAGCTAACAAGGGGTAAATTCATCACTTAGGATGGTAGAGGGCTACTAAGATCTGGGGAGATCCCCTTTGCCAACCAAGCTTTGTGTGGCTATACAAGTGCTAAAACATCTGGAAACTTCAGAGGTCAAGGGTATAAAGGTTTAACTGTCTTTGTTGTCAGGAGCTATAGGGCTGACCATCAGCAGGAGGATGGCTGGTCGAGGCTCATCTTGAAAGGGTCAAACTCTCACTTTCTTGGCCATCTGGAACACCTGAGAACAGAAAGTCTACTTTTTTGTAAGTGGTATGGTACCCTTTTAGTTTAGGAGCATCAGGGATTTTTGTTATGCTTTCCTAGCCAGTTGTCAGTTCCAAAGTATCTTTGGAATGTAATCTGTTTCTGTAACTTGCAACTTTCTGGGAAGAAGAGCCAGTGTGGTGAAGCTGTCGAATCTCTCCCAGCAGATTGTTCCACAGTCTAAGAGTAGCTGAAGAAAATGTCCTCTGCCTGACAGTTGCCAGTCTAGTTCTGGCTGGTTGAAGTCAATGTTCCCCAGAAGATCTGAATGTACAGGGCAGATTATATGGGAGGATGTGATCCTGTAGGTAACCTGGATCCAAACCATATAAGGCTTTAAAGGGAATAGCCAACACTTTGTACTGTGCCCTGAAACTAATTGGCAGCCAGTGGAGTGATTTTAATATTGGTATGATATCATCACTCCTGGATATATCAGTGTTTTGAACTAATTGAAGTTTCTGAACTTGTTACAGAGGTAACCCAATGTACATCACACTGCAAAAGTCCAAGTTTGAGGTTATGCATACATCAGATTTTATACATCAGAGATTTGGCACAAGAAGAGAAAAACTGATTAGTAAATCAAATCAGAAACCTCTGTAACTGTTTTAATAACATCATTATTCACCATCATTATCCTGGGAGATCCATTCTCAGAGCTCCATATCCCATCTAATCGGCCCCTTAGCAAAGTAAACAGAGGCTGAATGGTCATTGGTCAGAGTGCTTTGATTGTGTATTGCTGCATGGCAGAATGGGGTTAGACAGAATGGTCTTTGGGGTCTCTTCCAACTCTATGATTCTGTGAGTCTATGAAAGTAATAAAACTGAAAACTGCACATCTTAAATGTGAGACAGAGCAGGATTTCTCTTTGTGAGACACACAATCCAACTCTAGATTTTATTTTTAATGGATTCTTTCGCCAGTTGCAGGATAAGAACAACTTTAATGTACAACTTTCATATTAAAATAGGGACCTCAGCTTTATAAGATCCAATTTAGTGTTTCTGATCTGTTCCAGAAAATATATTCAGATATATCGCAACAGTGACAGGACCCCCTGTGGATACCAAAATCCATGGATGCTCAAGTCCCATTAAATACAATGGATAGTAAAATGGTGTCCCTTATTTAAAATGGCAAAATCAAGATTTGTTTTGTGTCATCTTTTTAAAAAATATTTTCTTTTTTCCCCTTATTTTTTTATATTTAAAAAATATTTTCAAGCCATGGATGCTTGAATCCATGGATAAAGAATCCATGGCTACAGAGGACCAACTATGCTCTGTTCTATAGCCTGAACCATGTCACAGATGAAAAACAGGACACAAGTGGTTAAGCAACATCAGAGGGTAGTCAAGATGGCAAAAGTTATTAATGAGGAAGAACACACAAAGCAGAGAAGGCTGAAGCAGTTTGTTTTTGCCTACTGGGAAGGACAAGTTTCTGCCCTCTCCTCACCCTTCTCCTTCCACTGAGTTAACTGAGTGCAAATTACTTTTGTACTTGGATCTCAATTTGCAGTAACTGAAATAAGCTGAGAACAAAGGGGGAAGGCGGGAGGAACAAAAAGAAATTGGGACCTTTTAAAAGCATCTGAGAAAATTGGGATTTTAGGATAAATATACTGCCAAATTGGGACAGTTGGAGGGCATGGAGCTAGCCCTGGAGGTTTTCACATGGTCAAAAGTGACGGGAGCATAGCGGGATGCTCCTGTCACTATTGTGCAACTGTGCAAAGATTACCAGACAATGTCGCATGTCTTTATCTGATAATCTTTGCACAACTGCGCAATAGTGACAAGATAATCCCCCTATGATCCCATCACATTTGGCCATGTGAAAATCTCTCCTAGCTGCACTCCAGTCTGAACTATATTTGTTTGAACTTAGGAAACCCTTGGCATCAGAGGGCCCATGACAACAATGTAGAGGGAATTCCTCCTTGTGCAAGTGAGGAAAGGGGGGAGACATCACAATGGCAGCTGGGATGGGAGATGGGAAAGAAGCATGAGTGGAAATGGGCAACATGGATTTAAAATATTGCCCTTAGGGCAATTAATTGATGCTAGAATTCTTTCTCTAAAGGAGTTGTAGCTTGGACTATATATTATTTTTGCCACTTTCAAACAGGAGGAGGAGAGGGGAAAGAAATTTCAAAATGCCTCCTTATTTCCATCCTTCACTGGCTAGAAAAAATGTCTTTTTAAAAGTCTATTAAAAGTATACCTTGTGATCTCTATTACACAACACAACATTGCATTCTATTTAGATTCTGAAGTAGAGTCTTGGCTAACATGAAGGAACTGTATACCTGTGCATGTACATGCACACATTCTTTACCTTCGATACCATCCGACACATGTAGCAATCTGGTTTCTGCATATGGTGAGATCCATTAAACTAGCATTTGTGAGCAATACACAGTCTTGTTGCATTCATTTTGGGTTATTAAAACTGTTATAGTGTACAGAATACAGAATATGTGTATGTTGACATGACACACAGATAGCAGCCATCAAAAGTTTAAGTGAAGCAGACATTAAAAACATATTTTACAAATCTGTATGGGAATCATGGGTAAAGATCAGTAATATTACAACAGATATATGCGGAAAAGGGAACCAGATTCAATGTGTGCGCCCTAACTTGTACTATAAGCTTCTTCATAATGGGCCGAATATTCTGTCTTTGCTGATTCTGATATTCTGTCTCTGCACTTGTCTTCCCAACAAACACAGAAAACTAATGGCCTATGAAATCACTCAGCTACGGAAAGTGACGGGGTGACTTTGGGCAAGCCACACTCTCTCAGCCTCAGAGGATAGTAAAGGCGATCCCACCTCTGAACAAATTTTGCCAAGAAAACCCCATGATAAAGTCACGTTAGGGCTGCCATAAGTTAGAAATTACTTGAAACCACACAACAACAACAACATAGTTTATGTATACTAAAAACATTGGCTATAATCGATCTGATGTAGTTTTAGGCCATACTCTGAAAAGAAAAAGGGGAGATGAAAAAGGAATCTAGCACCACCTTTTGAAGCAACTGGTTTATATTTTAGTATCAACTTTCATGAATACCAATGGACTTCTTGAGATGCACTAAATATTAGCAAAGCCACAAGTTTTTAGAAGTTGCTACACAGTTCTGGGAATGATACAGATTTGTAACAGGACACAAAAAGACACACATTGTGACCCTGGCCATAAATCTTCAAAGAGCTGTGTGAGTTGATACAGATCTTTAAAGTGTCTGGCAATACTTTTTAAAGCAATAGTTCAGTATCAATGCATGAAAATCAGTACTGGCCATACTCTCTAACCTTTGTAGAAATGGCTCATACTAGAATTTTACTCTACTGTTTTCCCCAGGTTTTATTGTCAATGCCTACGTCCTTTTCCCAATACTTCATCACTATATGTATTGTGTATAGTTTTTTAGGTTAAACTCCATTATTCCAGTGTAATGTAAAGTGAAGGTATTCATAACTATGGGCCT